>OY757940.1:61041189-61081189 GCA_963585895.1 Sepioteuthis lessoniana
AAGTGGTATTGGAGTCCCCGTGGCGTAGTGGTAGACATGCTGCGATATCTTAATAAGTGAGTTCGAACTCCAATCGCGCTTGTACTTCCAACTAATAGCCTTGTGGTATGGTATCAAGTCCAATATCTCCCCGTCAACTGTGGGTTAAATAGTACCACTAGCAGTCTTTGACAAGGATGTTTTTTTGGCATTAGATAACGCATTAAGTTGATATGCCTTTAAACAAAGAAACAAACCCAAACCAAACTGGATTTCAAAGACAAAGACAGTCATTTCTCTCGGATGTTCATCAAAGAGAAACCTGTTAATGAATTATTTATTACTTTCAATATCCTTTAATTTGGTGTGGTTTCTTTGTTAAATCACCCACGTGAGTTATTTAATGCCAAATCTATTTTTGCAGAAGAACAGCAGGTAGCTATTCGAACCATATCTTGGATAGATAAGACGGTTCATACCTTTCCCAAGGTCCGAAATTCAGTTTAATTGCGCTCATGAAGTTCGAACTCGCTTATTTTGAAGCTATAGTCAAGCACATTAGCCCACATGGTACGGGGACTCCCCTTTATGCTTTACAGTCAGTCCTTACATTGTGAGTTTTTATTTTAAGCTATCATTTTGGCTAGAGTTAATTTGGTTTGGTTTTCATATCAACCATTGCAAGTAATTCAATGCCAAATCCTTTTTATACATATATATTAAATATATGATTTCACATTTTGTAGATAACATTTTTTAAACGAGTCCTAAGCTTATTTTTCATACAGTTTCACTTATTTCTATGTAATATGAATATTTCCACTTACTATTAATCGTTTGTTTGCACACGGTTTAATATTTTCGAATTCAGTTTAGAATAAGTTATTAGTTTGCACTCAGATTAAATGTCAACGTACACAGTTTAACCGTCAAACTGATCTATTTGATCAACTGATAAGAATCTTTCAGGTGCTACTACTCCAGGTGAGTGTGGACTTGGAAGCGATTGCAATGAAGGAGTACTCCGCATTCCTAAAATCTCCAGTATTACCGAAGCCTCAGCTTCAGATTGTTTAGTGTCATATCCAGGACACTTGTTGGTAGGGTCTTATCCCACTGCAGAGATGCAGTTGTATTCTGCAGCCCCAGCTGAATGAACCAATGTTGAAAGTGTTCTCTTCAATAGTAAATTACTATCACTTCCTTATAATATAACTGTATTTATCTTTCTGTTAACATTAAAATTCTATGGGAAACATTTTTTTCTTCGGTTTATTCTGTCATTTACTTGGTACACCTTAGTTGTAATTTTTTTGAAGAAGCAAAATAAAGCTTTCTATTAACCTATTAATTTGAGTCATTAAGGTAAAAAATAAACGAGAAGACAAGCAATGTAATTGACAAGAACTTAGAGGCGAACTGGGTTCAAATCCAGAATGAAGTCGTTTGATAGTGGTGATACTCTTATCCCATGTCAACCCTTGTAACAAATCAGCAAGCAACTATCATCTTTAACACAAAACCTTTTTCATGCATTCAAACGACATGATGAAAAAATATAGCTGAAAAAATGTTAAAGTGATGTGATGTAATAATAACTAAGATTGTAAAATATAAACTCACACTTCTTCTCGCTGTGGCTCCGACTTTATGCAAAGGGATGAATAATAAGCAGACTTTGGGAGGTTAACTGAATCTCTTTTAAAAGTAGCAAAGAATAATACTATGATTAACTGATGATATCCAAGCAACAATTGATAATTATATAATCATCATCATCATCATCATGTCGCGCTGGTAGCACGGATATCCCTGACCCTCTCTCACCACTCCTCCCTATCGTTCATCGCCCTAGGTAGGTCTTCAGGACAACATCCCGTATCCTCACATAGCTGCTGAATGTATGTTCATGCTGGTCGTCCTGCTTTTGCACGGCCATGTATGGGGGTCCATAAGAGTACATCACTTATGAGCTCGTCCCTGCTTCTCCAGCAGTGTCCTGCATGTCTGGTTTGTCTAACTTGAATAGTTTTCGTGATAGGTGGCAGGTGGCCGTAGAGTTGGTGTCTTGTGGGGTGTTGCCGCCAGGACTTGTTCAAGATTGCACACAGCATTCTTGTGTAATTGCCGTCTAGCTTCTTCTCCAGCCGTTTTGTTAGCGTCCATGTAGTGCGGCCATATAGCAGTATCGATGTGACCGCTGCCTGGAAGAAACTGCGTTTCATTTTATCGGTTAGGTCTGATTTCCATATAATCGATAGCCTATTGATAGCTGTCCATGCTTTCGTTAACCTCGTGTCGATGTCCTTTTCGGTTGATTGGACGCTGCTTCCTAGGTAAGTGAATTTGTCTACTAGTTTAAGAGGGGTTCCGTCTAGAGTGGAGATGTCCCCCCGTTTGATTATAGCACATATATTCCGTTTTGTGTGCACAGAAAAATAGTAAGTGTAGGTAATGTGGTGACAACAAATGAAACAGCTGATCACATGAACGAATATAGGAAATTGGTAAAAAGAAATACACGAGTAGGCCTGACTGGGTGGGAAATCCGATCCACAGTGAATTGTGCAAGAGATTAAAATTTGAAAATATTCACGAATGGTATATGCACAAAACAGAATCTCTCTTGGAAAAGGTGAACGATTTAAAAGGATTGATCTCGTCACCTGGAGGAGTTTGCTGATCCTATAGAACACATCCTGCTCATGCACAGGAGTTGGTAAATACAAACCTAGGATAGTAATTGATGGGGAAAGTCTCATCACTCTGCATAATTGTAGTGGGGCGTATTTTACAGGCCCACCCAAGAGGGCAAGAAGAAAGAAAGAAGGCAAAAAAGAATGAAGGAAAAAAGGAAAGAAAAAAAGAAAGGAAGAAAGAAGAGAAATTAAGAATGTTCAGATGAAAATAAGGAAATGGTAAAATAATACTTACAAAAAGAGAGACAAAATGATAAGAATAAGGAAAAGAAAGAAAGAAAGAAAGAAAGAAAGAAACGAGGAGTGCTAAGAAATGATGAAAATAAAGAAATGATCGGGGGAAATTTCCAAGAGAGAAAATAAAACGAATAAATATTTTAAAAAATGAAAGAAGAAAAGTGGGACAAGGAAAAAGAAAGAAAGAAAGAAAGAAAGAATGTTTAGAAAATGAAAATCGAAGGAATGGTGAGAGAATATTTTCAAGGAGAACAAGATCAAGAAGAAAAGAGAAAAAGAGTACAGGAAAGAAGAAAGAGATTAAGCATGTTATAAAAATAAAGGAAGGATAACATCCAAGGAAAGACAAAATTTAGGAATAAAGAAGTAAAAGAAGATAAGAGGAACAAGAATGAAAGAAGGAAGAAGAAAGAAAGAAAGAAAGAAAGGACAGAAAGAAAGAAAGAATGTTATGAATGGGAAGAAAAGAAGAGGTTGAAGAAACTTTTCAAGAAGAAAAAAATAGAAGAATTTGATAAAGAAGGGAAAGAAGAAAAGAAGAAAGACGAAAAAAGGAAGGAAGGAAAAGAAGAAGAAGAAGAAATGTTTAGAACGAGATTAAAAGAACAGCTTAGGGAAAATTTTTAAAGACGTAAAAAAAAAAAAAATGAAGTTAAAAAAAAGAAAAAGAAAAACAATTTAGTAAAAAACAACAAAAAAAGTATTTACTACGAAAATGAATCGGCAAAGATTTAAGAAAAAGAAATATGAACAAATAAGTGTCACGAAAGTAAGTAAGAAAAAAATTGCATTTACCTGTAAGTTTAAAAGTAGATAACGTCTACAGGAAGAAATTAAAATACATTCAGAGTAGAGAGAGAGAGAGAGAGAGAGCGAGAGAGCAACTTGATTTTATGAATTTAAATAACATAATTCTCTTTCCTTTTGACGTTTCCACAACAACATGCTACTTTCACGATGAAAAAAAAATCCAAATAAAACTTTGTTTATAAAATTCTATAAAATATAACTGTATTTATCTTTCCGTTTACATTAAAATCCTATAGGAAACATTTTTTTCTTCGGTTTATCTATCATTTACTTGGTACACCTTAGTTGTAATTTTATAAAAGAAGCAAAAGAAAGCTTTCTATTAATCTATTAATTTGAGTCATAAAGTTAAAAAATAAACGAGAAGACAAGCATGTAATTGACATGAACTTGGAGGCGAACTGGGTTCAAATCCAGAATGAAGTCGTTTGCATCTCACATAGCAGTGATACTCTTGGGAAAGGTATCATCATCATCATCATGTCGCACCGCCAGCACAGATCACTTTGACCCTCTCTCGCAACCCGACTCGATCGTCCATCGCTCTCGGTAGGTCTTCAAGGCTACATTCTGTATCGGCACAGAGCTGTTGTATATATGTTCTAGCTGGTCGTCCAGCCTTTTCTCGTCCCCGTGAAAGGGTCCACTGGTGTATATTGCTTACGAGTTCATCCTTACTTCTCCATCGGTGTCCCGTACGTCTGGCAAAGGTATTCCTCCAATTGTTCTCCCTCCAGTAAAGGATAAATAGTCGGGCAGATTGTATTTTTTTACCCTTGCTTCGGCAACCGGTCAAAGAGAAGGGAAACTCTGAATTTAAACCTGTAAATCGAGTAAAACTCGGCTACAAATCTGATCTTACCGCATACTACTCGAGATGAGGGGTTTGGTTGATAAATACATGAACTGTTTAGAAAAATACTACCAATTTTAATGATATAGTTCTAATCATACTTGAGTAATGCGATGTCAAACAAATAAGACAAAAATTTCAAGAATTATTTCATCTCACCATTACTAACTGCTAGCCTTCACTATTGTTCGATTAGTTGGTTTGTTGGTTTATACTCAAGGAGTATATGTTTGATTGTGCAGGGCGTTTGGCATCTCGAGCACTGTGGTTTCTGTTCTTGCTTGAGTATAAAAGAGTGCATAAGTCTACTGTTGTTATATAGTTATTTCCACGTTCATTCAGCATCCCAACGACACCATAATTAAGACGCATGAAGGAAGGAAGACGCAAGAAGAATTAAGATGCAGGAAGGAAGACACAAGAAGACTTCTTTTCAAATATATTCACCTCTCACTTTATTGCAAGGGTTCGAAAGGGTTGTTGAAGGGTTGCATGTGAGAGGATGCTGGAGACCGAACATAAACTTCATATTTTGACCCCACTGTTATGACCATCACGTTGTGTCTTGTTCTCCTGATGCTGGGGTCCACTCCATCGGGGCTTTCAAAGGGCCCCCTCGGTCGGGTGTGGCATTCCTTTACCACATCTGGTCTCTACTGTCTGGAATTATACTGGCAACTGCTCTGGAACCCAAACTCAACTGAGTTAAATAATAACTCAACGCCCACACGATCGCCTACTGGATCTTTGAAATCGAATGTTTAATCGTCATCAAGCGGAAATAACTGTCATGCAGTTTAGAGGTTACTCTCTTCCGGTGCATGACTGTAATGGTAAGAATGGGACCTTCACCTTTTCCCATATCATAAGCCTTAATCCACCCACGCGATCTCTTTCGATTACTGGCCGTTGGAATGTGTCACTTCCTTCCGGTGAGTCACCTTGGAATAGCATTTTTAGGCCGGAGCGAGGGGCCAAAAGACATGAACAATTGGAGGAATACCTTTGCCAGCGTGACATGAGGATGATGATGATCCTATTTACCCAACCCCTCCGCTCGGGCAGGATATGACACAAGGTCAATTTTTAAGCGAAGTTTAACAGGTGTGAATTTCAGAGTTTTCCTTCTCCTAGACTAGTTGCCTCACCAAGGCTGAAGAACCTAGTCTGCCCTACTATTTACCCATAGCTGGAGGGAGAATAATTTGATTAATACCTTTCCCAAGGGTATTAGTGCTATGTGAATGCAATCAGTCAGAATTTGAATTCGGTGTCGCCGTGTCCATATCCTGCGACAATAACCATTACACCACGGCATGATGATGATGATGATGATAACCAGATATCTTTTGAAAAATTGATTTGAAGGCATTTTTCTTCTTTAAGAAGTTTTCCAAAAGTTATATCATTCTACGACTTATACTCTAATTTGACTATAGAGTGTTGAACGACTACTTGCTAAATACTATCTGTTTTATCTATGCAGAGGAAAATATCATAAGAGTAACAAGCGTGACAGGAAGTCTGGAGTACTCCAAACATCACGTACACCAGAACCAATGTCGTGAAAAAAACTAATCAATTATATATATATATATATATACTATATATATATAATTTATATTTGAATAATTGGTAGATAATATTATTTCTAATAGAGCTCCAAACTCATTTGTTGGTGCGTAGTAAAATAGTTTCAATTATTATCATCCGACCCTAATAATACAACTAATATTAATCATTTCTTTGAAAAAACCGTTAATTGATTTCAAGTGTAAAAATATACAACTAATAATCCTATTTAATACTCATAATCCCTACTCACTATCCCGGATACGCGTCGTGCGTTGGGATCTTAACTCTCTGCAGAGATGCAGCCCCAGCCGATATAGCAGTCGTCGTAATATACATACATATATATATATATATACTATATCTATTGTCATCCCACATATAATATATATATATATATATATATATATATATCTATTGTCATCCACAGACAGATCTGTTTCGTTCTATCAGAACTCATCAGTGTGGCTAGACAGTATCTCCCCGTAGCTGGGATCGAAACCCGGTTGACTGAAACACCAAGCCGAGCTTCTAACCATTTAGCTACAAGGAGAAATTAGCTACGAAGTACATTTTTAAACGGTTATGAATCACAATTAGTATTGTTTACATACATCCGTTCAAACGGTCGCCGAGATCTCAATTCAAATACGAAGAGACTTGCAAAGTCTATATATATATATATATATATATATATATATATATATATATATAATTATATATATATATATATATATATATATATACTATATATATATATAATATATAAAGTCCGTTTTGTATCTATTTGGAACGTTAGTGGATTAGAACCAGTAGATAAATCTAACAATAGATTAAATAGACCTTGAAATCAAGGAAAAACACACACTGTTGTGACCGTACCACTAGGCAATCGGTTCTGAAACTATCGTTAGTACGGAAACATACCTTCGATAATTATGACTCCCAGTCCCATTCTGCCCCAAAAGTCATATTAACTTAGAGGGTTCCATATAAGTTGCCAAGTAGATTTGTTGGCGATAGTTTTTATTCTTTTTTCTTTAAAACTACTGTCTCGTAGACCGTCGATACTGCAACTGATAATGTGATGTTTACAATGATTGTGAATATATATTTTTGTACCGTATATTTTTGTTATATGGTCTTCTGCATAAAATAATCTAACAGGAAGTGATATCCCGTAAAAACAACCAACCTAATAACTAACTAAAATTAAGATTTTTTTCCTATATAAATCTATTTCTTCAATAATGTAATCAAACAATTTCTTCCGTTACTGAATGGAAACTCCTGTTTAAAAATATACAAAACAATTCATCCTTTAATAGATGGACCAAAACTGTTAGTTATTTCCAATGATTAGAAGAGAGATTTTTGTCTTGGGATTTGGAATGGCTTCTTCACATAGCCCATATCGCTAGATAAGGTCTTAATTTTTCAAGTCTAAAATTCTGTCAATGGATATTGTCACAACACGAATAAACATATATTAACATATACACAAGCAAACACTGCAACACACACACACACACACACACACACACACACACACACACACACACACACACACACACACACACACAAATAGATTTTATATATTTACCAACCCCTCCACTCGGACAGGATATGACTCAAGCTCAATTTTTAAGCGGAGTTTAACAGGAGATTTTTCATTATATATATATATATATATATATACGGTGAACCAAAAGGAAAGAACAAGGTGTAATAACTGTCCTAGCACCATATATAGTCATTTATATCAGAATAATTCTAATTTCTTTTGGCAGAAGAACAATCTTCTTTTATTTCCTTCTGTAAATGTTCTCATCAATTTTGATTCTGTTTCTGTTTCTTTTTTTTTTTTCTTTCTGTTGCTTCTATCTTTTTTTAATTTGTTTTCCACATCTCTGATTCAATATCATTTCCTTTTTCGCGGCGTGTTATTTATACAATGTCCACTCCTATCGCTTTCTCCCGCCGGTCCTCGTTGGCTAGTTTTCTGCAAAACTTTTAACCTTGTACTATCCCCAGGCAACGCCGACCCATCTCTTATTCACAAATCTCTACTCGCACAACTATGAAGAAGAAAACGTACGCACATTAATATATATATATATATATATAGTATATATATATATATATATATATATATATATATATATATAATATATATATATATATATATATATATATATATACCTTAATCTAATTTCCCATTACCATTGTAGTCGACTCGCAAAAATTGTCGGCAGAAAGCACGACTGTCTTTTTAGAAGTCCAATCGAATTCTTTATATATATATATATAATCTGTGTATGTGTGTGTGTGTGTGTGAATATGTACATGTTCTTTTAACTTTTTTTCCTTTTAACCAGCGGTATAACTTTGGTTTGAATGTTCACATCGCTTTGTTGTTTAAGTCTTGGTGTGACGTGGGTACTGTTCGTTGATTAGGTGCAAAAGGAAATAGTCCCACTACCCGACCTCACCAAATAATAATAATAATAATAATAATAGAGAAGTATAGAGAAGAATCCAAAACATTCCACACTGTATTGCAATCTCTAAGAAAAGAATATCGGTGTCAAAAAATATAGAATACAGGAAAAAAGAAAAAAAAAAGAGATGAAAACAACCTGGAGTAATGTCCATCGCCAAAAAGAAAAAAGAGAAATATTAGAACAGATGCTGAATTCTTCCAGAAACCATTTATTTTCACCTTTCTTTAGAATTTCTTTGTGGGGTACTTGACCACATTATTCCTTCGTTTCTGTCCTTCATTCCCGTGCAAAAAATACAGTCCGTCTATCTTATAAGCCATTATTCTATCAAAATGTTCTTTCTTTTCTTTCTTATTCATTCATTGCTATGAAAGTTTTAAACAATGCATGATTTATACTATTCTAATACCAAGAGATATGCCAATGTCTTTTGATTTGGTTGGTTGGTTGGTTGGGTTTTATGGCATATCAACCTTTGTAGGTTATTTAATGCCAATTCCATTTTTATACAAAAATCAGTTCTATTTCAAACAATTCAGATTAGCATAAGTATAGATTTTATTTTCACACGGTTAAAAGTCAAAAACAGTTCGATTTCAAATAATTCAGTTTAGCAATAAGTACACAGTTTACTTCTATCTGACTCAATTTCGGACCCTAACAGGTGCTACTGTTCCGGGTTAGAGTGGACCAGGAGCGATGGCAATGAAGAGGAATTCCGAATTCCCCAAAGCTCCAGCATACTGGAACTTCATCAGATTGTTTAGTGTCATATTCAAGACGAGCTCGTTGGGTAAAGGGTTTTACCCTTTGCAGAGATACAGTCAGTGTATTCTACAGTCCCAATCGGCTGAGCAATCTTTTGATTTTGTTTTCTTTATTTGTCTAACAGGCATAACAACATCTTATGGATTATTTAATACCGCTGATGGATACATTTTTAAAAGTTTGGTTTAATACATGGCAACATCTTGATGGTTATTGTTGGGTACCACCCACCTTTTCCACACAATGAGCTAGTCCATCTACCATATATAGCAGTAGCTACTAATAAAGGGCAGACTAGAAGATAAAGAGCGGCTTCTTATAACAGAAGCCAATACTATCGTTGGACTATACCCTTATTCTGTATTCTCTAATCCTATGTTCTTGTCTACTAACAGTCTCTGTATTGTATATACTTTTTTCCTGAGAATATAACTCTATTTCCTCGCATATCGTGGTTTGTCCTTTATTTAATATTGCCAGCATTCACTAACCGGAACCCAACAGTTATTTAATGCCATTATTTTATTGATTTGAAAATATGAGGTTTGTGTTGGTTTGGTTAGATTTTTAATGGCATACCAACTCCTTAAGGTTTATTTAAGGCTGTCACTATTTATTCGTAAATGTTTGGTTCGGTTTATGACATATCAACTGCTCATGGCTAATTTAATGCTAATATTTGATTAATTCTTAGGTATTTGAGTTTGTTAATTTTTAAGGCATATAAAACTACTCCTGGATTAATCAAAGTTAAAATTGATTCTTTGCTTTGCTTTATGTTGGTTAATTTATTTTATGGCACCTCAACTTTTTATTTGCCCATTCGGCAAGGGCCGTAGCATACACCGACTGCCCCTCTGTAGAGGACTAATACCTGCCAATGAATATCCTAGATATGACACTAAACAGTTTGATGGTGACGTTCATGTGATGCTGGAGCTTTGGGGAATGCGGAGTACCTCTCCATTGCCATTGCTCCTAGGTCCACTCTGGCCTGGAATGGTAGCACCTGATAGGGTTAAATAGAAGTAACTGCATACTTATGCTAAACTGATTGTTTGAATTAGAACCGTTTGACGAAACTGAATAGCTTGAAAGAGAAATGTTTTAAAGTGTACTTACTTTGTGTGCTTGCGCTAAACTGAATTGTTTGAAATGGAACTCTTTTTCATTGAAAACTGAATTGTTTGAAATGGAACTGTTTTTCATTGAAACTGTACTTACACTAAACTGAATTGTTTTATAAAGAACTGTTGTGACATTCAACTGTGTGTAAATAAAATCTGTATTTATACTAAACTGAATTAACTGAATTAGAACTGTTTGAATAAACTGAATAGCTCGAAGTAGAAATGTTTTTGACAATTTAACTATGTACTCATGCTAAACTGAATTCTTTGAAATAGAACTGACTATTTGGATAAAAATAAATTTGGAGTTAAATAAACCACAAAAGTTGATATGCCATAAAAACCAACCAACCAACTAATCAACTTTTTATGGTTCATTTTGAGTTGGATTTGATGATTTTATGAAGAATTTATCAATTTCTTATTGGTTATTCAATGCCAAATTCTATTCATTTCTAAATGTTTGATCTCAAAGAGAGAGAGAGAAAGAAAGAGAGAGAGAGAAAGAGAGAGAGAAAGAAATAGAGAGAGAAAGGGAGAGAGAAAGAGATAGAAAGAGAAAGAAAGAAAGAGAAAGAAGGAAAGAAAGAGAAAGAGAGAGAGAGAGAAAGAGAGAGAGAAAGTAACAGAGAGAAACAGAGAGAGAGAGAGAGTCAGGAGATTTCCTGCCATCGGTACAACTCGATGACAAATAGTTTTTGCGCAGTTAAATGGTACAAGTATTCCTACCCAATTCGAATGGGGAAAGGAATCCTGTAGAGTAATGTGTAAAGTGCTGGATTGTTGCCTCCAAGTAAGCGAGTTTGAACTACAGACACGCTACAACATTCACTCACGGACTAATACCCTTGGAAAATGGGAGGTGCCCGTGGTGTAATGATTATCGTCGTAGGAAATGGACTCGGCGAAACGAGTTCAAGTCCTGTACGAGACCAATTGCATTTCACATAGCACTAATACCCTTGGGTAAGGTATGAATCCAATTATTCTCTCTCCAGCTATGGATAAATAGTAGGACAGACTAGGTTCTTTAGCCTTGGTAAGGGAACAAACCTAGGAGAAGGAAAACTCTGAATTCAAACCTGTTAAACTCAGCTTAAAAATTGACCTTGTGTCATATCCTGCCCGAGCGGAGAGGTTGGTAAATAGAATACCCTTGGAAAATTTATGAAACCCTTATCCCAAACAGCTATGGATTAGATAGTATATTCTACAAGGATGGATTTGGCATTAAATAACCCACGAAAGTTGACATGCCTTTAAACAACCAAACTAAACAAAAATAGGAGTTTAACAGGTGCTACCATTCCGGGTCAGATTAAACCTGTGAGTAATGTCAATGAAGTGTTTCTCACTGCTGTTCTTCTCCAAGGATGGCTTTGGCATGAAATAACCCACGAAGGTCGACATGCCCTTAAAAGACCAAACCAATTTAAATAAACAGATCTATCTGATTTATACTGGCGAGTTTAACAGATACAAATACTCCGGGTCAGATACAAGCTGGGGGTAATGGCAATAAACGGTCACTCACAGCTGTTCTTCTACAAGGATGGCTTTGACATTAAATAACTCATGAAAGTTGGCATGCCATTAAACAGTCAAATCAAACCAATTTAGATAAACAGATCTATCTGACTTATACTGGTGAGTATAATATGTGCTACCACTCCTGGTTATATTGAACCAGGGAGTAATGATAATTAAGGGTTACCCACTGCTGTTCTTTTCAAGGATGGCTTTGGAATTAAATATCTCACGAAGGTTGACATGCCATAAAACAACCAGACCAAACCAAATTAATCTAAATAATATTTCAACAGATCTATATGACTTATACTAAAAAATCATTCCG
Organism: Sepioteuthis lessoniana; assembly: GCA_963585895.1. NCBI lineage: Eukaryota > Metazoa > Mollusca > Cephalopoda > Myopsida > Loliginidae > Sepioteuthis > Sepioteuthis lessoniana. Next base: position 61,053,597 of record OY757940.1, read on the forward strand.
GGTAAGATTGAAGCTGGGAGTAATGTCAATGAATATCTCCAGAACAAAAGCCTTCCTATCTGATACAGCTTAGTGTCCGGGTTTATGTGGTGTTTCGGCGGGCATTTATTCAGCTTAATTTAGTTTGAGTCAAAGTTGGCTGTAGGAATCACCCAGTGAGAATCAAACTCACTTTTAGTATCTACTTCCTCATTCATCATGAAACTGGACGGGTGTCCTTTCAAACTAAGCATAGATAGATTTGGCACAAAGCCGCTAGTATGGGTCACCCCTGGGAATCGAACTCAGTTCACTGCAATAATTAATCGGCAAGTTTGCCAGCGAGATATAATTCTAAGGCATTAGAAAATGAGTAAAATTAGCGTTTTCTTTTTTGTTTTATTTTTTTAATTAGTAAAGTTGGCGATCGTAGTCGAGGACGACCAGAAGGCTCCCTTTTCAATAGCAACAACACCCAGGTCTAGGGGAAGGGCTATTCCTTTTCCTGGATTGCTCCACTTTACCTTTGATACGTACCTTATATCGCTGAGTATTAAGTAAGAAGGTATCAAGTACCATATTTAAAGTCTTTGGTATGACGCGACCTGGGATTGAAGCCAGGTCTCCCGAACCATTGGCGAACTTAAACGGTCATTTTGAAATATTTACTTTTTTCTCTCTTTGGACCAACAAATAAAGACAAATTTATATACATATATATATATATTGCTTGATTTATAAACTGAATGTGCCTAATATTTTTGATAGAGTACCCAGCGGTTAGAGTGTTCGCCAATGGCCCGGGAGACCTGGGTTCAATCCCAGGTCGAGTCATACCAAAGACTTTAAAAATGGTACTTGATACCACCTTGCTTAACACTCAGCATTATAAGGTACGGTTCAAGGGTAAAGTGGAGCAATCCTGGGAATGGAGTAGCGCCCTCCCCTACACCTTGGTGTAGTAGCTATCGAAAAGGGAGCCTTCGGGTCACCCTCGACTATGGTCGCTAACTTTACTTTACTTTATATATTTCAAGTAGAAGAGGCAAAGGTGCTTAGCAACAATCAGTTTCTCTCCTTTACATTCATTAGAAACTTAGCCTGATGAACGCATAAACAAGAAACTGACCAAGCACCGTAAACTCTATAATGTCTACGCTATCCTAACTGAAATATATACGCTATATCAGTTATATTCATCTCATTTCATCTTGCCGTGCCACTAGGACGGACATCCCTGACCCTCTCTCGCCACTTTTCCTTATCGTTCATCGCCTCTGGCAGGTCTTCAGGGCTACATCCCGTATCCTCACACAGCTGCTGAATGTATGTTCGTGCTGGTCGTCCTGCTTTTGCCCGGCCATATGTGGGGGTCCATAGGAGTACATCACTTATGAGCTCGTCCCTGCTTCTCCAGCAGTGTCCTGCATGTCTGGTTCGTCTAACTTGGATAGTTTTAGTGATGGGAGGCAGGTGGCCGTAGAGTTGGTGTCTTGTGGGGTGTTACCACCAGGACTTGTTCAATATTGCTCGCAGCATTCTTGTGTAATTGCTGTCTAGCTTCTTGACCAGTTGTTTTGTTAGCGTCCATGTAGTGCTTCCATACAGCCGTATCCATACGACCACTGCCTGGAAGAAACTGCGTTTCATTTTATCGGTTAGATCTGATTTTCATATGATCGATAGCCTATTGATAGCTGTCCATGCCTTCGTTAGCCGCGTGTCGATGTCCTTTTCGGTTGATGAGACACTGCTTCCTAGGTAAGTGAATTTGTCTACTAGTTTAAAAGGGGTTCCCGTCTAGTGTGGAGTAAATTACATCATATATATATATATATATATAGAGAGAGAGAGAGAGAGAGAGACAGACAGACAGACAGAGACCTAGAGAGAGATAGATTGACAGACAGACAGACAGACAGACAGAAAGATAGAGAGTGAGAGAGGAGAGTGGGATGTCAGTAAGAGTTGCATTATATTTTTCCTTGGAACAGAACATAACTAGATATTCATTTTAAGTATTGCTCTTGAAATATTCCAATTTGTATCTGACTCTTAATTTTCTGGGCTCTTTGTTCCCTGTCATTGTATTTTTTAATCATCCAAATTCTCGATATAACAGAAATAACTATGAGAATTTTCATAAGAATCCGTTCACTCCTTCCTACATAGAAGTTTCAATACCATCATAAACGGTAGTTACAAAGACAACCCAAAGTAAATAAAATTTTCTAGAGACCAATGACACTGCTTGTTTGCTCCCACCTATTACCCCGCTCTCTCTATCTATCTATCTCTCTCTCTCTCTCTCTATCACTGCTGCAATGGCCAAGGCAACGTGGCTTTTAAGTAGATCAAGCCGTCAGAAAATGAAGAAAGGACTGTCTGCCTTAACTGCGTTTCTGTAATTAATTTAAGATGTACCGAAAAGAAGAAAAAAAAAAACAGTTCGTAGGACAAACAATTAACTGTTAATTTATATTTTTCACTTTAGATTCGTTTGAGTTGAAATCGAATCTTTTCGTTTTACCTTTACAGAATTTTTTTTGGGTTATTTATTTCGTACTCTTACAGAATTTATCAAATTTTCCGTTATCCTAATCCACCTCCCACCAACACATTGATTTTGGTACTTTTTAAGATGGTATTTCATGCGATGGTTCAATGCAATTCGTCAAATTTTTTTTATTCCTGTTCTTTCTTGGTTCTTTCTTTCTTTCTTTCTTTTCTTAATTTTCCTTTCTTTCATTATTTCTTGTTTGTTAATTCCTTTCGTTCGTTCTTCTTTTCTTTTATTCAATCTTTCTCTTTCTTTCTTTCTTTCTTTCTTTCTTTTTGCTTTCTTTCCTTAATTTTCCTTTCTTTCATTATTTCTTGTTTGTTAATTCCTTTCGTTCGTTCTTCTTTTCTTTTATTCAGTCTTTCTCTTTCTTTCTTTCTTTCTTTCTTTTTTTCTTTCTTTCTTATATTGTTTACTTGTTTGTTTGTTTTTTTTCTTCGTTGGTTTGCTTCTTTCTGCTCGGGTTTATAATTTCCCTTTTTTCTTTACATCTGTGTTTCCGTTTTTTTCTTTCTTTCGTTTATTCTCGCATCCTGTCAGCATTTCTTTTTCTTTAGTTATAGCTTCTTTTCTTACTTTTTCTCTCCTTTTATTTCATACTATCTTCCTTCTTTCCTTCCTTCCTTCCTTCATTCATTCATTCTGCCATCCCTCCCTTTCTTTCTTACTTCCTTTTTTCATTTCTTCTTCCTGGCTACGTGTTCGGTTTTCATTCTGTCTTTTTTATTTCCATCTTTCTTCTTTCATTTCATTTGATCTATCTTTTTTTCATTCATTGATTTCTTTTTGTGTGCATTAACAAAGAACCAGTTTAAGTTGAAAAACAAATACGTCTTGAGTAAAATACGTATTCTTTTTCATCATTAGTCTACAAATTTATTTAATTACCTCTGTATGTGGTTTTACTCCTCAAATCAATATATAATTCTTGTATTATCAGTGTTTATTTATTTTATATTTTTGAATCTTTCTTACATCATCTAAGCAAACGAATTTTGAAGAATTACTTCTCTGCTTTTTACAACCATTCAATTTTGATTTTTCAGTTGCTATTTTGTCATGGCTGACCCAAGATTCTGAACCATTTTGTCGATCTCTGAAATGCGTGCAAATATTGATTGAATCCATGGGGTCAAAGAGAGGCACATCCGGTTTCAATTCAGAATGAAATCCAAAGGAAAAAGAAAAGACGCCACAATTGAAGAGAAAAGAAAAAGAAAAAGGGCGGGTATAATCGGAAAAAATCTAAAGCTTCAAAAATTTGTTGAAAGATAAAGGTGGAGAATATTCCGGGAATTAAATCAGCAGGCTAAAATTGAGGCGGGCGAAGAATAAAAGAATAAGGGTTTTATAGAATCGAAGAAGGAAAGAATGGCCGAGGTAAATAGTTCAGTGACGTTTGAATCAAGAAAGGCGCCTAAAATTGAAGTAATAAAGCGCTGCTAATAATAATAATAATAATAATAATAAGAAGAAGAAACCTCAAAAGAAAAAAAATTGAATCTCTTTCGATAGCAGCAACAATAATGCAATAATGGCCAATTATATCAAAGCAAAAAAAAAAAAAATGATAGTACATTGAATAGCTAGTGTAATTCAAGTAATGACAGAGATGAAACGATATATCACATAATAAACAGACGCAGCAAATTAATAGAAAAGGAATACTGCACTAAGCACGACTGGATGAGAAAATTGACTGACTGGGAAATGAGCAAGAGATCAAAATTTGACCAAGCTACTAAAGCGTATATGTACAAATCAGAAAATGTGCCGCATAATATTCTCTTGGATTTTGAGATGTAAATGGATCACCCAATCCTAGTCAATTTCCTCCATAAAAATGGCAGCAACGCTGGAATAGAAATACCAATGATAAACTATTCCAGATTAAACCCTATTGGGGGGAATGGCGCCCAGCCTTTCGAAAATCGCGAAAAGAACAAGTAACAATAAAGCGATTGTGTATTGGTCACAATAACAATACGCAATAACAATAACTTTGATAGTTTTCAAGATGGGTGAATAACAATAACAATCATCATGTCACGTTTTCAATAACAATAACAATACGCAATAACAATAAACTTTGATAGTTTTCAAGATAGGTGATAGGTGGCCGCACAGCTGCTGTTTTGTGGGTTGTTATCTCCCGCTCGCAGGATTTTTATGTAACTGCCGTCAAGTTTTTTCTCCATACGTTTAGTTAGCGCCCATATAGTGCATCCATATAGCAGTATCGACAAGAGCGCTACTTGGAAAAAAACTGCGTTTTTAAACTAAGGTCAAAGTAACTGAAGAAGACTTGTATTTAGTATTATATATAAAAACATTGTGGTGCCAAACTTGTTTGATAAAAAATATAACTTTTAGGAGAAGAAAGACAAATCTTCGCGTGTGGACAAATATTTTGAATAGTATATATATATATATATATACCGGACATTGGTCTAGCGGTTAGAGCGTTCGCCAATGGCCCGGGAGACCTGGGTTCAATCCCAGGTCGAGTCATACCAAAGACTCAAAAAATGGTACTTGATGCCTCCTTGCTTAACACTCAGCATTATAAGGTACGGATCAAGGGTAAAGTGGAGCAATCCAGGGAAAGGAGTCGCGCCCTCCCCTACACATTGGTGTAGTAAGCTATCAAAAAGGGAGCCTTCGAGTCACCCTCGACTATGGTCGCCAACTTTACTTACTTATATATATATATATATATATGATAACGTTTATATATCATAAAATACACACAAAATAAACCTATTACAATCAATGCTGCAGTATTATATATATTATCAAGTATTCCTTCATTATCAACAAATCCAAATCATCTGAGTAGATAATCCATCACAAAGCAGGTGATACTATTTACCAACCCCTCCGCTCGGGCAGGATATGACACAAGGTCAATTTCTAAGCGGAGTTTAACAGGTTTGAATTCAGAGTTTTCCTTCTCCTAGACTAGTTGCCTAACCATGGCTGAAGAACCTAGTCTGTCCTACTATTTATCCATAGCTGGAGGGAGAATTATTGGATTCATACCTTTCCCAAGGGTATTAGTGCTATGTGAAAAGTCTCGTCCAGGATTTGAACTCGTATCGCCGTGTTCATTTCCTACGGCGATAACGACTACACCACGGGCACCTCCATTAACACAAAGCAGGTGATAAGGTACCATGCTTCACCATCAAATCGGAGATAAATGATCCCTAGAATCTATAATAAAATATTCACACACTTCAAAACGGCAATTTTCATGAATTAGTTTTAATATAAAACATAAGAAAACAAACTTTACTGAATGTTAAATTATATAAAGTAGTATTCATTAAAAGGAATAAAACCCGCCCTTCCAAACCCTCCACCATGCAATAGCTGCTTGGCAGAGCTAAGTTTATCACATGGCGCCTAAAGCATCAAACACTGGAGAAGGCTAAGGACATTTTTGTGATGGTTACGAATGAGTCTTGATTAATGCGTGTATAAAAAAAAAACATCATGTAAAAAATCTGATATGGTGGGAAGTCGTATAAATCTTTCCCACCCTTTCGAGGTCATCAACCAATCTTGTAGTCCAACTTCCGGTGGGAGACTCCAAGGGACAGAATGAGCTAGCTCTGGTCCTACGATTATCATTTTTAACAAAAACATTAGTTCCTCATATTTGAGAACCCATTATATATATATATATATATATTGAGAGAGAGAGAAAGAGAGAGAGAGAGAGAGAGAGAGAGAGAGAGTGTGTGTGTGTGTGTGTGTGTGTGTGTGTGTGTGTGTGTGTGTGTGTGTGTGTGTGTGAGAGAAAGACAGAGAGAAAAAGAAAGACAATCCTAGCAGAAAACAAAGACACCCGGCATCTCTCCTTGAATCATGTTATCTGGTCATTTGAAACACGAGCAGAGCCGCTCGCAAAGCCAAAGGGCAAAGTAGGCGAAACCATAACGTTATGCGATCAAGCCCACACCAAACATTCAACGTGAGCTGCTACGACCGTACCTGCCTGTCCCACATCAAACTTTAATACATATATATATGTATATATACTCCGTTATCCCTCGAGCTATGAGTGAAATAACGTTGTCATGCCATTAAACAAAGAAACTAAGCTAACCAAAATGTTGTTCTATAATATAATATATTATGATATAATATAATCCAAATTAATTTATATAGTTTGGCTGATAACTGAAATAGAGGAAATTAATTTGAATAATATGTTTTTTTAAAAACACGATATATGTAACCGCTCAATCCGATATCGAGCATTCCAAAATACATAGGAAGATAAACCTAAACAAAAAATGAAATAGAATTTAGAATACACACACACACACACATATATATATATACACATATATATGCACATATATATATATATATATGTGTGTGTGTGTGTGTGTTTTAATTTAATATTTTTGCATACGTGTATTGTGTATATATATTAATCTAACATCCTTATGTATGCACATATCTGCGCAAAGTCAGAGAAACACAAATCATATTATTTCCCCTTGTTAATTTTTGAATGATTTTTTTTTACGATAAGATTGCTCAGAGGAAAATAAAACAGGATTTCTTCTATGAACAAGTGTTCTTTGTTGTTGTCATTTTTTTTTTATTATTTTAAATAATAGTCAAAAAGTGTTTTATTTTTAATTTTCAAACTGCTGAGCCAAAAAAAAAAAAGAAGAAAAAATGAAAATCATGCAAAAATTTGTTTGAGGGTATATGCAACATTTTTTTATAACACGAATTTATCTAATTTAATTCTGAGCAATTTTGAATTTGGACCCAGGCAAAAAATTGCCCCAAGAAAATGACGACAAATTCTATTATCAAAATCTGAAGCATTTACTAACACCCACTCACAGGTGTACCGATACCTTGAAGCATGCATATATATATATATATATAAGTTAGCGGTAGAATAATGAAATAAAATCAGCTAAAATAAATCTGAGGCTCCTTTCGACTGACTCTTTTCAAAGAAATCGTCGGTAATTAATGGACATTAAAAGAACAAGGGCTGTCATCACAATAAAAGGAGAAAGAAAAAATAACTCTTTAGATTGTCCTCGTACTTCTTCAAATTTTTCTTCTTCTCACCCTCCTCTCTTTTGAGATCACGCCCATCATTTTATATATATATATATATATATATATATATATATATATATATATATATATATATATATATACGTTTGAGTCATGGAATGTCTACCTATCTGAATGAACATTTGAAGACATTTGTATTTGAAAATCTGAAAAGCAATGTTTTTCCACAATCAAATGATATGACACCTATCAATACTATATGGATAAATCTGGGTCAAGACCTCTGTAAGCCCATAGATATAGTGTTGATTCCCTGTTGATTAAATGAATCAAAAAGGGAGAATATATTTAAAGCATTACGATTTGAACGATATTATTTTATAAAGATACGTATATTGTATCTTTATAAAATTATATCGTTCAAATTGTCGTTCGGCTCAATCACATAGTGAGAATTTCAAAATACACAAGAACATAAAACAAAACAAAAAATTGAAACAGAATGCAGAATATAAACACACACACGCACACACACATATATATATATGTGTGTGTGTGTGTGTGGATGCATGTTCCAGGGAAGATGAGACATATATATTAACTTATAGTTAGGATGAGAATTGTTGGATTCATGCCTTTCTCCAGAGTGTTAATGCTAAGTGAACGCCAAAATCTTTGTTCAGGATTTGAACTCAGGTTCTCTCGTCCATTTCCTACGAGGATAACCTTTATAACACATGCGCGTCGCTTTTTGTATTATTTATTTATAAATTTATTTTTAAATTATTTATTATTTATTTAAGTCGTACAATTCAGCACTTTAGAGTGAGTCAGGGAAAGTCTTCCCATTGAAATGAACACTTGATTTTTGTCAGCGAAATTTTTGCTGAATATGGGAAATGCAAAATCTACTTTACGGTAAGCTCTTTCCACGACTCTCTCTCTTTCTCTTTCTTACTCTCTCTCTCTCTCTCTCTCTCTATATATATATATATATATATATATATATATTGCTGAAGCCGTCGAAATTCTACGGTTTATTTAGTATATTCAAATAGTATTATAGTGTATACAACCTCTGGTAAAAATATGAAGTAAGTATGAATCTAGGACAAAAAAAAAATCATTTAATAGTCAGAATTTCACCAAGGTGATGATGCCGAATTTTTTTCTTGTGGCGTACCATATAACAGTAATTCCCTGGGGAAAACAAAAAAATCAGTCAGGCATTTATGATATGAGGTGGTATCTTAGTAGAAGACCAGAGGAGATGACAATTATTGTCTCAACTGTGAATACAATTCTGAAAATTCCAATATTGGATAAATGTTTCTACAGTAGCGGCCATAAGTCAAGGAACGGAACAGCGACAAATATTTTAATAACTTTTACTTGAAAAAAATTGCATGTACGTCTATGAAATTTTCCCAAATTATACTTGGAATATAAACGTGTTTACTACACATGAAGTTTTCTAATTTGTTTTACAGAAAAATTATTAGTGAACTAAAACAAAAAACAAGAATATACATTTTGTCCTGGTCAATAGCTAAGGAACGCTGTTGAATTATAGTTATTTAGGTAATTTTTAAACAACTTGATTATTAACTCTCATTTATAGTCACTATCTTGAGCAAGATGGAGGCGAAAGCACGTAAATGTTCAATTCGAGAAGAAGAAAAAAAAACTCATTTTAGCAAATTATGAAGAAGGCAAATCATATTCTGAAACTGCTGGCATCGTACGAAGGTCAAAAAGCGTTGTTTATCGTGTAATCAGTAGATTTAAAGCTGGCAAGACACTTGAACCAAAACCGAGAACTGGCAGGCCTCCCATGACTACTAAATGGGAAAATTGGATGATTGTTAAAATGTTTTTATAAGACCGTTTCGATACAGCAACGTCTATTTCTCGTGCATTTTATGAGCAAACAGAAAAGCCAATCTCTAGAAAAACTGTTTCTCGTAGGTTAAATAAGGAAAAATTAGTGGCTCGGATACCATGTCGCAAAACTTTGATTTCAAAGAAAATTCAAAAGATTCATCTCGACTTCGCTATGGAGCATATGATGTGGATAGAGGAACAATGGAATATGGTTAACTTTAGTGATGAATCTAAATTCAGCGTGTTTGGATCTGATGGTAAGACGTAAAAATGGGGAATGCTTATCTCCTCAATGCAATAAGAGAACTGTGAAATTTGGAGAGGAGAATTTAATGATGTGGAAATGGTTTCTTCAGCAGGAGTATGACCCATTATTCTTTTCACTGTAATATTAATGCTAGTGTTTATAAAGAACTTCTTTGCCAGCATTTACACAAAGGGACAGTTGAAGCTCTAATATTTCTGTAAGACAAGGCGCCTTGCCACAAAGCTAAAACTGTGCTAAGTTTTTTTGAAAAGGAAGGACTAACTGTTATAAAGTGACCACCAGAAAGCCCAGATGTGAATCCTCTAGAGAATGTATGGAAAATCAAAGGAGAGAAAGCTTAGAACAGAAATCCTCAAAATATTGATCATTTATGGGGTTTTCTGTAAGAAGAATGGGAAATTATCTCTACCACCTTTTGTAAGAAGTTAATTGACTCATGTGGTCAAAGATGCAATAAAGTAATCCGATGCAAAGGAAAATTCACTAGATATTGATTTTTCTTTAGTTTGTATATTAATCTAACCAGAACTTATGATGCATTATTTAAGTTTTGACCAGGACAGAATGTATATTTATGTTTTTTTCAGTTGACTGTTAATTTACTGTAAAAGAAAATTTAGAAAACTTTATTGAATCAATGCATAAATATTCCAAATATATTTTGTGAAAATTTCATAAAAGTACATCCAATTTTTTTAAAGTAAAAATCATTCAAATATTAGTTGTTGTTCTGTCCCTTAACTGATGGCGCTACTGTATTTCCGTCAATACAAAATATCTATTAAAGGATAAGGAAGTTGTTCTTTTTGATCACGGTGCATATTCACACAAAGCGAAGAGGGTCAAAGCTTTTCTTCAAGAAATATATATGAACTCAATGAAATGGCCACCAAATTATTCAGATCCCAATTCAATAAAAACTTCATGTAGGAAATAAAAAAAGAAAAGGTCTTTGATCATTCTAAAACCTGTTAGGCTGCTTTGTCTAGCGATATTCGAGAAAGCTAAAAGCAGCTTCTTTTGAAATATTGTTTTCCTCAGTTAAGCTCAACTTCCGACAAAATTTGGTTGTCATAAAACCCACGTGAGGTCCAATGAAATACTGATGTTTTATTTTGTTGATGGTTCCACAAGTTTCTCTTCAAAATTTAGAGATTCCATAGTTATTTCAACTACCTTGAAAAAATCTTGATTATTAATCAAAATAAACCATTTTAATTGAATTTTCGGAATGTTTTATGAACCCAGAAATTTTGGTAATAAAATAAAGTAGGTTTTGACTGAGAATCGTGCCTCGTTTATTTTTCATGGATTAAAAATCAAGAAAGATAAGTTTTCTAAGAGTTGAAGGTTCAATAAACTTCTCTACTTAATTATCTACCTTGAGTTAGAATCAGAATAGTTGGATCCATGCCTTTTCTCAAGGTACTAGTTCTGTGTGGAATGCTAACAGCATCGTTCAGAACTTGAACTAGGCTTCCCGGGCCTATTTCTTTGGACGATAATCGTTTATTGTATTATTTATTTCAATCTTACAATTCAGCACTTTAGTTTGAAACAGTGAATTTCTACCTATTGAAATGAGCACTTGGATTTTGTTTACAGACAATTTTGTTCACATTTTTGATTGAAAATCTGAAATTCAAAATCCACTTTGCAGGAAGCTCTATCCCCAATTAAATGATATGACACTTACCGACACAGTATGGATAAATTTGGCAAAAAGACAACTGTAAGACCATAGGCATCGAGTCTATGTGCTGCTGATTTGGTGAATGAGAAAGGGAGCGTATACCTACGGCATTTTCCAATGATTTTTTTTCTGCAGTAAATATTCTATTTCTTTTTGGTAATTTAGTTTTAGTTGAATTCATTAATCATTATCGTGTTTCTTGAAAGATGACATTAACTGATTAATTGATTTGAATATGATATTGGTTTGAAAATTATGCTTAGAGGATAAAATCCTACCCGTAAACACTAATTATTCATGTTAAATTTAAAGGTATTTATTTCGGTCAGAGATCATAATGAGGTTATTTGATAAAGGGGTGTCCTAGTATTGTAACGGTTAAAGCACTGGACCGAGGTATCGTAATAAGCGAGTTCGAACTCCAGTCACGCTATTACGTTCACTTTTGGACAAATACCCTTGGGAAAGTTATGAACCCACTTATCCTCACAGCTATGGGTTAAATAGTATCACTTCTTGAATGATGGCTTTGGCATTAAATAACACACGAAGGTTGATATGCCATTAGACAAAGAAACCTGTTAAATGATTTTTCCCGATATATATTCATACTTATATATGGGCGTGTGTTAATAAATAAGTTTTTTCCTTTCCGTTTGTTAAATGGTATACATCTCCCTTTGGTTATTTTAAATCAAAACCATCCATCTAAAAGAGTGGTAGTGTTTCTATTCAAAACATAGCTGGGAAGATGAGACGGGTAATACCTTGCCTAAGGGTATCAGTCTGAAAGCGAACGGAATAGTGCGATTAGAGTTCGAGGTCGCTTACTCTCACAGTCCAAAACGTCAGCTTGTCATTGTAATATATCTACCAACCCCTCTGCAAGGGCTTGATGTGACAGTCATTTACGCATGTTTCTTTTTAGTGTTACTTTGTCTTTTGACTAAGAAACTTTAGAATTATGCGTATTCAATTAAAAACAAATTAAATCACCAAATTCATTTTTAAAGCAAAGTTTTGCACAACATTTCAAATCTTAAGAAATCAGTGGTCTGTTTTCTGATTAAAACTTTAAATTAGAAAGAAAAAGATGGAATTATTCAACGTTCAAACAATTTAAATCAGCGAACTTATTTTGAAAAGTGAAGTTCGAAAAAAAAATTTTACCCAACGGAACTTTAGAATAATTCAGCAGTCTTTTTCTACTTTTCACTTTTGCAACAAAAAAAAAAAAAAAAAAGAAAAAAAGAAAAAAGAAAAAAAAGATAAAGAAAAACAAGCAAAAACGAGAAGAAAAAACTTATGTTTATTGAATGCGGAAACATGGTCTTTCAGTTGATGAATAAGTGAATAAATAAACAAATAAAAATACAAGTAAATTTTGAAAAAAGAAAAAGGGATTTAAGTAATTTTGGGCAAATTGGTTAACAGAGGCTGGCTTTTACACGTAACATATCAGAAGTTGGCTATGAAGGATAACCCTAAAAAAAGAAACTGAATCTGTATTTATAGCAGCAAAAATAATGGTAGATGGACTAATTATACCTAAGATCTATCTATCTATCTATCTATCTATCTATCACCTTGGTGATAAAAACTAGCTTCACTTTAGTAATAAAAACAAAATTGAAGTAATAATTTAGTTAAAATACCAAAAATGTTTAATCTAAAAATAGCATATAAATTACCTATATATTGGTTCTGACGAGAACCAAAAGTATTCGGTATAACACATATAGCTTCTTTGGAGAAATTATCAAAAAATTTCAAGATTGTAGCATAAAATAATAACATAAGGAATCTTGAAAGAAAAAGAAAAAAAAAACTCCAAAAAAGCAAGGATTCGATTTTATTTAATCAAATCTGTTTAAACGAAAAGATGCTGCCTAGGCTCTTTCATATATATATATATATATATATATATATATATATATCAGAGGAAAATGGAAATTAATCTGACGGTAGGTAAATATAAAAATATGATAGCCCTGACGATGGTTTTATATGAAAACCGAAAATCATCCACAGAATACCCTGGTTTTTCATTTTCTTACACACACACACACACACACACACACACACACACACACACACACACATATATATATATATATATATATATATATATATATATATATATATATATATATATATATATATAGACATTGTAGTTTTTTCAAAGAAATATGCATAAAAAATCCATAAGTAGATATTACGGATTCAGTTTCTTTTTTTCGGCGCTGATTTGTCATGTAATCGGTGTGATTTTTCGAAGATTGTTCAAACGTATAAAAGAATAAAAGATACATTTTTCGTTTCTTTTTCTTCTTAAATACAAATGAGAATTCTTTTAAAATACGTATTATTTCAAATACCGGTGTCAATGAAGTGTGAAAGAACAGTTTTACAAATTACTTAAATAAATGCAATATAATACACAAAACGATTTCTTTAAAACAAATGTTTAAAAATTTCGTATTTGAAAATTAAAAAGAAAACTATGTATTAATAATTTTGAAAAAGAAAAAAATATTAAATGCTCAAATATTTCAACCAAAGCTTGACGGCGCTTTCTGAAAGCTGTTCGCTTTAATGGGTGCAAGAATTGGATCAATTAAATGGATATGCTCCAGAAATGACAAACTTGAAAAAATCATAATTTTCCACGTAATTTACAAATCTATCTATTTATCTATCAATCACAGTACTTCTAGACACATTTCGACCGATCGTGTTGAGAGGTACGCGTACCGGCCCGTGTGTCTTGGTGTTGCGGTCGTTGAGAGTCGTCCAAGGCCGCCTGACTAACGAGCGGGTGAAGCCTAGCATATGTGTCGAGTAGCTAAGACCGACGACTCCCTTGGTCCCACAAGACCGTCTCTCCAGGTCTTCACTTGATTTGGCAAAGTAAGGTTTAGTGTCTGGTTCCTGAATTGTCCATTTTAATGGAATGCCGTCGAGGCCAATGTAACACTACAGCATTAAATATGATGAGGGTAGCATTTTGCAAAGTACAAGAAGGATCGATGCTGTTTCGATACGAAAATCTATTTTGGTCTACCACATTGAACATCGTCGCACCAAACGAAATAGGAATAGATTGAAAGGATAACTGTTGTTCATTAGAAACGCTGAGAGTTTCATTGTTGCCAGACGAATAAACACAGCCTTAATTTCTCCTTTACCGACCAAGTCTTCACCTTCAACAAGGCCGCGCATCTCTGGACCCGAAACTGCCCGACGCAAATTCACCGACGAACAAATGCTGACCCAATGACCAATGACTACGATTTTACTTGGAGAAATATTGCCATTTGGTAATATCATATATACAGAAAACAAGCGAGAAAATGCTTTTTTCCAAAAATGAGGCATTTCTGAACAGCAAAAACGGTTGCTATCCGAGAAAAAATAGGGTCATTTTCAGATTCAATGTCTTCAAATTTCCTAAAAATATACTTGATGCCTCGACACTCTTTCAAAAATCATTTTTGTTGATCGCTGTGATTAATATTGGATTGAATTACAAATATTAGATAATTATGTTTGAAAACATTTAACTGTATCCATTCCATTTGACGAGCTTAAATAAGTGAAATAGAACTATAATGAAAATGAATACTATTTCTAAATTTCTTGTTTTTCGCCAATGGCCAGAGAGACCTGGGTTCAATCCCAGGTCGAGTCACACCAAAGACTTTTAAAATGGTACTTGATGCCTCCTAGCTTAACACTCAGCATTATAAGGTACGGATCAAAGGTAAAGTGGAGAAATCCTGGGAAAGGAGTAGCACCCTTCCCTACACCTTGGCGTTGTAGCTATCGAAAATGGAGCCTTCGGGTCACCCTCGACTATGATCGCCAACTTACTATATATATATATATATAACAGGATTTTGAATTGAATAACATACATGAGTTGATATGCCCTAACACCCAACCAACAAACCAGCTCCTAAAACTGAAAATAAATGAAAGGTACTATTCTTTTATAAAAAACAGTATTGAGTGATGACCAATCCTCAATTTCTTTAATGCGCATAAGTTATTAATTTCCAAGCTTACTTTTCCACCAGGATATATCATTGAAGTACCAAGTGAGAATTGAACTCTCCAACAAAAGCCTACGAGTCGAGCTGGCTAGCAACAACACCATACGAATAGCCTGTCCTGTGCATAGCAGCTTTTACGTGAACAAGTCTGACAGTAAGTTCTGAATAAATTTAACCCATCGAATGCTTTTTTATTTTTTTATTTAGGAGATGTCATTTTTCAGGATCATACGGCGCTGATAATTCTGATTATATTAATAATGACTGTCATTGTTAATATGAATAAGATGAATAAAATCTTATAACAGCATTGATAGGGATAATCTTTTGGCCAAGATAATCTCTGATAGGATTTCGTCAGGCCATTTCACTATTTCTTTTATCGGACATGGTATATTTGATGTGTCCTTCTTTACTAGATTATCATTTTTCTTTGAATATTTTATTTTTCTTTATGCTTCGTGAGAATCCTTTCTGGTCCTACAATTTGGTTTAGGATCCAGATTTAAGATCCAAGATTTGAGGTGGAGGTCAGTAATCACTGGCCTGAGATCGGATGAAAAAAACACGCGCGGGAGAATTCGAAGCACGATAAATGCAATAGTGGGTCAGTTAGAAAGGATTATAAAGAAAGAATGAGACTTTATTCATTGCTTCCAGAGGTAGGAGAAAGAGAAGAGAGAGGAAATAGAGATGAAGTCGATGCTTAGAAAGAGGGAAAAGGGACTGAGAAAGAATATAGTAGAGGAGGTGAAAGAAGGAATGTGTACATGAGTGCGGTCGAAAAAGAGACAAATAAATGGAAGTCAAAGAGAAGGAGAAGATGAAAGAAAGAAAGAAAGAAAGTAAGTAAGTAAGTAAGAAAGAAAGAGAGAAAGAAAGAAAGAAAGAACAATGAAACTTAGTTAAAAATTTGCGAAAAATATTTTTTTGGTTTAGTTACTTAGTTCAATGTCATATCAACATTTGTGGGTTATTTAATCCCAAAGCCATTCCTGTTGAAGAGCAATAGTGGTGCTACATAATCTAAAGATGAGGAGATTAGGGGTCTATACCTTTTCCAAGGTAACAATCCAAATGTGAACGTAATGCAGTGAATGGAGTTTGAACTTGCTAAGTACGAAGTTCAGCAAACTATAGAAAGAATATGAAAGAGACGATCTCAAAACCCATAAGTTTGCTACGGAAAAAGCGGTCGATGATGCTTCTGTTCAAAAAGAAGAGAATATTTCAGTTATCTGCTTAATAGATGGATTGGCTGATATTAATGACTTCTATAAACCGTATAAAAAGATTTTATGCAAAGAGATCATGGAATCATATTCACTGTACATTTAAGATTACATATTCTGCAGTTTTTTCTTAAGATTTTTTTAAAAACTCGTTCCAGTCAAATATAATTTTTAAACAGATCTGTTTCACCCATAGATGGGATCCTTATAGGTATTACCATTCCAGGTTAAAAAAAAATTCCACATGTCTCAGAACTCTAGAACTGGATCCTCGCCTTCAGACACGTTTTACTGTCATACCCAGGAATCCTCTATTTTGTGGGAGGTATTACTGCCCTGTAGGAGATACATCAATATATTCTGATGTGACATTGAAAATTCTAAAAATTTTCGTTAAATCAGCCTTCAAAAACTTCACTTTATAAATGGACTGGACATTTTTTCAAGCAAAATAAATTTCTTGCTCTTATGAAAATCACGCTATGGTATGTGGTTTTCGCTAGTTAATATCAGTAATTTTTTTCATAAAAGTTCAGTTTCTGATAAACCAAATATTCAAGAATTTTATTTTATGAATAAATCAAACCACATATTAATATAATTTCATTCCTTTTGCATTCTTCACACTAGGGTAAGCTGGTGGTATTTCATTTGAATCTGAGTAACAACAAGTATCCTTAGATCTCCAGGGCTCTCTCAGTACTCTAACCCATCTTAATGCTGTAGTTTGCATAGTCTTGATTTTTCCGTTGATGTCCAACTAACCCAGACATCGTTCCAAGTCTTTGGGAACCTTTCCAAACATTCCAAATACAATTGGTCTCAACGTCAACGTCAAGTTTCACAAGCTAACAAAATTTTTATATTTGACTCTCTTTTCGTTGCCTTTTCTTTTCACTTTGTGGTTCGCAGAGACGACAAAACCCTCTACATAGCAGTTTCTTTTTTTTTTTTTTTGAGAACTTTCACCAGATCGGCTATTCTTAGAGGGATTAGGGGATCTTAAAATTCCAGAAAATTTTGTGTCTCATCCTCTGGGATGGATTCTGGTTTGTGCTTGTACCATCGGATAGGATGGTTAACTTTCAATTTCTAGCTCAATTCCGAGGGAATGTCCCTCCACGCCCAAGCATGCATAGTCTTATACACCCTGTACATTATTTTGTTATATTTACTTATGGAATTAATCGTTTTATATCTATCATCACATACCTTACACTTGTAATTCTATTGCGTATTATTGATTTTCTTATATTTATCAGATTTACCCAACCCCTCCGCTCGGGCAGGATATGACACAAGGTCAATTTTTTAAGCGGATTTTAACAGGTGTGAATTCAGAGTTTTCCTTCTCCTAGACTAGTTGCCTCACCAAGGCTGAAGAACTTAATCTGCCCTACTATTTACCCATAGCTGGAGGGAGAATAATCGAATTCATACCTTTCCCAAGGGTATTAGTGCTATGTGAAATGCAATCAGTCTCGTCCAGGATTTGAACTCGTGTCACTGTGTCCATTTCCTGCGACCACGGGCCCTACGGCGCATTATCGATTTTCACTTTGATATTATTGGTCCTTATGGCATTATTCTTTGTTGCTGTTCGGCGAGATTTAATTGCTCCCTTAAAGTTTCTCTTTCTAAGCCATGTCCAGGTCTTTTCGTGAGAGATTTCGCCAGTTTGTCGCTTGAAGTATCCATACAGTTTTTTCTTCCCATATCTGTTTCCTAGTTATTGTTTTTTGTTTGTCCTTTTTGCTCATTTGTGTTGTTACTCGTCGCTGTAATTAGTCTTTCTTTACTCATTTTAAAGTAGTTTTCAATTCCGTCTATTGATGCTTCCTCGCTATCTTCAATGCTCTTCCTTCTTCTTTTCTTGACGCATGATATCCATGTAATCTTTTCTTGACGTTTGATATCCATGTAATCTCTCGGATGTAAGGTCTTGTGCATCGACATCAACTACCTTGTCCTCTGGTTCATTAGTCTGAGTTCCTTCCTTGACCATTTAAGAATGGTGCCAAGTATCTTACGAGAGAGGTTACCCAGGAGTTGATCCCTTTGACGAGATTTCTGCAGCAGAGCATGATTTCCAGAAGATTTCTTGTTCGCCTCAAATACTATTTTCTTATAGTGCTGCTTATTGTTGTCGAAGGAAAAAAATCGTGACGTATTGAATACCGTTGCTGAACCGTCACTTTGAAAAGTTCGACACTTGAGCGCTTGTTTTAAACGGAGAAATAACCCAAATAACAAAAACAACAGACACAACAACAACATCATCAATGATAATAATGATAATGAGAGGGCGAGGGAAGATAATTCCTTGGAAATTGAACAAAAAATTGAAATTTAACCATAAAACAGAATGTTATGTGTATGGTAGTACATCCATCCTCACCAAAACACTGGGGCGATTCCGCTTTCAATTCGGCTGAATTCCCCGCTTGACTGGTTATGTCTTCGGATGATTAGACTAATCCGCTTATCTGGCGACGTTGTATTTTTGATCCAGATTATAGATTAATCGCTAATCTGAGTCACCCGTTGATGAGTAGACGGATGAGGCCGCACAATTAAGAAAGCAAAGAAAAAAAAAGAAAGTCGACGCCACCAAACAAATAACAGAACACAGCTTGTAACCATTATAATATTTAGTTGAAAAAATGTGTTTTTTCAAAATGGTTCATATATTCACCCACCCCAGAATTTGGGAGTTTATAGTAAGATACTTAGTTCACGAATTTACTGTCAGTCAACTTATCGGCATTCAAAGTCAGGCATTCAAAGTCAAAGGCATTCAATTTACCGTATCAATTTTTAGGCTTTTCTATTCTTGATTTCTATCGTCGGGTACTAGGCAATCTCAATGGCGGTTATTTTGGCCTTTCTCAATCTTTAGCTTTCAGCTTCTCTCGGTTCCTTGATAGCCATATACAAAGTGATTTTAGGTAGCATGTTATGTTAATTTCTCTTCGCTTTTTTACCTTCACGAGGCTGGTACAAGGGCGTCTCAAAGTATCGGTTTATTTCAGAGTATCTTCGCTTTCTATTACCTGGGCCATCAAAAATATCGTATTATTTCCTAAGTCTCGTATTATCGTTTTCTCTACATCTTTCAATGTATCGTATTCTCTTCGCTTTCTATACCCAGGACAGTTTGGTACAAGGTCAAAACTCAGAGTATTGTAGAGTCCGTAAGCTAGTTCGCAGTGCTCTCGGGCAAGAGACGAAACCCTTGTTTATTAAGTATATCTCGTATCTGAGCTGGGGAGGCTGGTGAATCTAACAACAATGTCAATTTTCTCCTTATTTGGTTGTCAACATGTAATTCCACCCCTTTGACTCCGCCTCCTTTTTTGGTAATTCATCCTAATTTCTTAATTTGGAATTACTACTAATTTTCTGCTTGAGTGATATTACATCAAATACTGGCCCAGACCTTGGAGATTGGCTATAAAGGGTTATTCCGTTTTCCCCAAAGCTCGAGCATTATTGGAGCCTCTCCATCAGCTTGTTTTGCACTATACCAGGACATTCTTAGCTCTCTACAGAGATACAATCAGGGTATTAAACAGCCCCAGCTGACTGAGCCAGAAAATTGAAGATCAATAGATCAAATATATTGGTTCAGTACAATAAAAGAAAAACGTGGCTTCGAACTGATAAATCAGTACCAACAGATACCGTACCAGTGAATAAATATAATAAAATAAATAAATAAAAAGACGTGAAAATAGAAACTGAGATTATGTAGCATCTTAAAACCACCACCGTACCATAGTACCAGTAATAGTGAGAGCCCTGGGTATGACTAAGAAAGGGAGATATAAATATTAACGCATTAAAAAGGATACAAGGCAGCTCAGACTTACATGAAATACACGAAATTGTACTTTGCAGAACTGCTCATCAATGTACGATAAGTTTCCAGACTTTTTTCATATGGGCATTGAAAATTCAGTATGTTATTGCTATACATCTTACGAGATGACTGACCAATTTTTATGATTTCAGCTTCAAATGGACAGCTACAGCAGAAATTGGAATATACCCGACTAAAGCCCGATTGTCACAGCTGGTGAATTTCAAAAATGTAATCTGACAGTTTAGAAGACGGATATTCAATAAAATTCTGTTTTAAACTTGGAAAAAATGCCACAGAAACGTATGGAATGCTTCATACTGATTTTGGAACATATTTTGAGGAGATGAAAGAGGCTGTCACGAAGGTCATTGACATGCTCACACAAGAGGACTTCCATGGGACCTTCCAGAAGTTGTTGGAACGGTACAACAAGTGCACTGCAGCCGGAGAAGATTACTTTGAAGGGGACTAGGGTTTCATGTGTGTACTATCAATAAAAGGCCCATACGAAAAAAGTCTGGAAACTTATCGTATGCACCTCGTAACTAAAAATATCACCCAAAAGAGGCAGTTGAAGAGGTTCTTTGTCCAGTGTGAATGGAAAAGAAACTCTTTGAAAGAAATTATCATCTCACCACTGGATGCAGTTTAGACACTTTTTTGAGCCGGGGGTCTTACACCCCTGCAGTAGATGCACTCAATATATTTAGAACCTCACCAACAGGGTGGACTGTAAATGAATAACTATGATTTGTGAGAAAGCATCTGAAATTCTAAGAATTTTCTGTTCTTTAAATTGCTTTTTCCCTGGAGTCATTCCAGTAGCGCAAATTCCCTCGACTCTCTCTCACCATCTGTCCCCATTAGCCATTGATCTTAGCAGCTCCTCTAGACAGAATCCAGTGTCTGCACAGAGCTGATGAATATAATTCCTTTCAGGTCGGCCAACCGTAGTGTGTTCATGTGTGGGAGCCAACAAGAGAACATTGTATGTTGATATTGCTTTCAGTAGATGAGATATTGTTATTGAGGTATACAAAATGGTCCATTAATTTTAGAGGCATAACACATAATGTGGGGATGTCATCATCTTGTTTAATGCACAGGAACTCTTTTATTTGAGTTCACGGAAATGGGTCTAGCTACCTTTTCAAGGCTATGCAGCTGAAGTTTCACTTGGGCCGGTGTATTTGCAAGAAACAGTAGATCATCTGCATCATTTGCGAAGGTAATAGCTTCTGTGGGATATCATCTGCTTCTTGCCTTTTTTTTTATGGAGACGCCGTTTTTTTCAATTGTGACTTTCGTAGTATGTAATCTAGATAGATCGTAAATAAAAATAAGGCGATCTCCCTCCAGTGACAATGTCAAAGAAATCTGTATCACAATTGAGTGAATGAATATATCGAATACATATAATTAAAAACTTTCCTCATCCAAGATCTTGGGTAAAGACCTGGTCAATAATTGTAAGATACCGAAAATAAAATTGAAAATAAAATGATAATAATGATAATATGATTAAGAAAGGATTATCTTTGACAAACGAGCAAAGAACTCGAAACCAAACTATAAATCAGAATTTTCATCAAAGGGATGAGTATCTGGGTTGTCCTCCTTACAATATACTCGGGACCATTCGTGAAGTGGATGAGAGAAGCACTTAAACAAATCGACTAGGCGACAAAAACAAACAAACTCATGACGATGTATAAGGCCTTATCTCCTAGATACGAGGTTGAAAGACTGTATGTGTCAAGAAAAGGAGGAGGAAGAGGAAGCGCCAGCATTCAAGATAGCATCGATACATCGATAAAAAAACTCGAAGACTTTATTAAAAACACAAAGGAAGACTAATTACAGCGATCATAAACAATACAAACAAAACAAGCATCAACAGAACAAAATTAACTAGAAAACAAAAATGGGAAGAAAAGCAACTTTTTGGATATTTCAAGCGAAATCTCAGATGAGAAAACTTGGGCATCGCTTAGAAAAGGGAGCCTTAAGAGAGAAACTGAACCTCATCTAATTGCAGCACAAAACAACGCCATAAGGACTAAATATTTCAAAGCAAAAATAGACATGACGCAACAAAATTGCTGTAGTAGGTTATGTGGTGATAGAGATGAAATGACCAATCACTTAATAAGCAAATACAATAAATTAGACTGAAAAGAGTGTTAGAATAGTCATGACTGGGAAAGTGACCCCTGGGAATTTTGCCAGAAGTTTAAATTTGATCATACGAACAAATGGTTTATACACAACCCAGAATCCCACCTGGAAAATGATACGCACAAAATTTCCTGAGGTTTTGAGATACAAACGAATCATTAAATATCGGCCAGACGAACAGACCAAGTGACAGTCAACAAAAAAAAAAAAAAAAAAAAAAATCAAAACAAAAAATAAACAAACAAAAGAAAAACGCCCCCCCCAAAAAAAACAAAACAAACAAACAAAAGAGAACCTGCCGAATTGTAAATTTTGCCGTTCCGTCTGACCACAGGATAAAACTGAAAGAAAGCAAAAAGAGAGATAAATACCTAGAACCTGCTGTGAACTGAAGAAAAAAAAAACTATCGAACATGAAAGTGACGGTAACCAATTGTAATCGGTGTGATTGGTACAATAACCAAAGGATTGGTAAAAGTATTGAGGACTTAGAAATCAGAGGACGAGGAGAGACCATCTAAATTACAACATAGTTGAGATCGGCCAGAATTCTAAGAAGAGTCCTGAAGACTTGAGGGGACTTGCTTTCACTCAAACTTCCGTGAAAAACCATCAACTAAAACTGAAGTGAAAATCTCACAAATTGATCGAGTGCTGCTTTTAAAATGGCTTATCTAAATAAGAAGCGATGTGGCTCCAAAACTTTTACTATTAATACGCGAGGCTTGAAGTACACGGATTATATCCTCCAGTATACACTGATTGTAAGAGCCCAACTTCTCCAGAAAGCGCTGTCATAGGTATGAAACAAAACTTCATCTGATTGTAAATTTCCAGTTCCGGAGATCTGAATAGTGTGGAGTACTAATACGTATCAATAAAAGAATACTTTCAGGTTCACTCTGCTCTGAGTGATAGGACCTATTCGGTTTGGTTCGATTTATATGTATATATATATACGCAGCCCACACTAGGGGTTGAGCACTCTAGCGAAGGAATTAACGGCTGCTACTAGCATAAAACAAATCTCCTCTAATGAATTGAACACTCTGGTATCCGGTAAGGCAAAATGTAAACAAACGAAAGCTACTATATAATGCTTTATTATTCCCGAGCTGACGTGGGTCGTATGCTGGCAGAGCTTTTCAGATATATATATATATATATATATATATATATATATATATATAATTACCTTGACTAGAAGTTGTGGCGCATTTACCATAACTAGTTAATTTGGGATCGCTTATGGCACAGTGGTAGAGTTTCTGCACAGCATTTTGTGGTCGCTGGTTCGATCTTCAGTGGTCGAAATCACGGTACGCACAGCTGTTGAGAACTAAAAAGGTCGAAACAGCTGTCCAGTGTTCTGTATGTCATAAGGAGTGCTTGCTGGATTTTCTAGTCATTGTAATTCAATTTATAATATATGAATCACTCTCTCTCTCTCTCTCTATATATATATATATATATATTAAAACTGTCCTAATAGAAGAACAATACTGGTAGTATTTAACTCATAGATGGTGGCATAAAAGGGTTCATGCCTTTCCCAATGGTATTACTCTGGAAATTAACGTAATAGCACGACCGTATTTCGGATGTAGCTATGAAAGGCAAATGCATGTCCAAATACATGGGTTTAGGAATTATTCGATTGCACCGTTTGGTTTGTTTTGTTTTTATACCATATCATGATAGGTTATTTGATAATACATATAAACAGTTCTATTTCAAACATTTCACTTTAGCATAAGTACACAATTTAATTCTATTTGACCCATAGATAGGACCATATCAGCTGCTACCACTCCGGCCAACAGTGGTCCTTGGAGCGATGCCAATAAAGGGGTTCTCAGCATTCCCCAAATCTCCAGCATTATTGGTGCCTCACCATCATATTATTTACTGTCATAAATAGGACACTCGTTGGGGGAGTCTTACATGTTTGCAGAGATGCAGTCGGTGTATTCTACAGCCCCAGCCGACTGGGACAGATTAGACTGGATTAAAAAAAAATTATCATCTCAAAAAACAACAACCCCCGAAAATTAAATATGTACGTACAATGAACTTGAAATACCTAACAGTATTTTTGCTAATTGTTATTTTCCACTTTCTTGCTACTTTTTATTGACAGTTGGGCGCCGAAAAAGCTCAAGGCATAAATAACCCGAAATGGGTTCGAATGCCGTTAAAATGAATCAATCAATCAATTATGTTTTTTTATTCTAATTTTGGAAAAGTTTCGTTTCTCTTAACATGTTTCATTCTTTTCTACGTTTCTTTTATTAATCATTTTTTTTATCTTTATTCTTTTCATTTTTTAAAAATTATTTGTTGTTTTTTTTTAGCTTTCATTTCCTCCCACTATATTCCTTAATCACCTAACCTCTCTTTATATCCTTTTCTTTCTCTATGAGAATGTGCACACGTACGCGTGTTTGTGAAGAAACGTGTGCATTCCCCTAAGTCATTTTAGGAAATTCTTAATTTATCGCGTAAAAATGTCCGATAGGAAGCTTTAAGGGCAAACAATTAATCATATTATTCGAGATCCTATCGATTTATGATTTAAATTTTGTTTGTGTCTTTATATTGAACAGTTGTAGAATGTCATTTGTTTACTTCTTCATTAATTTATCAAAATTCATTCTTGTCATCTACTGTCATATTTATTGTTTGAATATTGACTATATTCCCTAAGCTCATCGACAAATCCATTTGTATTATGAGGAATCTAAAGAGATCATCATAATCGGTAGCATTAAATCACTATACCTTCTTCTTCTTCTTCTTCTTCTTCTTCTTCTTCTTCTTCTTCTTCTTTAAGACTTAATTACTTCTATTTCTTTTTCGTTTCTTTAACCATATCTCTTTACTTTTTGTGAGTCTTATGTTCTTGGACGGAATCTGTGAGAATCGATCTCAGTAGCAATAGACTATATACTAGTTCGTAAGCCATTGCACCACATGAGATGCCCAGAACCCCTACTCATATAATAACTAAAATAGCAAAAAAATGTTTTTTTCCGCGGAATTGCGTTGCTTCATTCTCCGAGGAAGAGTCAATATTCTTACTGTAATATGATGGTGTAAAAATAACCTCGACGTTACCGCAATTCAGGACCCCACCCCAAAAAAAGCCGTGTAAAGTGATGTGTTAATCTTGACGTGACTCCAGTACCGCTGGTTGCAGAATTACGAAGCGCCGAAAAGAAACTTGAGTTCTACCAGTGGTTATTATGAAAAGATAACAGAAATTTTCTCCCATCTAGACATCTACACATGTGGTGTAATTATTTGCAAGCTAGACAAGCAAACCTTCATAAGTGAGTTCGTTTCTCATTGCGTGCACCATTTACACAGTCTTGTGCTACATCTAAGTAAAAAAGCTTTGTAAATTACTACTCAACAGACCTATGAAAATAATGAAATCAGTTTCGACTAACTGATTCTTCTCGCCTCAAGTCGATAAGCGCTGTACATGAGTTTATATCCTATATTAGAAAACTAGGGTTATTGGTGTAATATAGTTGTAGATGCAAGTCGTTTGGTTTTACGGCATCACGATTTTTGAATTATTTTATGCTGAATATATGATAAAAATGATCTGAATTGATACCTCGTAAAATCAACGAACGAGTCACCGCATTACAACATCTATTCTAAATCAATGATATATGTCAGTGAACTTTTTATAACTATAACACCCGGTTGAACTCCATCTTCTTTCCTACATTTCTACATTCTGTACCCGACGACATCGGGCCATTTCAAGGTCACCACATCACTATAAACAACGTTCCCTTGGTGCTCACTAACTATATAATACACATAGATGTATTTTCTCAATCATTTAAAATAAACAATTCCTACTTTATTGCAATATAAATACATTAAGAAACAGTGAGTTAATATTCTTCATTGTCGTTTTGATTTCAAAGAGAACTAATTGATCCATTAATGGAGCCCTAACAGGAACTGCTACTTTGTCAGAATGGACCTCAGAGTAATTGACCCCAAACACCCCAGAGATACTGAACTAGTGCCACACTACAAGATGTGGTTTAGTGTTGGACAGAGGATATACTTTTTTGTGGAGATGTCTTACTCCTCAGCAGGGAGTTCAGTCAGCGTTTTGTAGGCTTCATCATGTAGATAAGTGTACAAAATTCACAAGTAAATTTAATTTATAAATGTTAGCTAATCCTGCATAGTTATTGTACAGTGAACTTTTGTCAAGGGTATATAGCAGTTTCAGAAAGAAAACAAATTATGGCATAGTAAAGAAAGAGAGAGAGAGAGAGAGAGAGAGAGAGAGAGAGAGAGTGTGTGTGTGTGTGTGTGTGTGTGTGTGCGTGTGTGGGTTGCAACAAAAGTCAAGTAACCCAGGCATCGTATATAAGGCGAGTAAATAGTTAAAGATAAAACTAATAACGAAATCGGTGAAGTGGGTGCCCAGCATTGAATGTAAATAAGTATAGGTTAAAAAAAATCACGATTGAAAAAAAAAAAAGAAAATGAAAAAAAAAAGAAAAGAAAATAAATTTGAAAAATTGGTGAAAAAGACGAAAATATGGCTTCTATAAAAACAAAACAAAAAAAAAAACTAAACAAAAAAACATGACCATTATGAGTTTCGGTGGATGAAGAAGTTCCCTGACTTTGGTAAAGAAAAGGAACCGGTAAGAAGAAGAAGAAGAAGACGTGATTAAAGAAATGAGAAAAGAAAAATAAGGAAAAATCTTGCAACAGATAACAAGTAGTAGTAAATTAATTGATATACAATTTTGGTTTCGAAGACCTGCCGAGAGTGAT
>OY757940.1:61086189-61143689 GCA_963585895.1 Sepioteuthis lessoniana
CTATTGAAAAGGGAGCCTTTGGGTCACCCTTTACAAAGGTCACCAACTTTACTTACTGTAAAAAATAATGGAAGCAGTAACTTTTCGTATCAAGAAACAGCTGAGTCTTGTCTTGTACTTGCATGCGTGACAACTTTCATATTGGGTCCTGTAAAGTTAGAACTATTCATATTTGGTCCTATGTCGGTGAGGTAACATTACAAAGGGCAGAATGCTTAGGTTTGGGGAATATGGAGTACCCTTTTATTGCCATCGCTTCCAGGTTCACTCTGGTCCCGAGGGGTAGAACCTAATTGGATCCTATCTACGGGTCAAATAAAAGTAAACTGTGTATTTATGCTAAACTGAATTGTTTGAAATAGAACTGTTTTGTCATTTGATTTTGTGTAAATAAAAAACTATACAAACACTAAACCGAATTGTTTGAAATAGAACTGTGTATTTGTGTAAAAATGGATTTGGCATTGAATAATCTAAAATGGTTGATTTGCTATAAAACCAAACTAAACATAGAAACTTTTATCAAAATGATTTAATTCAGCGTTAAATGACCCGAAAAAGATTGATGCGCCGTAAAACAAAACAACCAATCAACAATCTTAGCTTAGGTTGCTTTCTTTAACGGCATAACATCCGAGGTGTGCTGTTTAATGCCATATCCCTTCTACTAGAGGGAAATCTGTAGTACTATTTAACCTATAACTGGGGGGAATAAGGGGCTTTATACCTTTTCCCAGGGGTATTAGTCCGAAACTAAGCGTAATAGCGTGACTGGTGTTCGTGCTAGCTCACTAAGATGTCGTGTCCAGCATTTCATTCATTACACCAAGGGGTCACCACAACCCTACAGAATTCATAAAAGACACGTGCAGACCGCGCATTAGTTAATAGAAGCGTATTGTTTAAAATAATTTTTGAAATATCATCTATTAGGAAACCAACATTATCATGCAGACTAGTTTAATTTTATCCTAGTTGAGCTGTGAGCACATTTTCCAAAACATATTGCATTAGAAATCTTTAGAATTATATGAATTTTTTATGCAGCCGTTAGTGAGTTCAAAATATAGAAAAAAGAAAAAACACCCCGCTCCCAATAAAAAAAACAATCAGATCGCATATGGAAGTTTGGTGTTATACCGATAACAATCAAACCCAATAAATATGTGTTGCATAACCGAGAAAGACAGCAATAGGTATAAAATATAATCTGCTTCTTTTTCCTCTTTTTATTACCCCAAATGAACGGAGGGATAAAGCAAAAGAGGTTTGAAGATGTTTGATTGGTTTGGTTTGGCTTGGTTTATGTCATATCAACCATTATAGCTTATTTAATGCCAAATCCATTCTTATACATATAAAAAGTTCAATTTCAAACAATACCGTTGGGCATAATTACACAGTTTAAATATCAAAAAGCAATTCTATTTCAAACAATTCAGTTTAGCAGAAATACAAAGGTTCAATGTCAAAAGATAGTTCTACCTTAAACAGTTCAGTTCAGTATAAAATAGAGTTTCAATGTAAAAAAAAAGCAATTCTATTTCAAGCAATTCAGTTTAGCATAAGTACTCAGTTTAGTTCTTTTTGACCCACAGAGAGAACCTGAGAGCGATGGCACTCAAGAAGTACTCCGCACTCCCCAAAGTTCCTGCATTACTGGAGCCTAATCATCATGTTGTTTAGTGTCATATCTAGGATACTCGTTTGGCTAGGAGAGTGTTACCCTTTTCTCAGAGAAGCAATCAGCGTATTCCATAGCCCCAACCGACTGGCAAGAAGAAGTTTGAGCTGCACGTAGTGGGGTTGACGGATACGGATCGTCGGTGGAACTCTTCTTTTTCAGATCAAATCTTCCTGTTTACAAAACATCCTGGAAACCCATGCAATTCATGAGCCCACGCCTTTCACTGGCTTGGTCCCACGCAAATTCTTGTAGTCCCACCCCTCCAGGCAGCCCCCTACACAGTGTATGTTGAAACGCCTCCTTCTATCATGCCACCCTCGTTATTCACGCGGTGTTTCCGTCAAGAACACATTCATCCTGTTTACTTTAGGTATCAGGTAGATTTCCTGTTATTTTTGTTCAACCAGAGTCTGACTTGCACCGCTGCATTGACAGATGTCAAAAAGGGCTTTCAAGACAATATCCAACTCTTGTCATGATTTCACATCTTGGACGTTTGCATTTCCTTTTGCGCTGATACATTTAGGAAAAGTATGGACCCAACTGTACACTGCTGGATATCAGTAAATAGTACGTTAGGCCGTTCACACATTGGGTCTGATATGGTCGGTGATCTCTGGGCTGAAAACCCTTGGTCTCAATCAGCTTTATACAGCAAAAAAGAACTTGTGATTCATCTTACCCGTGGCGATGGATTGGGGTGAATATTATGATTTTGTTTTGGACCCAAGTTAAAATACCAATCTTGGCGCAGACGAGATCCAGTGTTGAAGTATGGCTTACTAAGATTTAGTATTGTAAGAGAGTATCTTAGCTCTGATTGGGTAGTTTTATTATCACATCGTGGAAAAGAAAACAGAAGTCTATTTAAATAATGTTTCCGTACTATTTTGGAAAACTGGAATGGAGATATAGAAGAGAACAGACACACCTGAGAGGTTTGTGTTTTTGGCCTTTCTTGGCCGGTTCCTGTTTCTTTGCTTAATACCTTATGCCATTATCGTTACAGAAACTTCATTAAGAAACCTCCTTCTTCTTTGTTAAAGGGCATATCAACTTACGGGAGTTATTTAATGGCAAAGCCACCTTTAGGAGAAAAGCAGTGGTACTATTTAAACAACAGCTTGAGAATAAGTTGGTTTACCCCTTTCCCAAGTTCGAAAGTGAACGCATCACTAGCGTGACTGAAACTCGAACTCACTTACAACGATGTTGCAGTCTAGAACGCTAGCCCCTACGTCACTTTACCACAGGGACAACTCCTTCTTTAAGAAAGGTTATATTTGAATAATGAAGACACATCTAAATAAAAGTGGGAGGTCATACAGTTATACATATGTTTACCATCTTTTTTATCATGAATAACGATTGACGTCTTTCGATTCTTGTTCTGGTGGGTGTGCTCAGATCAACTTCCTATATTAGAATGTATATGCATATATATATATATATATATATTGAGAGAGAGAGAGAGAAACAGTGAGAGCGAAGAAAGAGTACCAGCCATACATTATAAAGCTAAATATACTCACATTCATATTACGAGTAGTTAAGATAAAACTGATTTCAATCTCGGATTGACTCTTCGAAAAAAACCGTTGATCTGTCTCAAGACAGACACTTCCATCGATCTCGATGTACGAGAGAGCTCAACAGTACAGTTAAATATGTGAACAGCCTCACTATCTACACATGTGATTCGCTTATTGTGGTGAAGGTCTGTGCAGGTGCATTCGCTCTTTTTGAAAAACAACAACAACAACAACAAAAAACAAAAATCAACAACAAAAAACAAACTAATAACTGTAGGAGGTACCATTGTGATACAGATTATTCCGAACAATACTCCTTAAGTTTCGAATTCCAAATTTTCTTTTTCCAAGACCGGTGGCTCAGCCAAATATATTACCTGAAAATTGTAGAGAAGAGACGGCGTCATGCCTTTCGCAGGGACGTTATCGTAACGAGAAATGCAAACTGCCTCATCCATAATTTAGTCTATTTTCTACGACAATAGCGTTGGCAGAGAGAGAGAGAGAGAGAGAGAGAGAGAGTGAGGGAGAGAGAGAGAGAAAGAGACGCATATATGTAGTGGACAAAGTTATGAGTAAAAGTTGGCGACCGTAGTCGAGTGTGACCTAAAGGCTCCCTTTTCAATTGCTACTACACCGAGGTCTTGGAAAAGGGCGCTACTCCATTACCTGGATCCACTTTACCTTTGATCCGTAACTTATAATGCTGAGTGTTTAGCAAGGCGATATCAAGTACCATTTTTTGAGTCTTTGGTATGACTCAACCAGGGATTGAACCCTGGTCTCCTGGATCATTGGCGAACACTCTAACCATGATACCAATGGCCGAGTCCATGTATATGTAAGTATGTAGTAGGAGGTCAAAGTTATAAATAACTGAATAAAACACCGATCTACAAATACATTTTTTATTTCTTTAAAGTTCTTGAAAATTTTGCTGAAAAACAGAAGTTACAAAATGTTTTCTTGTTAGAAAATATAGAATTAATCATAGCGTAAATATTTTTAAGGGAGAAAGTTAAGATTCATGCCGGAAATGTAGCAGTTATTCTTAACCTAAAAACAAGTGGGCATATTTTGTATATGTTGAAGTCTTACTATGAATGTGTAACTATATAGTGGGATAACAAAGTTCAGATGCAAATATCATTTTGTGAAGAAAATAAAATTATCAGCAAGTGAGATATATTTTTGTAATGGTAGCAGTTATAAATTCATATAAACACAAACATATACGTTCAGTTTAAGAAAATTAAGCGATGTTGAAATTAAATGCATTCTTGAAAAAAAGAAATGTAGATTTTCCCTCAAAAGAAATAAATGGAAAGGTGATTGAGTTGACGTAGAATAATTCCTTATCTACAGAAGAAAATAATTATTTCATCGCTATTTATGATATTTACGTGGGCTTGAAAGAAGATAAAAATGTTGATGGTTCATCAGTCGTTCTAATTGATAAAGGAATGTGTTTTTAACAATTTCGGAAGAAAATATTTTTCAAATATATGCCCTTAACATTTTTTGTTGCAAGTCCCTAAGTAATTTAAAAACGACTGTGAAAGCACCGATTAGTCAATAAGTACTAAAATACAGGTCAGAAATTAGACAAAAATTAACACCTTTTTTTAACATGTATATTCATGCACGTGGGCAATTGAATATTCATATTTACCAACCCCTCCGCTCGGGCAGGATATGACACACGGTCAACTTTTAAGCAGAGTTTAACAGGTTTGAATTCAGAGTTTTCCTTCCCCTAGACTATTGAATATATATATATATATATATATATATATATTCAATAGTCTAGGGGAAGGAAAACTCTGAATATATATATATATATATATGTGTGTGTGTGTGTGTGTGTGTGTGTGTGTGTGTGTTGCATATTGACGTTTTCAGAGCCGCCATATTCCAGCAGTGTTAAAAGGAAGATTGCGATGCGTTGTTGTAAGCAGCTCAAGTGGATTATGGGCTGGTAGTTGGTCCCATGTGTTGACAACTGGAAATGTTTGGGCGTTGGAGAATTATATATGCAGACATTCACAGCAGTAACGTTCAGTCACGCAGTCAAGGACAGTCAAAGAGACACAGACTCACAAGAAGGGGCAGTGTGCCCTCTTCCAACCAAGAAACAGAAGAAGTGCTAAGTGGGGCCGTGAATATGGCACAACGCTTCTTAGAAGAAGATAAGGGTCAGTGGGTAGAGTGTTCGCGAATGGTTCGGGAGATCGGAATTCAATCCCAGGTCACGTCATACCAAAGACTTTAAAAATGGTACTTGATACCTCCTTTCTTAACACTCAGCAATATAAGGTACATATCAAGCGTAAAGTGGAGCAATCCAGGGAAAGGAGTAGGGCCCTCCCCAACACTTCGGTGTGGTAGCTATTGAAAAGGGAGCCATTCTGGTCACCCTCGACTACGGTTGCCAACTTTACTTACTTTACTTATTACAGTCCTAGGAGTCCTCCGTTACTCTGTGTTCGCGTTTTACATCTCCCTGTCTCTCTTTTTCTCATACTTACAGCAGTTTCCACTCTTACGAGAAAAATGAAGGGAAATGTATATTCTTTAAACAAGTGTTATGTTCATACCTTCATTCAATATGCCGCTATATAACACACACACACACACACACACACGCACATACACACACACACACACGCACATACACACACACACACACACATATATATATATACAATAAGACACGTTCGTGGTTTCCGTAGTGCGAAGTGAACACGAGACTCAAGTTTAAATCCTGAAAGTGGCCCTTTGTATTTCATAGCACTAATACCAGTGGGAAAATTATGAATCCATCTTTTCTCCATTCGGCTATGGGTAAATCGTATGGCAGACAGAGCTGTTCAACCGTGATATCAACCAGTTGAAGAAAAACAAAAAAACAAAACCTCGGTGTTCAAACCTTAAAACTTCGTTTAAGATTTGACCTTGAGTAACATCCTGCTTGTGCGAAGCAGTTGGTTATATATATATATATATATATATGGGGAGAGAGTGTGTACGTCTGCCATTCATGAAAACTTCTAAACTTTAAACTGATTCATATTTTGTTAAATGAGAAAAAAGTGTGAAAATGAGATGCAACAAGGAGGTGAAAATAGAAACGAAAAAATTAAAATGGTCATATCTTTAATAACTGGGTCAAGCAGTGTGATTATTTTTGTGGATTCGAAATAACTGAGAAAATAAAAAGACCCAAAGAAGAAAAGAGATTGATAATAGGAAATTATAATGTGATGAAAATATTAAATTTCATCGTATTTGTATATATTTAAATGTAACCCAACAAAAAACGTTCATAAAAGCGACCGTTTTATTTGAGCACTCCTCTTTAAAAACTTCAACTTTGACAATTAAGAAATTTACATCTGTAAGATGCCTTCCTTCGCGCAGAACTTATTTTTTAACCATCCACATTCTCAAAAGAACAGATATAACAGTAGGATGTTAATAAGATTTCAGCCTTTCCTGAAATGAAGCATCAGTATTTTCATGCACCACCAATTCAGTCAATTCAGAGATTGACAAGTGAAACTGTGAATGTTTATGCATATTTTATGCTAAATAATTGATAACTATAGACCTCTCCGCCACTGGTAAAATCTGACATAAGATCAGTTTTTAACCAGAGTACAACTGGATTGAATTCATTTTTTCCTTCTCTTTGACTTGTTGCCTTTCCATGCTCATCAAACTGTTTGCCCATAGCTTGAAAGAGAAGAGATGGACTCATGCCTTTCTCATAGGCATTAATTAGCGCGAAGTGAAACGAAAACTTCTTCGTCTAATTTTTGAACTTATGGCCCCGATAACTGATACAATAAGATTGTGTCCACGTGTGTTAATTTTGAAAATCATTGAGATCGAATTCTTTTTACACGAGCGCTCTAAATATGTATCATGGCGTCAGAAAACTGTCTTTGTTTAATGAAATCTACCTTTGCACCAAAACTGTTATCCTTTCTTTATATTTAACAGAAGTTTTTAAAAAGTGAGTACGTACATGCTATTGTCTACGATAGCGCACGTGCATTTTAGTATAAGTGTGTGCGTGCGCATGCAGTGCGTGCGCACGCAGTGCGTTTCTTTATATTCATCCGTGTATTTACGTTCATGTGCCTGCAGTGTTGGTGAGAGAGGTTCGTGCGTGACTGAGTACAGCCTCAGTATTTGAGCGTGCCAGCGTGTCTTGCCGTTTCCATATAAGGGCAAACTGTCGATCTAATCACCCCAATCGTTGCGGATTATTGAGACTTTTATCCGAGCGTCACTCACGAAGCAGTATATCTGTCAGGCCAATAAAGAAGCGAAGAAGCTAAAAGAAGGCGAAATTTGATAATAATAATAATAATAATAATAATGAGAGACGATTTCTAAATCTGTCCTTCTAACAAGATGTTTCAGGGTTGTCTGGAAGAATAGGAGTATTGGTGTTTAACAACAAATCATTAAAAAAAAAAAAACAGAAGAAGGGGAAAAAACGAACGAAATAGAGAGAGACCTGCTCGTCAAATACGAAGCCATGTAGTATAAAAGATCTGAAAACTTTGACGAAAACAGACGGTGAATCAATGCTGACACAATATCCGATTGACATTGGTACCGACCAACACTGGCAAGTGACCTGAAGACAAGACGTAAAATTAACCAGATATAGAAGGAAAAAAAAAATGATTAAAAAAAGACACAAAAAAATCAATGTGTTAGAGGCGTAAAGACATTAATGTCTTAAAAATAACCTAATCAAATACTTACAAATGACTATGTGAATAAAAGAAAAAAGACCTGAAAACAAAAGTTACTAATTACACTTTATTGCTTGTATTCAATTATTAGACTGTTGATTACAGAACGGGATGAATTTGGCGAATGATCCAATTTTTAATCTTTTTTGCAGATTATTTATTACAAAGGGAGACACCTCTAGTGAATTTTCAAATCTTCATTATCAAACTGATTTTAAGGATTAAAAATATGTCTACCATTACGTAATCATAATACATAATACATGCAACATTCAGAATTTCAGGGAGACTTAGTCAATTTATGCATAGGATAATGAACACTTAAACTTTTTAACTAGACAATTTCCTTGTGAAAATCTATTCCTCTGCGGGACAAAATTCAATTTTCAGAAATCTATTTCTACAATATATATATCATCATCATCATCATGTCGCGCTGGTAGCACGGATATCCCTGACCCTCTCTCGCCACTCCTCCCTATCGTTCATCGCCCTAGGTAGGTCTTCAGGACAACATCACGTATCCTCACATAGCTGCTGAATGTATGTTCGTGCTGGTCGTCCTGCTTTTGCACGGCCATGTGTGGGGGTCCATAAGAGTACATCTCTTATGAGTTCGTCCCTGCTTCTCCAGCAGTGTCCTGCATGTCTGGTTCGTCTAACTTGAATAGTTTTCGTGATAGGGGGCAGGTGGCCGTACAGTTGGTGTCTTGTGGGGTGTTGCCGCCAGGACTTGTTCAAGATTGCACGTAGCATTCTTGTGTAATTGCCGTCTAGCTTCTTCTCCAGCCGTTTTGTTAGCGTCCACGTAGTGCAGCCATATAGCAGTATCGATGTGACCGCTGCCTGGAAGAAACTGCGTTTCATTTTATCGGTTAGGTCTGATTTCCATATAATCGATAGCCTATTGATAGCTGTCCATGCTTTCGTTAACCTCGTGTCGATGTCCTTTTCGGTTGATTCGACGCTGCTTCCTAGGTAAGTGAATTTGTCTACTAGTTTAAGTGGGGTTCCTTCTAGAGTGGAGATGTCCTCTGTTTGATTATAGCACATATATTCCGTTTTGTGTGCATTAACATAGAGGCCTATGCCTGCGGCTGCTCGTTCCA
Organism: Sepioteuthis lessoniana; assembly: GCA_963585895.1. Classification (NCBI taxonomy): domain Eukaryota; kingdom Metazoa; phylum Mollusca; class Cephalopoda; order Myopsida; family Loliginidae; genus Sepioteuthis; species Sepioteuthis lessoniana. Next base: position 61,095,290 of record OY757940.1, read on the forward strand.
AACTATGCAGTAGTGTTTCGGCTTGGTCGGGTGTGAATTTTTGTAAGCACTTTCTTACGTATAGCATTCAACAGCTCCTGATTTTATAAAAAATTAAATAAGACCCGTAGTATCTATCCAAATTTATGCTCACGGTAAATGCGTTATATTTTATTCTGATTCGCTTGAATTTATAACTTATTTTTTTAACTCAAACTTCACAAATTGTTGTCAATCATTAAAAGTATGCTGTCCTCAACTTGTGTATACAATATATATTCAGTAAATTGACTGTCAGTGACAACGTCATTTTCTCATGTCAGTTTTTACACACACACACACACACAAACGCGCGCGCGCACACAGTGCGATCTATCTATATATCTATCTATCTATATATCTATCTATGTGCGTGTTTATCATTTGGGACTAACACTTAATGTCTGCAGAGGGTGTCCTCGTTGTGTAATGGTTAAAGCGATGGACTGCGGAATCGTAGTACGCGAGTTCGTACTCCAGTCGCGCTATTACGTTCACTTTCGGGCAAATACCCTTGGGAAAGGTATGAACCCCCTTATCCTCCCAGCTATGGGTTAAATAGTACCTCTACTGTTCTTCTAGGAGAATGGCTTTGGCATTAAATAACCTAAAAAGAGTTGATATACCATTAAACAAAGAAACCAAACCTTAATGTCTGCCTATTATAGCTTATCTATTCAACACTGCGTATGAGTCATTTGATTTGTCTGAATTTAGGGCTGAATTTAGGAAGGCTCCGTATGTTTCCGAAATACTTTCGGCCCAGCTGAAGCCATCTACATGGAGCATATAATGAAATGACAAACATAATGATGAATCATACATATTCATACTAAGAGTAGGAAGAATAATATGTGGGAGGGGATTTTACAGTAAAAGGAATCGCACTAGAGGTAAGTTGAAATTTTTTTGAGCATTTTAGAATGTGGCTCTTATATTCAAAGTTGACCTTATTAATGGAAAGTTTGTTAATATGGGGAGGTTCTAGAATTTGGTGTTTTTTTTTTTTCATTCCATCCAAATGTCTAATGACTGATACAAAAACTTGAACACATCTAAGATTAGAATCGCAGATATTTAATCAAATATATTTCAAAAAGAATATGCTGTATATATATACATATATTGGCAGCATTTCTTTATTAATACAAATTTCGTTGAATATAATTGACATTTTCTGTCTACATATTTTCTTGTTGATCCTTTCATATTGCCGTATGGATAGTATTTGGCGGGAATTGATTGATATATTTTCCATAATTGTTTATTTCCCAAAACTACAGATTCTCGAAGCACTTCATATTAGAAACATGCAACCCAACCAAACTCAACAGAATATATTCTCAAACCAGTGCTAATGTACTTAAATGTCTTTAGCTACTGACACTATTTATAGAACAATTTTGAAAGTAATCGCTACACACTGCAACGGCCCAGATGCTTTTCTTACAAAGTTGTAATGTACATACAAAAGTTACATCACTTTTGTAATACGTCCTCCCCTGGTGATGGCCCGAAGTCGTGCAGAATGTAATTGGGAAACAAATAATCATGGAAAATATATCCATCAATTCCCGCCGAATACTATAAAATAAATACGGCAATATGAAAGGATCAACAAGAGAATAAGTATACAGAAAGTGTCTATTACATTCAACGAAATTTATATATATACATATATATATACACTTTAAAATGAATAGGTCCACTCGGGGACTTATTTTTAAGTTATCTCTGACCGATAAAATGAAACGCAGTTTCTTCCAGGCAGTGGTCGTATCGATACTGCTGTATGGATGCACTACTGGGACGCTAACTAAACAGCTGAAGAAGAAGCTAGACGGCAATTACACAAGAATGTTGAGAGCAATATTGAACAAGTCCTGGTGCAACACCCCACAAGACACCAACTATACGGCCACTTGCCTCCCATCACGAAAACTATACAAGTCAGACGAACCAGACACGCAGGACACTGCTGGAGAAACAAGGACGAACTCATCTTTGATGTACTCTTATGGACCCCCGCATATGGCCAAGCAAAAGCAGGACGACCAGTTCGAACATATATACAGCAGCTATGTGAGGATACATTATGTAGCACTGAAGACCAACCAAAAGCGATGAATGATAGGGAAAAGTGGCGAGAGAGGGTCAGGGATATCCGTGCTAGCGGCACGACATGATGATGATGATGATGATGATTTCTTTTCAACAAGTATTTCTGGCGCTTTACGTTGACTTCAGGAAGTACAATTATTTATTTTTGTGTCACCATTGATTTATATTGAGGGAACTGTTTTGATAAGGATATGTATCTTTTTAATTCCGGGATTTCTCCTCGAGTTTTCTGTTCGAGTTAATTTTTCGTGACAAAGAGATAAATAACACCTATAAAGACAAAAATTTGTCACAAACAATTTACTTGAACTTCAGTTGACTCGATGATCACATGGTCACATGATCCAATGATCACATGATCACATCTTTAGTATCATCTTTCAGGATGAGGCAAATATTAATAATTCAAAAATGCAAATAGAAATTATGATAATGAAATTGTAAAAACATTTTCAAATCTATTAAACTTTGTTTTGAAATTTACGCTCGGTGGTTGATAATTGTAAACACAAACAGTTGAAAAAAAAAAGAAGATTTCAGTGGATATTTTGGAGATACTTTTCATGAAATCTTCAATTGATGTAAATTATCTTTAATTTCAGCAGCAAGATAGTCACGGTTTTAGCTTGCTTTTGCATACTTTCATGACATACCAATTATATATATATATATATATATATATATATATATATATATATATATATATATATATATATATATAATTGGTATGTCATGAAAGTGTCAATGTGTAGACTTATCAATGTATCTTCGCATATATATACATATATATATAAAAGTGTCAATGTATAGACTTATCTAAGCATCATCGTATATATATATATATATATATATATATATATATATATATATATATATACGATGATGCTTTGATAAGTCTACACATTGACACTTTCATGACATACCAATTATCCAATTATATATATATATATATACGGGAGGTGCCCGTGGTGTAATGGTTATTTTCGTATGAAATGGACACGGCGACACGAGTTCAAATCGTGGACGAGACTGATTGCATTTCACGTAGCACTAATACCCTTGGGAAAGGTATGAATCCAGTTATTCTCCCTCCAGCTATGGGTAAATAGTCAGACAGACTAGGTTCTTCAGTCGTGGTAAGGCAACTAGTCTAAGAGAAGGAAAACTCTGAATTCAAACCTGTTAAACTCCGCTTAAAATTGACCTTGTGTCATATCCTGCCCGAGCGGAGGGGTTGGGTATATATATATATATATATATGATGCATTGATAAGTCTACACATTGACACGTGTTTAGTGGCTAAATTTTGATGTGAAATTTTCTCTCCATTTGCTTCAACAGACAATATTAACATTCCCTATTAAATTAAATGTTAAAGAAGGGTATTATAGAGATAGAGAAAAATCTTTGAACAAAATTCTGTTTCTATCATTTGGCTTTACTTTCATATATCCATATATATGTGTGTCGGTGTGTCTGTATCGGTGAGGGTGGTCAGATATGAACGCAACGGGATAGATAGATAGATAGATAGATAGATAGATGCCAACTGACTTAAATAGATTGTTCGTATGTAATCAGTCAAATATCCTACAATCTACTGGCAGCGTTTTCATCATAGACATCAAAACCAAAAAGAGGTGACCTCACCTAAAATAGATAAAATAAATGATATAAAATATATATTTGAAATATAATGTAATGTACAAATTATTTTGAAAAAAAAAAGCGAAAGAAAATATACCCTTTACCCTAAATTGATCCTTTTCATCTTTTCCCTCTGATCCCGAATATAGACTGAGGGTTATAGACATCAGAGAAACCTTAAGAACAAGGGATGTTGGAAAGTAAAAGAATATATATATATATATATATATGGGGTGGGTAAAAATGGGGGAATTCGTGAGTTGCTTGTCCAAGCATTGTAACTAGGAGGGGAGTATTTCGTGGTGTGCAGAGTAAAGAGTGCCAAGGGCGTTCCGTTATTTTATTTTAGTTTTTTTTTACAGATGGATGTATTGGAAGACATGAGTATCTTCAATAACGGGAGTCGAAGTAAATAGGTTGTCTAGAAGAATCTGTTAGAAATAAAGGGATAAAAGATGGTTGGGTCATTGCAGAAAAGGATAGGAAGATCGAAAGGATTGAGCAAAGACTGTTACTGCCAAGGGAGAGCAGGGAATAGGTGCGAAAGACACAGAAATGTCCAAAGTAATGGCTTTGAAAGAGATAAGAAAAGAAAGAAAAAAGAAATGGAATGAACAATAAAGATACATAAAAATGAAAAAAAATAAGACGCGGTAAGTAATGAACAACCTAAGGAAAATCATAAAATTGGACTCTGCAATCTACGTTCAAATCGTAGACGTGGCTGTTTCTCTTTGTACTTCTATCCTTAGGAAATGCAAGAATTCGAAATATCCACTACTGGATATGTTTTTTTTATCCAAACCCGCCGTACGAACAAGAGGAGATACAAGGTTTGATTTTTAAAAGTTTAACAGGTTTGAAATCTGAATATTCGTTATAGACTGGTTGCTATAACAAGGTTAAAGAACCAACTCTGTCTTACTATTTACCCATAGCTATTGGTTGAATGGGTGAATTCATACTTTTCCCAAGGATATTAGCCCTATGGGAAATAGAAATAGCCTTCTAGCTTGTGTAATAGATTAAGCAAAGCCGGATAAATAACATGGTTAGAGATAAGCTACACCTCCCAAAGTAAGGCAGCGAATAACCCTTTCTCTTCTTAGAAGAGAGAACATTAGTAAACAACCTATAGCTAATAACATATAAGCATAATGATAAGTTTGGTAATGTAATAACTGTACGTGAATATCCACAAAATACATGAATAACATTTAGACGACGAATTTATATTATGAATCTCGTATTTAGAAATTACATTTTTTTTACTTCTGTTTCTTGGAGTATTAGCCCTGGAGTAATGGCTGAACTCTGGATTGCCGCCACCAAGAAAGCCAGTTCGAACTCCAGTCGAACTATTACGTTCACTTTCGGACTAACACCCACAGTAAATCTAGAGATTAAACAGCACGACTAGGGTACTTCTTCAATGTTGGCTTTGGCATTAAATATCCCCCGAAGGTGTCATTAAATAAAGAAAGCAAACCTGCTCATCGAACTTAAACTGCGATCGGACTGTTCCACTGTAAGAATGCAACTACTTTGGGGGAGTTGTTTCTGTGGTACTGTAAAATATGCTGACTGCGTCTCTTCTGAAAGACAAGACCCCCACCTCCCAAAAAAGTGTCCTGGATATGACAATAAACTATCAGATGATGAAACTCCAGGTCTGGGGCTCTGAGTAACATTGACAACCCCTTTATTTCCATTACTTCCAGGTCCACTCTGAATCGGAGTAGAATTAACTTTTTGTATTCCATTTATGGATCATATAGAACTGTTCAACCACTTAACTAAACAAACAAATAAATGATGTTGAATTGAATTTTTTGTGTATCATAGCAATACTTGAAAGTAGTTAAGAGTACGCAAATAAAACTTTTGATGTTAAATAGCAATACTTGAAGCCATTTAAGAGTGCACAAACAATAAATGAATATTTAAAAAAATAGTTGCTTGATTGGCTGTGTTTTATGGCATATCAACCGCTATTGGTTATTTAATGTCAAATCTTGTTAATACATATATTCTAAATGTATACGATTTGTAAACACATTTAATTGAAAACATTTTAAAACTAGCCTGAGCTCTTTTTTTGCACTCAAGTAAATGGTTTCAAGTATTTCTATTTACAGTTAATTATTTGTTTGCACACAGTGAAACATTTTCAAGTATTGTTATGTATCAGTAACAACTTTAACAAGAGTCATTTGTTTGCACAAATTTTGTAGTTATTTTCGTTTAAGAATAAGTTAGAACTAAAATGCTTCTTCGCAAGTATTGCTATCGTTTCTGCACTTTTAAATGGTTTCAATTATTGTAATCTATCACAAATTAGTTTATTCAATATTAATCATATGTTTGCACACATTAAATACGAAGAGTTCTATTCAACATTACTCTTTAGTTTGCACTCAATCAAATGGTTCTAAGTATTGCTGTGTATTACTAACAATTTAATTCAACATAAGTCATATGTTTGCACACTGGTCAAATGTCAAACAGTTCCATTTGATCGATCAGGTGCTACCACTCCGCGTCTGAGTGGCCCTTGGAACAACAGTAATGAAAGAATACTCCATATTTCCCAGAGTTCCACGTTTGTTACCTCAGCATCAGATAATTTAATGTTAAATCAAGGACACCCGTTGGGGTGGGGTTGCATTATCCCCATGAGATGCAGTCAGCGTATTCTAGAGCCCCAGCCGACTAGCCTGGAAAAAAGAATTATTAGTGCGAGATGGCAATACTTTAAGCAATTTACCAGTATGCAAACAATAGCAATACTTAATTTTTAACAAAAATTGGCTCTGAATTTTCTCGAAGAAAAATTACCCACAAACTATTCTCTTACAAATTATATATGTGCAAACAAATGACTGTGTCCAAACAAATGACTGGTATTAAATTGTTAGTGTTATATACCAATTCGTGGAACCATTTAACTAAGTGAAAACAAATGCTTGATTATAAATATAATTACTAGAGTTTGATAGAAATACTTGAAACCATTTAACTGTGTAAAAGCACATGATTTGTATTAAATGAAATTATTATTGGTAGATAGGAATACTTTAAAACCATTGAACTGTGTGGCAACGAATGAGCTATTGCTCGTTTAAAATGTTTTCTACAAATTATGCGTTCACAGATAATATATATATATATATATATATATATATATATATATATATATATATATATATATATATATATATATATTCCTTTCCCTGGATTGCTCCACTTATCCTTCATCCGTACCTTATAATGCTTAGTGTAAGGTTAGAAGGCATCAACTACGATTTTTTAAGTTTTTGGTATGACTTGGGTAGGGACTGAAGACAGGACTTCGGGATCATTGACGAATACGAACCATTATGCAAAGGGGCCATTATATATATATATATATATATATATAGATGATAATTTAGTTTACTGGCTTATATGATAGGAAATTTCTACCGAACATATGTTCACCTTTGGATCGGTCGACTACTGGAACACCCTTTTTCTGGGTTCTTAATACTCTGATTGTTTTGACTCCCTTTCCTTTTCACCTGAACATATATATATATATATATATATATATATATATATATATATATATATATATATACTGTTATCCATATTTGTTATTTTCGCCCACTAATTAAGCGAGTATGTCATTTAAAGAAACGGGGATTAGATTTTTCACCGAAATAAATGTATAATGAAAATTTAACCATGCCTGAGTTTTCTTCCATATACATTGTATAGGTTCTCATATAAACCTGAAAAAGAATTTATTACAAGAGCTATATATCGAGCAATCCGATAGATTTACATGAAATTCTTCATATATTGAATACACGAATAATTCACTCCCATTGTGTTTGCGCACCGACTATATATATATATATATACATATATATATACGAGGATCATTAAATAAGTTTCCAGACTTCTTTCGTATGGGTACACTTTTATTGATAGTACACACATGAAACTCTAGTCCCCTTCCAAGTAATCTCTTCCGGCTGCACTGCACTTGTTGTACCGTTCCAACAACTTCTGGAAGGCCCTATGGAAGTCCTCTTGTATGAGCGTGTCAATGACCTTCGTGACAGCCTCTTTCATATCCTCAGTTGTCTAATAGCGACAGCCTCTGAGCTAAGGGAATAACCAAAAGTAACAGGGAGCAAGGTCTGGACTATAGGGAGGGAGACGAACTGTCTTGATGCCCATCTTGGTTAAAAAGTCTGTGACAAGGATGGAGTTGTGGACTGGTGCATTGTCCTGGTGAAAATGTCACTGGCCTCTTCCGACGGAATCTTTTCCTGAACTCCCTTAAAACTACAGCATAGTAACCCTAACCCTAACCCCTTGGCCAATCAACTCTTGTGTACTAACTTCCTTACTCCTCCCACACCTATCATCATCTGTCACAGACTCCCTGCTTTCTCTGAATCTCTTATGCCACTTAAAAACTCATGCTTGATTCATGGAAGATGCTCCAAAAGCAATCTGAAGCATTCCATACGTTTCTGTGGCATTTTTTCCACGTTTAAAACATAATTTTATTGCATATCGTTCTTCTAAAATGTCCTGCCGTCTAGATTGCATTTTTGAAATTCACTAGCTGTGACAATCAAGCTTTAGTAGGGTGTATTCCAATTGCTGCTGTAGCAGTTCATTTGAACCTAAAATCATAAAAATTGGTCAGTCATCTCATAAGATGTATAGCAATAGCCTACTGAATTTTCAAGAGTCTATGTCAATTTTAAATGCCTGTACAAAAAAAGTCCGGAAACTTATTGAAGGCACCATGTATATATAAGAATAACCTTTAAAAATTACGCATATTTTTTGTTATAATATTTAGAATGGATCTTCAGACAAAGAAAAGCATACACACACAGAGAGAAACACACACACATTTTTTCTCTTAAAAAAAACAACAATCGGTAACATTAAAAAATAAATTTAATTCCATCCTGTTAAAAGCATTGATATAAATTAATGCACTAAAAAATGAACAGGACTTCTTCAGATCAAAGAAGAAATTTTCCAGGATTATTTAAATTCAATATTCTGTTATTGAATATTTTATTGGTACTGATTAGAATTATTCTATACTCCTATTATACTAGATTGAAAAATATCTTATATATATATATATATATATATATATATATATATATATATATATATATATATATATATTGGTCTAGTCGGCTAGAACTACTGTATATACCAACTGTAGCTCTGTAGAAGAGTAAGATTCCCCCTAACAAGTAACAAAATGATGTAGATGTTCTAGTAATGCTGGAGCTTTGGGAAATATGGAGTACTATTTTATTGCTATCTCTCCCAGATCTACTCTGGTTCGGAATGGTAGCACTTAATAGGATCCTATCCATGGGTCTAATAGAACTAAACTATGTCCTTACGCTATACTGATTTGTTTGAAATGGAACTGTTTTGACGTTTAACTGTGTGTAAACAAAAGCTATACTTATACGAAATGAATTGTTTGAAATAGAAATTTACATGTGTAAAAATGGCTTTGACATTAAATAATCAACATTGGTTGATATACCATAAGACGAAACCAAACATACAGTCGTTTATGAAAATTACTTAATTCGTAGTTAAGTGAACGGAAAAGAGTTGATACGCTGTAAAACAAATCAACCGACCAACCAACCAACTGCATAATTCTTAGCTAGCAGACCCTTAAGAAACTAACCCCACCTATTCAACCCTTAGATGTGAGGCCTGCGTTATAGAGCAAATGTAATGTAGTAATTGTCAAGATTTTCTCAAAATACCGGTTTCTGCACGATACACGAGGTCCAGTAGCGACAAAACCGCACAATATTTCGCTAACGGGCCCTTAGGAAACAATAGGTATTGTAAGCAACGAGAGAACTTCGAGCCTAACTGACCAAAGATTGATAATAAATAAATAAAGAAATACACACCTTTGTGAGCTGACTTTCAGGATAGTATCGACGATACATGACTCTTAGGTAGTTAGTTCGATCCTTCCGAGGTGCTTTCATATTTATGGCTTTATATAAACTCTAAACTAAGCATGCTGAGAATTAATTTTTTTATTTATTGCGGACTTTTTGTCCTCATCTTGGTAGTCTTCTTATTTTTTGTGCTGTTTCTTCTTCACTAGGTTTCGGCCAAATTTCACCTCTGGCCTTCTTCAGGTGATTAACCTCGACCTCGGATAGGAATGCTGAGTCTTGTAACCGTATCCCTAGTAATTACTGCTTTCCATAGTTGTTGTCTATCGCACCACATTTTTTGACCAAGTAAACCTCTGGCCGGCTTGGGTAGGAATTGAAACCGCTATCTTCTGACAATGCTCACCTGGAACCGTAGAGACTCAACGCTCTATCCGCTGCGTCACGGGCCCCGAAAAAAGTCCGCAATAAATAAATAATTAATTCTCAGATTAAGAAGCCTCATCTCAAAATGCTTCCAATTAAAGACAATTACTAAGCATGCTATTTAAAAAAAGCATTTGTTCGTTGCTTGCTTTCTAAAAAAGCATTTATTCGTTAAGTTATATTTCCATTAACTGGGCAATTGGTCAAATGAGTAGAGTTTTCGCCACTGGTCCATGAGACCAGGGTTCATTCCCAGGTTGAGTCATTCAAAATTCTCAGAAAATGGTACTTGATGCTGCCTTGCATCTCTCAGCATCATAAGGTACGGATTAAGGGTAAAGTGGAGCAATCCAAGGAAATGAGTCGCGCCCTTCCCTGCACTAAGGTGTAGTAGCTATTGAAAAGGGAACCTTCGGGTCATCCACGACTACGGTCGCCAACTTTACTTATATTTCCATTGGCTGCCCAAAACTTTTGTCATTGTGCAAACCGAAGCAAACTTAAATGACAACACCAAAAACACTTTTTAAAAATAATTAGGGACGTTTACCAGCATATTACCAAATAAAATAAGCAACAATTAGCATTATATTATACTTTTTTCATTATGACTATAGAGGTTAACAAGAAACTAAAGAAGAAATATATTTCATTGATGACGTCATTGTTAATTGATCTTTTTCAGAAGAACACCAGACATAATTGATTAAAAAATCGATTAAGAATTACAATCAAACTGGATTAGAGTATTTGTTATTTTAATTTTTTCGTTTTTTCTTTTTAGCTGTTATTCTTTCAATTTTTTGGCGTATAATTTATTTATTCATTTTTTTTTAGCTTCCTTTGTGTTGCGACGTTGTTATTTTTTATGTGAAGGGGGTTCTATTGACTATGTTTCGTTTGATTTTTCTATTTATCTTTTAGCTTTTATTTCAATATTTCGGAGATTAATTTGTATCTTATCACATGTTTCTTTTTTTCTAACATTCTTTCTTTCTTTCTTTCTTTCTTTCTTTCTTTCTTTCTTTCTTTCTTTCTTTCTTTTTTTATTTCTTCTATACAATTTTCTTTCTTTCAATTACTTTCACTTTCTTTCTAATAACTTTTTGTTTTATTACTTTCGACCTTCCCTTTCTTTCTTTCTTTCTTTCTTTCTTTCTTTCTCCTATACAATTTTCTTTCTTTCAATTACTTTCACTTTCTTTCAAATAACTTTTTGTTTTATTACTTTCGACCTTCCCTTTCTTTCTTTCTTTCTTTCTTTCTTTCTTTCTTTCTTTCTTTCTTCTATACAATTTTCTTTCTTTCAATTACTTTCACTTTCTTTCTAATAACTTTTTGTTTTATTACTTTCGACCTTCTCTTTCTTTCTTTCTTTCTTTCTTTCTTTCTTTCTTTCTTTCTTTCTTTCTTTCCCTTCTTTTACTCTCACTTTCTTTCTTTCTTAAAAAGTGAAAATAAAAAGAAGAAAGTTAAACTCCGCTTAAAAATTGACCTCGTGTCATATCCTGCCCGAGCGGAGGGGTTGGTAAATAGGATTACGTTCTTTTCCGGACTAATACTCTTGGGAAAGGTATGGCCACCCTTATCACATCTACTATGGGGATAAATAGTACAACTGCTTTTCATCTACAAGGATAGACTAGGCATTTAATAACCCACGAAAGTTGATATGCTATGAAACGGGGGAAAAAAGGCAAAAAAGATCATTTAGAAAAATAAACGACAACGATTTGTTTTTATTAAGATTTTAAAAAAAATATTTGTTTTGAAAGGCTAGGGTTAGTCAACACCGTAATTCGTTTCATTTGTAAATGTTTGATTACAATTTGTTTTTTATAAAACTACCTTTATTTGGCGATTGAAAAAATAATTTGCTAGCATGTGTACATGGATACAATGGGATCAAGTATACTTATCTCTGACAAACTATATGCACGCAATTTTATGGCATCGATACACATAGCTAGTACGATTCATTTATACAGAATTATGAAGTTTAAAATAACTGTTTCTATATAATAAATCATTTATTTGAACAGCTATAGAGCTTGAAGTATTCCTATCAAACTTAATAGTTTTCAAGAAATCATTTGGTTTCAAGTAATAAATTCACATGTATAAATACATCGTTCTTTCTGTCTGTCTTCGGCCAGCTGGAGCTAGAACATACACCGACTGCATCTCTGTAGAGAGGTAAGATTTCCCAAGATATGACACTCAACAATTGAATGGTGAGGCTCCAGTAAAGCTGGAGCTTTGGGGAATGCAGAGAACCCTTTCAATGACATCGCTTCCTGGTCTACTTTGGCCGGGAGAGTTAGCATATAATAGGGTCTTATCTATGAGTCAAATATAACTGTTTGACATTCAAACTGTGTGCAAACAAATGACTTGTGTTAAATTGACTGAAATAGAACTGTTTGATCATTTCACTGGGTATAAACAAATGACTGATGTTTAATTGAATTTTCAGTGTTAAATAGCCATACTTGAAAACATTTGAAATTATATAGAAATAAGTGAAACCATTTAACTGTGTTCAAAAAATGAGCTCCGGCTGCTTTCAAAAAGTATCTACAAAATGAGTTTAGAAAACTTATATTTAGAATATATGTATAAAGAGGATTTAGCATTAAATAACCTACAAGGGTTGATAAATCATAAAAACAAACTAAACCAAATAATATGTCTAATATATATGTATAGAGAAGGTTTGACATTAAATAACGTAGAATGGTTGATATGCCATAAAACCAAACCAAACCAAATCATATATATTTAATATATATGTATAAAGAGGATTTGGCATTAAATAACCTTCAACAGTTGAAATGCCATAAAACTAAACCTTTCTTTCTTTCTTTCTTTCTTTCTTTCTTTCTTTCTTTCTAAGAGTAATTGATAACTTGAGGATATTTTGTAAGCAAGAAACTATTCTATTCTACTCACACGTTCTTATCCACAGCTTATTCTTTTCAAACAGCTCTATTTGTCCCATATAAGGGGTCCTAACAGATATATGCACTCTGGATTTGAGAGGACTTGGGAGTAATGACGCTGAAGGAGTGCTCCAGTGTCTCCAGAAATGTAGCCTCACCATTGAATGCAGTTCAGTGCTATATAAAAACTCAGGACTTAGAATACGCTGATTGCATCCTCTACCGAGTGGTATATCTTGAAAATTAGGGGTGTCCTGAGTTTGAAAATAAACAGCATCAGATGGTGAAGCTCCAATTCCGAAACTGTGGAGAGTGTGAAGCCATTACTCTTTGGTCCACTCTGATTCAGAGTGGTATTGCCTATCTATGAATCAAATAGATATGTTTAAAAATTAATTTTATTCAGTATGATCACACACACACACACACACACACACACACACACACACACACACACACACACACACACACACACACACACACACACATACGAAAAAAACAAAGAAAAAAAGCTGTATTAGATTTCAATAAGAATAATTGATTACTATTTGTTTTTATTAAGATTTTAAAAATATATATAAAGAAAGGTACATTCTATAGAACTCTTATTTATCGAGAGAGATTTCAAAAGTATATGAAGTGAAGTAAATGAAGGCACAAACAAAAGAATACACACACCCATATCAACAACTGCACAAACACACACACACACACATACATACATATATATAAGTAAAGTTGGCGACCTTAGTCGAGGGTGACCCGAAGGATCCCTTTTCGATAGCTACTACACCAAGGTGTAGGGGAGGGTGCAACTCCATTCACTGGATTACTCTACTTTACCCTTGATCTCTGCCTTATAATGCTAAGTGTTAAACAAGGCGATATCAAGTACCATTTTTTGAGTCTTTGGTATGACTCGACCTGGGATTGAACCCTGGTCTACCGTACCATTATCGAACTCTCCACTCATAAGGCCACATTATTTGATTAAAGAATAGTCTTGAAGTTATCATTGTTTACTAAAGATTTTTATTCATTACTTGAAACCATATACATGTAGGCCAGCAAATTATCATTATTAAATTGAAATAATTACTTAAAACCATTTATATGTTTTAAATGGAAATACCTGATATTAATCTGCGATTGTGTACAAACCAATCTTAAGAAATATAACAAAAATATAAATATAAATGTACAATGAAGGCAATTCCGCCACATCTTGTTATCAAATCACCCGAGATTGTTTGTCATGTCGTTAAAATCAATCAATTATTGAAGGACGATTTATTTTTGTTTATCGGTTATCTTCACCGGGTTAGTTGTACGGACCGACGGACATTTGCTAAAGTATCACAATCAGCATATTTGTGTTATACAAGGTACAATATCATAAAGGACAATCCTGCTTATTGAAAAGAAAATTTGCTAAGATGTAATATCATTTTCAAAGAACTTGACAAGTGTCTTTACAACTTTTATGTCTTTAAATAGCATTGCCAACTCGAAACTGTTGTGTATTAAAAGAGTGTCAAAGAAAGTCATACTTAAAAAAAGAAATACACATATATTATTTTGAAGAGACATTTGAAAATGGTAAAAAAGAAAGACAAGTTTTCTATGTTATATAGTTGTAAAGTAATAAAATTCTAAAACGAATATATAAAGTCGTTAGTTTTGCAGGAATGAAAATCTTTTCAAGATTACGAAAGTTTTAAAGGAATTGTAAAGACAGAAGAAAAGTAAAAAACGAAATAAATATAAATAAAAAAACAAAACAACTAAACATAAACAGGTCCCTAACAGAAGTTTTCAAAGAAACTTAAAAGAACATTTTCAAAGAATTACTTAAAAAAAAAGAATCGAACAAAGAAATTCCGTATTGAATTTTACATTTTATTTTACAATGAAAATAAAGTGCAAATAGGTGTTACAATCTGTTCTTGTTTCTTTAAAGAACTTATATTTTTAGCGGGTAATATTTCTTTGCCAGTACAATTAAATCGTGTCCCTTGGAAAATGGCTAAAGAATATTATTCAAATGTAGACAAAAATTTTCACTCGTATAAGTGATTGTGTTAGTTGACCCAGGCATTCTAGTTGCGAAATGTTTATTTAAAATTACTTCGTTCTCAAAAAAAAAAAAAAAAAAAAAGGAAGAAAGACAGTTCATAAAATTGCACACAGTGAATTTATATAGGGTTATGCTCAAGGGACGTAGACATTTTCGGTTATTGTTTTGATAAAGACGCAGGAGTGTTATTATTCGTACGCATTTACTTAATCGTGAATTTATATTGTTTGTTTGTGAACATATTCTCTTGCACGCTCATATACATATATACAAGCAAAACATTAATTGCATCGTATATATATATATATATATATATATATATATATATATATATATATATATGTTTTGGCTGTTTTATTATTTCTACTCTTCCTCTCTTTCTCCCCTTCGTTTTCTTTCTTTCTTTCTTTCTTTCTTTCTTTCTCTATCTCTCGCTCTCACTCTCTCTCACTCTCTCTCTAAACGTATATATTAGAAGCGTAATAAAGCAAATAGGTTAAAGAGCACAGTCTGCCCTACTATTTACGTATCATAATTATAAAAGTGCCTTGTGAGATATATATGTATATTTCAGAATATATATATATATATATATATATATATATATATATATATAAAGTAAGGTATGTACTATACAACTCTTATTTATCGAGAGAGATTTCAAAAGTATATGAAGAGAAGTAAATTAAGGCACAAACAAAAGAATACACACCCGCATCAACAACTGCACACACACACACACACACACACACACACACACACACACACACACACACACACACACACACACACATATATATATATATATGTGTGTATATATATATATATATGTAAGTGTATATCTTGGCAGTAAGTTATTATTCAAGCAAGTTTTGTTAAAGACAAAGGAACACTGTTTATCATTTGCAATTTTCTTTTTTAAAATCATGTTTTTTTTTCTTGTGTTGAGATCTAGGTGGTAAAGGAATTGTCCCATATCTTCTGTCCAAACGCATTCGACCATACTTTTGGTCGTCATCTGATCGAAAACTAAAAAAAACAAAAACAAAAATCGCTACAAATAAATCAAAAATAAAAACTGTCAACTCAAAACAAACACTACCCCTGATGACGACCAAATGTATGGTCGAAAGCGTTTGGGCAGAAGATATCGGACATTTCCTTTACCACCAAGATCCCGACATAGAAAAATAAGAAGTCTTGAAAAAAACCCCAAAAAACAATGTTCCATCGTCTTTAAGAAAACTTGCTTGAATACACACACACACACACACACACACACACACACACACACACACACACACACACACACACATATATATATATATATATATATTTCATAAAGTTATTGTGCAAAAATAAGACTATAAGTGTTTGATGGCGATACTAGAACCATTTAACTGTGTGCAAACAAATAGACTCTGGTTCGTTTAAAATTGTTGCCTATAAACTAATCGTTTACGAATCCAATCTATTTAATAAATAGATATAAGCTTTTTGCTTTAAATCACCGTCAAGGGTTGTTATGCAGAAAAACACAACCAACCAACCATCTAACCAACCAAAAAGCACACACCTTGTCGGTGGTGATTTGAAGACATAGATTAGCATTTTCTCAGGAAGGGTAAGACCCCTTCCAAAAGAAGCATGTCACTGAACTGTATCTGGTGATAAGGCCCCGATTCTATAATTCTGAAGAATGTCAAGTTCTTGTTCATTGCTATTACAGACAAATCCATTGTCTAGAGTCTCATCTATTGATCAAATAGATCTTTGAAAATTATTTGAATTGGATGGGAATGCTTGAATCATATTATTATAAACAAACTTAAAGAGAAATAAATTAAAACATGCAATAGTAAGGTTGGCACCTGTAGACGAGGGCGACCCGAAGGCTCCTTTTTCAACAGCTACAATACCAAGATGTAAGGGAAAGCGCTCCTCCTTTCCCTGGATTGCTCCTCTTTACCCTTGATACGTACCTCATAATGCTGAGCAAGGCAATATCAAGTACTTTTTTTAAGTCTTTGGTATGACTCGATCTGGGATTGAACCCCAGTCTTCTGGGCGATCGGGGTACACTCTACCGCTAGGCCAATGAGCTTTGAATTATAAGTATAAGGAATACCTGAAACTATGTGACTAAATTTTTTATATGAAACTTAATATTTTGTGTGCTAACAAAATATTATAGAGAAAAATGGGCAATTTAAAAAATGTAGTCGGACTTTAAAATAATTAAAATCAAATATTTGCAAATAGTTCAAATTTTAGCATTTAATAATCCATGAAGAATTGGTGTGACGTGAAACAAATAAACTAAACAAAACCAACGAGCACAAACACATGCACACATTTATAAATATATAATGTTTAGGGTGTCGTAGTGAGTATTATGCTGGACTGGAAATCGGAGTGAGTTCGAATTCTAGACGTGCTAAGACGTTCAATTTCGGACTTATAGCCTATGAGTAAAATAGTATCACAACTTTTCTTTACATGGCATCAACATTAAATAACGCCCGAATTTTAATATACCATTAATCAAAGAAAGCAGCGTAGCATATATATAGTGTTGTATAATATTAAACAATTTTACATTTCTGTCGATTTATGCAGCAAGACTAAAATCAAAACTTACTACATAAGTCGACATGGGTTTTGTTGATTTTTTCTGGCTTAAATATTGACTTATACGCTACTAATCATGGTAATATTCTATAATTATATCTTTGAATATTCAGGTGTTTTCTACGATATTCATAGTCATCAATAACCAATGAAAGATCAAAATCTCCGTCTATGATGTAGTCTGTAAACAATGCTAAAAAGAAAATACATAAGTAAAACTTCACAAAACTTAAAGAAAAGAAGAGATGGTGATAAATATAAACAAAACAACTAATGCTATTGTGCCCCACAATTTTTAAGAGTTTTTATTTTAAAAAAAAAGAATACCATTTAAAACAACTAAAATGTATCGGAATTGCATAAACCCTTGAAACTGCTACCATCAATTTACGACTAGGTTTTGCAGTATGTACAAGAAAAAATGAGGTACAACTCATATAATGATTGTCAAAATTTAACCGAAACAGGATCTTAATAAGTAAATAAATACATATATAAATAAAATAAAAATAAATAAAAAGCAACATTGTCTTACTTTTGCTTTGAGCGTTGAATTTTTTCCAAAACATTACTCACACCCATAGAATATATGTATATATATATATATATATATATATATATATATATATATATATATATATATATATATATATATATACATATATATAATGCAGTATATCCATTGACGTAAGGGACGTACTACGTACTACTATGGACCCCCACATATGGCCAAGCAAAAGCAGGACGACCAGCCCGAACTTACATACAGCAGCTATGTGAGGACACAGGATGTAACCCAGAAGACCTGCCGGAGGCGATGAACGATAGGGAAAAGTGGCGAGAGATGGTCAAGGATATCCGTGCTGGCGGCACGACTTGATGATGATGATGATATCCATTGATATAATAGAGAAAAATGGAAATAAATCCGATAATATGTTAGGAGAAAATAGGCAAATCTTCAAAAAATTATTTATTCATGTCAACGTAAAATGCTTCGTTTTTTATCATCTTCAGTGTGATGATGTTGTGTGATGTCATCTGATCCATTTGAAAGTAACTTTTAGGATAAGAAAACATAACTGCATCACCCTGAAGATCGTTAAAAAACAAACGTTTTACGTTTGCATATTATCTATTTATAAATAATTACATCCTTTGAATATATTGTTCTTTTCATTCGCATTCATATGTATACACACACACACACACACACACACACACACACACACACACACACACACACACACATATATATATATATTGAAATTAAGCTTTAGTCTTCAAGTAAGAGCAGATGTACTTCTGTTTACACATGCAGTTGATCAAATCTTTTATATTTGAATCTTATTTGAATTCTGACTTTATTTTTCTTTTTAATGCAAAGTGTCAAAAGTTTCGAAAAAGAGAAAAGGCCAGTGTAAATAAAATTCTGTTTCTAGTATACAGACATTCATGAAATAAAAATAAGAAGGAAAATAAAAGAAATCATTGAAAAAAATGATTAAAGTCCCGAATATAGTTATTCATTTTCGAGAATACATTTTCTTTTCATCGGAAAGAAAATGATATTAAATACCCACAAAATGCAGCAATGGAAAAGTAGTTAAATGGTAAGAGCCTTTACAAATTATAACATTTTTTTAGCCATTTTTTATAAAGATGTTTTTACATACGACTATATTTCGGATATGTAGATTTTGTTCCGTGTGGCACAAGAAAAATATGTGTTATTTAGAGTCGTGAGAATTTGATATCTAAATGAAAAAGTGCGTATAACTAGAAATATTTTATAGTAAAGTGGTTTTGTCTAGACTTATTGTCTGTCTTGACGAATCAGAACCAATTTGAAAAAAAAAAACCCCAAAGGGATGAAGTGAAATTCGTTGCTTTTGGTGTTTGTGTGAAACACAGAAATGTGTAAATGCAACACTCTTTAAACACTCGAATCCACATCTCTGCTCTTTCTTATTCCTTAATTCGTTATTTCCTTCTCTTTTATATTCTTTAATTGTTTCTTGCATTTTGCTTTTTCTCTTTCATTCTTCCGTTTTTTTTTTTTTATTCACGTTGTTCTTCTTCTTTCTTTATTTCCATTCGTTTAATGATTCCTTTGTTTTCATTTATTCCGCTATTTCATTTCTTTTTTGTACTCTTCTTTCCCTTCTTTCTTTTATTTCACATTCTCATTCTCTTCTTCTTTTTTTTTCTTCCTTTTCTTCTCTTTGTTCTTTGCTTTTCTTGCTCCCTGTTTTCCTCACTTTCTTCTATTCTTCCTCATTTTAAGAAAGAAAGGAGCGAAACGGAAAAATATTAAAGTAAAAGATTACTTCAATATTTTTTTCGTTTCGCTTCTTTCTTTCTTTCTTTCTTTCTTTCTTTCTTTCTTTCTTTACCTCTACTTTTTACTTTCTTTTCTGATTTGTTCTACCTTTTGTTTCTTCGTCTTTACTGTAACAAAATTTTATTCTTCAACTTTCTTCTTTCTTTTACCTTGTTTCTCTTTCCTTTAATTCAATTTCCCCCACCTTTCTTTTTCCTCTTTCTTTCTTTCTTTCTTTCTTTCTTTCTTTCTTTCTTTCTTTTACTTCTATTTTTTCTTTCCTTTAAAATGTTTTTTCTTTTTCTTTTTTCATTCACTTCATTCATTTTTCTCCTTCTTTTCATTTTTCTTCCATTTTACTGTCTCCTTTATTTTTCACTTCTTTCTTTTTCGCTACTTTTTTCCTTCACCTTCTTCATTTTGTCTTCCTTTTTCCTTTTATTTCTATTTATTCTTTTTTCTTTTGCTTCGTTTATATCTACTTCTTCGTCTTTGTTTGTCACTCTTTACCCGCCTTCTTTTCTTTGTCTATCTTTTTTTAATTTTCCCTTTTTCCTTCTTATTCTTTTCTTTCCCTCCTTCATCTTTTTTTTCCTTCTTATTCTTTTCTTTCCCTCCTTCATCTTTTTTTCTCATAATTTTCTTTTTTGTCCACCTTCCTGCCAATTTTTTCTTGTCCTACATTCTATTAATCTTTTTTTTCAATTATTTCTTTCAACTCCAATTACCCCGAATGGATCCAGCCCAGTCGATTGGGGCTGTAGAATATGCAAACTGTATCTTCGCGGAAAGATCCCCTCTAACAAGTGTCCTGGATATGACATCAAACAACCTGATGTTGAAACTAGTAACACTGTGGAATGTGGAGTACCCCTTCATTACCATTGGTCTCAGGTCCTCTCTGGCTCAGTGTGTGCATATTAGACAGGAATACTTGAAATAATATAACTGTGCAAATTATCTGTATTAAGAATAGTTACTGAAAGCTATAATCATATACTAAATACTATTATTAAATTTGCATTATTGCTGGAAACGTTGGCATTACATAACCCAACATGTGTTGACATGCTGTAAGACCAAAGAGTCTAAAATAGTACAAATTGAGTAAATCCCCGTGGCGTAGTACCTAACGTGCTGGATTGTACAATCGTTGTGAGTTCGAACTCCAATAGCGGTATTTTTGTTCTCTTTCAAATATCCTTGAGAAAGGTATAAACCCTCTTATCCTGCCAGCTATGGGTTAAATAATGCTTCAGATTTCTTTTACCAAGACGATTTTGGCATTGAATGACTCACGAAGATTGATATGCCTCTGTAAAAACAAACAAACAAAAAAACCAAAAAAAAAAACAAAACAAAACAAAACAAAACCAAAAAAAGCAACAAAAAAAATCATAAATTTTTCTTTTTTCCATACTTTTTCTAATTCCGTTCTTTTACTTCCTTTTTTTTTTTTAATCTCCTTAGCTTTTTCCTGTTTCTTTCTTCCTTTCCTTCTCCTCATTGTTCTTTCATTTGAACCTTTACTTTTTTGTGATTTCTTTTTTTTTTTTTTATCTGTAACATGTCTTTTGTGATTTACACGTGAACATAAGAGATTTGGACTGTATTTACACATAGATTTCCCGCACTCATCAAAGGTAAAAATGAATGACATCCTGCCAAACATCATCCCTATTATCAACATTACAATAATGACAAAAAGAGTATTAAAACTTTTAAATTGACTTTACATTTGTCTTTATCTCGTAGTAAGTTTCTTTTCATTCTATTCTTTCTCTTTGGCCTTTTCAATAATTTTTTCTTTTTTTTTTTTCTACCTTTCTTTTGCTTTTTATATTTTTTATCTCTTTTGTTTTATTTTTCTGTTTCTCTTTTATTTTTCGATCTCTCTTTTCTCTTTTTTTTTCTCTGTCTCTCTTTTATTTTTCTATCTCACTTTTCTCTTTTATTTTTCGATCTCTGTTTTATTCGTTTATCTTTCTTTTCTCTTTTATTTTTCTATCTCTCTTTTCTCTTTTATTTCTCTATCTCTCTTTTATTTTTCTATCTCTCTTTTCTCTTTTATCTTTCTATCTCTCTTTTCTCTTTTAATTTTTCTATCTCTCTTTTCTCTTTTGTTTCTCTATCTCTCTTTTATTGTTCTATCTCTCTTTTCTCTTTTATCTTTCTATCTCTCTTTTCTCTTTTATTTCTCTATCTCTCTTTTATTTTTCTATCTCTCTTTTCTCTTTTATCTTTCTATCTCTCTTTTCTCTTTTATTTCTCTATCTCTCTTTTATTTTTCTATCACACTTTTCTCTTTTATCTTTCTATCTCTCTTTTCTCTTTTATTTCTCTATCTCTCTTTTATTTTTCTATCTCTCTTTTCTCTTTTATCTTTCTATCTCTCTTTTCTCTTTTATTTCTCTATCTCTCTTTTATTTTTCTATCTCTCTTTTCTCTTTTATCTTTCTATCTCTCTTTTCTCTTTTATTTCTCTACCTCTCTTTTATTTTTCTATCTCTCTTTTCTCTTTTATTTCTCTATCTCTCTTTTATTTTTCTATCTCTCTTTTCTCTTTTATTTCTCTATCTCTCTTTTATTTTTCTATCTCTCTTTTCTCTTTTCTCTTTCTATCTCTCTTTTCTCTTTTATTTCTCTATCTCTCTTTTATTTTTCTATCTCTCTTTTCTCTTTTATCTTTCTATCTCTCTTTTCTCTTTTATTTCTCTATCTCTCTTTTATTTTTCTATCTCTCTTTTCTCTTTTATCTTTCTATCTCTCTTTTCTCTTTTATTTCTCTACCTCTCTTTTATTTTTCTATCTCTCTTTTCTCTTTTATTTCTCTACCTCTCTTTTATTTTTCTATCTCTCTTTTCTCTTTTATTTCTCTACCTCTCTTTTATTTTTCTATCTCTCTTTTCTCTTTTATTTCTCTATCTCTCTTTTATTGTTCTATCTCTCTTTTCTCTTTTATCTTTCTATCTCTCTTTTCTCTTTTATTTCTCTATCTCTCTTTTATTTTTCTATCTCTCTTTTCTCTTTTATCTTTCTATCTCTCTTTTCTCTTTTATTTCTCTATCTCTCTTTTATTTTTCTATCACACTTTTCTCTTTTATCTTTCTATCTCTCTTTTCTCTTTTATTTCTCTATCTCTCTTTTATTTTTCTATCTCTCTTTTCTCTTTTATCTTTCTATCTCTCTTTTCTCTTTTATTTCTCTATCTCTCTTTTATTTTTCTATCTCTCTTTTCTCTTTTATCTTTCTATCTCTCTTTTCTCTTTTATTTCTCTACCTCTCTTTTATTTTTCTATCTCTCTTTTCTCTTTTATTTCTCTATCTCTCTTTTATTTTTCTATCTCTCTTTTCTCTTTTATTTCTCTATCTCTCTTTTATTTTTCTATCTCTCTTTTCTCTTTTCTCTTTCTATCTCTCTTTTCTCTTTTATTTCTCTATCTCTCTTTTATTTTTCTATCTCTCTTTTCTCTTTTATCTTTCTATCTCTCTTTTCTCTTTTATTTCTCTATTTTTTTTTATTTTTCTATCTCTCTTTTCTCTTTTATCTTTCTATCTCTCTTTTCTCTTTTATTTCTCTACCTCTCTTTTATTTTTCTATCTCTCTTTTCTCTTTTATTTCTCTACCTCTCTTTTATTTTTCTATCTCTCTTTTCTCTTTTATTTCTCTACCTCTCTTTTATTTTTCTATCTCTCTTTTCTCTTTTATTTCTCTATCTCTCTTTTATTGTTCTATCTCTCTTTTCTCTTTTATCTTTCTATCTCTCTTTTCTCTTTTAATTTTTCTATCTCTCTTTTCTCTTTTATTTCTCTATCTCTCTTTTATTTTTCTATCTCTCTTTTCTCTTTTATTTCTCTATCTCTCTTTTATTTTTCTATCTCTCTTTTCTCTTTTATCTTTCTATCTCTCTTTTCTCTTTTAATTTTTCTATCTCTCTTTTCTCTTTTATTTCTCTATCTCTCTTTTATTGTTCTATCTCTCTTTTCTCTTTTATCTTTCTATCTCTCTTTTCTCTTTTATTTCTCTATCTCTCTTTTATTTTTCTATCTCTCTTTTCTCTTTTATCTTTCTATCTCTCTTTTCTCTTTTATCTTTCTATCTCTCTTTTATCTTTCTATCTCTCTTTTCTCTTTTATTTCTATATCACTTTTTTATTTTTAAATTTCTCTTTTTTCCTTTATTTTCTCACAAATTTCTTTCATTTTTCTATCTCTTTTTTTTTCTTTTATTTACCCCCATCTCTTTTTTTAATTTTATTTTTCTATCTCTCTTATATTTTTTCTCTATTTTCTCTCTTTTTTCTATCTCTAAATTTTCTTTCATTTTTCAATCTTTCGATTAAAAAAAAAAATTCCGTCTCTCTTTTTTTGTTTTATTTTTCTATCTCTCTTTCTTAGTTGTCTGAATTTTTGTGACGAAGCTCGTTGATCTTTATCGTTCAGGGTTTTTGGACTGTTATCTTTATCTTTATTGTCATATTCACATTGTTTCGGCCGATATGCCCTCCGGTCTTCTTCGGGTGTTTGTCGAAGTCGGGAGATTACATGCAACTTCGAACCACGTCCTTTATTCAATCCTCGGAGGATACTTGTTCTGATTCCGTTAAACATAACCGGGTATAAGTGCTAAGTAATCCTGTATTGTTACTCACTTGCACTCAGGATTGAACCGACATCCTCCCGATGATTGTCTCTTTAGAAGCTTAGGAATCCAACACCTATAAGTTGGGGATGATTCACTTTGAAAATATCTCAAATAGAATCATTCCCAACTCATCTTAGGATATATATATATATATATATATATATATATATATATATATAGGATGAGCCATTAAATGACCCACAAGGGTTGATATGACGTAAAACACCAACCAAAAATTTTTAATTATGCTATAATCAGGATACCTCAATTCTTACTTTTAACGTTCTTAAAAAAAATACCTTGATAAGTAAATGAAAAATATAAGTAATTATACAAAAATAATATAGGTAAATTTTAGTTGAAGTTATAGTTTAATATTGATCGAAATATACTTAAATTAATTTCTATATAATCATAGATAAGCTATCTAAAAATAAAATAAAATATAAAAAAAATTAAATAAATAAGTTTAGTATCATTTCATATCATTTTATTATTAATTATTCCAGGAGTCGATGGTTTTTCACTGGATTTTGAGTGACAGCAAGTCTCATCAAGTCTCCGGGAATCTTTTCAGTATTCTGGCTGTTCTCAATAATGCTGTAGTTTGGATGGTCACCACTCGTCCGCCAACATCTATGTCCTCCTTTAATAACTCTTTAGTTACTGTACCAAAAGCAACAACAAATTGGTGAAATTGTCACTCTCATTTCCATGGTTTTTTTCAATTCCCAAGCAAGGTCGAGGTACATATCCTTCTTTTCATTTTCTTTCAGTTTTATTCCGTGGTCAGCCTGAACAGCATAGTCGACAATTCTGCAAGTTCTCTTTTTTTTTTGTTGATCATTATATGGTCTGGTCTTCTGGCCGAGATTTGGTGATCCGTTTGTATGTAAAAGTCCCATAGGAGTTTATGTGTATCATTCTCTCGGACAGATGCTGGGTTGTGCATATACTATATGTTCGTATGGTCAAATTTAAATTTCTTGCACATCTCCCTGCGGATCACCTTCCCGACCACGTCGTGTCTAGTTTTATACTCCTTCTGTGCTAATCTGCTGCATTCGCTTATGATGTGATTGACGGTTTCGTCTCTATCACCACATAACCTACATTTGCTATATTGTTGCGTCTTATCTATTCTCGTTTTGAAATGATTGGTTCTTATGGCGTTGTTTTGTGCTACTATTAGGAGAGATACTGTTTCTATCTTAAGGTTTCCTTTTCTTTGCCACTTCCAGGTTTTCTCATGTGAGATGTTTGTTAGTCGTTTAAAAGGCTCATAGAGTTGTTTTTCTTCCTATTTTTGTTTCCGAGTTATTGTCATTCTATTGTCCATCTTGTTGTCAGTATCGTTTCTGATGGCTATAATCAGCCCCCCTTTGTGTTTTTCTATGTAGTCCTCGAGTATTTGTATCGATGCATCAACGCTGTCTCTGATGCTGGGAAGTCTTCTTCCGCCCTATTTTCTCGATACATATAGTCTGTCAATATCGTCTCTGGGATATAATACCTTATGCATGGTCATTAGTCTTCTTGTTCTTTGGTCCATTTGCATAAGTTCTTTTCTGGTCCTCTACAAAAATGTCCCGAATATCTAACGAGTGCTCCATCCCAGGTATTCATTCTTTTAATAAGTTTTCTACTAGATAGTTTTGTCTCTAGTAGGTTGCTAGTTCTCCTGAGATATTCTTCTTAATTTTCTCTTTCATCTCCGCTTGTTTGCTGGTCATCCTTTGTACGGAATATTATTATTAGTAGAAGCAGTAGTAGTAATGTTATTATTATTCTTACCATCACTACTACTGTCATTATTAATATGCTAATATGAAAAAAAAAATGAACGTTAGAATTTGAGATGCTTTCCCTACAATTTGAATAACGTAACCTGAAAAAAAACATTAATGATAAGTTAAAGGAATGGTTCGGGAGACATGGGTTCAATCCCAGGTCGCGTCATACCAGAGACTTTTAAAATGGTACTTGATATCTCCTTGCTTAACACTCAGCAATATAAGGTATGTATCGAGGGTAAAGTGGAGTAATCCAGGGAAAGGAGTAGCGCCCTCCCCTTCATCTCGGTGTAGTAGCAATTGAAAAGGGAGCCTTCTGGTCACCCTCAACTACAGTCGCCAATAACTTATGTTTACAAATATACTTAAAATATAGTTCATTTTATTTTTCTACTGTCATCGCCAATCTATTAAAAAAATAAGATAAATAAATAAGATATAATAAAATAGAATAAAATAAAATAAAATAAAAACAAATAAATAAAGAAATAAATTTAATATTACTTAATTTCACATTTTAATGTATTGTTAGGGCGTGTACTTTAACTTACAAAATAAATTACGCGTAAATAAAAAAAAAAACGAAACAAAACAAGTGTATATTTGATTTTAGTTAACTTATTATAATTATTACTTTACTCTTTTAAGAGTTTTTCCCCACCATCTTTCGCTGATGGTTTTCCATTATAGTCTGAGTGACAGCACGTCTCCATTATTATTATTATTCACTCATTAGATCTTTTCACATTAGCGTTAACTGATGGTCTTGCACTGGAGCCTGAGTGACAGCAAGTCTCCTCAAATCTCCAGGATTCTTCTTAGTATTCTGGCCGTTCTCAATAATGCTGTTGTTTGGATGGTCTCCACTCGTCCACCAACTTCCATGTCCTCTAGTCCCTTTAGTAATCCTTTAGTTACTGTCCCAAACGCACCAATTACAATTGGTATAATTGTCACCTGCATGTTCCTCAACTTTTTCAATTCCCTAGCAAGGTCGAGGTACTTATCCTTCTTTTCACATTCTTTCAGTTTTTTCTGTGGTCAGCCGGGACAGCAAAGTCGACTACTTTGCAAGCTCTCTTTTTTTTGTTGATTATTATTAAGTCTTGTCTTCTGGCCGGGATTAGGTGATCCGTTTGTATTATTATTATTATTATTATTATTATTATTATTATTATTATTATTATTATTTTACTCTTTGTGAGTTGTCACACCAGCACTGGCTCGTGACCTTCATCGAAGACTCAACGCCCTCTGATTCTGAAACAATCTAATAACTGAAGCGAGTGAAATCAATGAATTTGGAAGCAAACAGACGAATAAGATAAATGGCGTCCCCTAAGAGCTTAAATCCCTGAACATCGGAGCAAATGATCCCACATACCCCTTCTTCCTTTCAAGAGCATCGGCTATTCCTTGACACTCCCTCACTGCTGACCCTGACATCTTGGACGACATTGGTTACAGCACAGTGCCTCTTCCCTTTCTTGTCTAAGATTCTGTAACCGTTTAATCTTATGACCCGATCGACATACTGGAAATAAGAAGGAATGAATGAAACAAGA
The DNA here is from genome assembly GCA_963585895.1 of Sepioteuthis lessoniana. Classification (NCBI taxonomy): domain Eukaryota; kingdom Metazoa; phylum Mollusca; class Cephalopoda; order Myopsida; family Loliginidae; genus Sepioteuthis; species Sepioteuthis lessoniana. The sequence continues at coordinate 61,123,439 of OY757940.1, forward strand.
TTGTTTCGTTTGGGCATTTGGTTTATAACTACATTTTCCAATTTACTCGCAGATTTATCTCAATGGTGAGAAAAGTAACCGAATGATGGTGAGGTTTCGTCTTTCATCTCGGGTGTAATTTTATGATACCGAAATTAAACATTCTGTTATCTGTTTACCAAGTATATCCCTAATAAGAATTATAGAATTAATATTCCTGTAAATTAGGAATAATCTTAGAGATTATAATCTTTTTTAATAATCTTAGGATAATTTTAGTAATAATCTTGAGCATAATCCTTGAATTATTATCAGTATAATCTTCGAAATAATCTTCGAAATAATCTCAGTTATAATCTTAGAAATAAAATGTTGGTAACTTTTAACATGTAATCGTGTTTTCCTTTAGATTATGGAATTCTTATTTGTATGGCATAATGATATAAATTGGTCTTAAGCTCCCTCCGAAACATTTTTCATTAAAAGGTATTTTTTTCTTAGCCGAAGATACCAGGATTTTATTTCTCGTTGGATAACAAACAACAGGAAAGGATATTATTAGGTATATTTATTCGCAAAATCTAAAGCATTGAAACTAATTTCAATAAAAATATGAATATGTAGCAATCCAAAAATAAGTCTCATCTAATGATTTTGGAGTGATTAGAAATATAAAAACAAATAGAATAAATAAAATGAATCCAAAAAGTGGAGAAATTCTAAGAAGCCCCTGACAGGAGGTAGGGGCCATGCATGCGCGAAAAAAAAAAAAAGACCTGTCCCAGCGAGAAGGCGAGATTCGGTCTCACTTCAGCAGTACCCTTCAAATGGAAAGGGCTCTTTTTCACATCGGCCACTATCGGTGAATATATAGTTGATTAGGTTTATTAGCCAGACACTATATATGCTACTAGAGAGTCAACACGCTGAAACAAGCAACATAAAAACACCGACTTGGGACTTGATGACCACTGAAAGTATATTCCATCGCCTTATTTGGGAGAAACGACAGTACTCAGATAGCCTAGGAAGATATTCCTCGCTACAGCGAAGGCGTGTCAAAACCGAAACAAAATAAAGTCGAAATTTAAAATGTATCGTCGCCTCCTTTTTTTTTCTTCATTTAGGAATTCCTTGGCTGTCTTCTACAGACAAGAAGATGCCCAACGAATCTGAATGCTGGAAGAGAAGAAAAACAATGCTGTCAGATAACTAAACCGCAATCCCTAAAAACCAAATAAATAAATAAAAGCAATCAAAACTTCTCGTATCCCTACGATTGTATATTTTTTAAAAGAGTGTGAAACATATGGCTGTGTAAAGTTTGATTCATTTTAGGTGTTATCCTGCTCAATGGGCCAGTACTGAGTACATTTTTATTTGGGAAAAAAGAAAATAATTTTTTTGTTCGCCATTGGCCCAGGAGACCAGCGTTCAATCCCAGGATGAGTCGTTTCAAAGACTTTAAAAAAATTGGTACTTGATGTTTCCTTGCTTAACACTCAGCATTATAAGGTATGTATCATGGGTAAAGTGGAGCAATCTAAGGAAAGGAATTGCGCCCTCCACTACACCTCGGTGTGGAAACTATTGAAAAGAGAGCCTTCAGATTGCCGTCCACTACGGTCGTCGATTTTACTTTTTTATGTACATATAAAATAAAATTTTAAAAAAGATACAACAAACGAAATATTCAAAATATGTATTTATTTATATATGCTATGCAAAGTTTTATTTCGGGTGATGGTAACATGTAACGTTGAAATGAGTCGTCTGAAAATATTTTCAAATAAAAATATTTTCAAATGAGAAAATAAAGCGAGAAGGACCCCCCAAAAAAAACAAAAACAGAATGGTTTTAGCGTTCTTTAATCGTAAATATTGTTCCGTTTCAAAATGTATAGATTAGTATTCGAAGGTTTTCTTTTTTATTTTATTTCATTTTATTTTACTTACTTTTTTTTTTAGAGAATAATGTATTTTCTATAGATTAAAAAAATGTCGACTTTTTTAAGGATTAAGAATTTTAAACATCACCCTAAAGATGGTTCAACAACAACAACAACAACACCCCCCAAAAAAAACTGAAACGTAATACAAAGGCATATTACTATATATAAATAAATACATTCTCTGAATATTTTGCCGTACGCACGCGCGCACGCATATATATATATATATATATATATATATTCTTCGAGAATAAAGAAAAACGTTTATCATTGGATTAAAGTTAAGAATTGTTCTTTTTTTTTTAATAGAATACTATTTGGTATGTATTTATTTAGTGAGTATGAACATACATACAGCAGCTCTGTGAGAATACGGGACGTAGCCCTGAAGACCTGCCAGAAGCGATGAATGATAGGGAGAAATGACGAAAGAGGGTCAGGGATATCCATGCTGGCGGCACGCCTTGATGATATATATATATATATATATATATATATATATATATACATATATATATATATAGAGAGAGATTCCCTCCAACTAAACCTTACTGGACGGACTTCCTTTCTCTTGGCTGCTGAGCCACGTCTTTGTGGCAAGTCGACTCTCCCGCCAGGAGCGGCCTCTGCTGAAAACACACCCAAGACATACTACAAATTTCAAAACCATAACTCACCGAAAATGACTCTAATTGTTGTATAGTGGCTCCCAACACGTGGCTTCCGGTATCACGGAAGTATAAAAGACGCCGTTTCTCTTTAATAGGAAGCAGAAGCAGAAAGAGAAGTGAGACAGCTCTGAAAAGACGTCGGTCATTAGTAAGACCAACTTCGGACGTAACACCAACAGCGCGAGACTTATAATACAAGTAGGATTCTACCACTCTAGTTAATAAATGATTAACTGTATTTCACTGTGTATGTTTTCCTTACCAGTATACAACATTAATATATTTCAAAACCTTGTCTCGGAGATGTGATTATTTCTACTGGTGCTGGAAAACTATTCTCCACAGAATAATTGTTAAATTCTAAAATAATGTTTAACTTAAAATGTATTCTTACTTCTTCTCTTCCGTCCTTAATTTTATTGCAACTTCTCACAGAAAAGGAAGGCAGCAAATCAATGGGGTAAGAAGAAGAAAAATAAGTCAGATACGAAATTCATAAGCATCCCCATGGAACCCAACCATTCACAGACAACCACCACCTACACCACGAAATAGATAACAAAAACCTTCTAAAACACATAAGTATGTATGAGCTGGGCCTTGTATATATGTATGAATATGTATATAGGAGCGAACATGTTTCCACAGCAGTGATGACGGCGTAGTTTTCAAAAAAAAAATGCACCTAGTACTGCTTTAACGATATACAGTCAGAAAGGACATTATTAGGTATTATGTATTACCAAAATCTACAGAAAATGAGCTGATCAAGACACTCTTCATTTCGTGTTTTTATTGCTGAACTGAACATATACTGTGACAGACGCAATTATATCAGACCGTTGCACAGACTATCGAGATTATAGATTATTATAGGTCTTTGGCATGAAGATATAACCTCTACTGCTATATCACTAAAATCTGTTTCTTTGCTCTGTAAGGAGAGGTTAAAAACACTGATTGTTGAGTGCTAAGACTCTTCTCCACAAAAATGTTGTTTTGGATACGATACTAAAGTTTATCTAGTTGTGAGTCTCCAGTTCGGAGATCTGAAGAGAACCTTTCCACAGCAGTCCGACGCAAACACGAGGAGAGAGGAAGAACTTATAAGGGTTTTTGATTGGTTGTTTGGTTGGTTGTTTGGGTTTTATGGTATATCAACCTTTGTAGGTTATCTAATGCCAAATCCATTTTTATACAAATAATCAGTTCTATTTCAAACAATTCAGTTTAGCATGAGTACTTAATTTGTCAAAAATATTTTTTCAACACATTCAGTTAAGTCTAACTCTTCTAATTTAATCAATTCAGTTTAGTATAAGTATAGATTTTGTTTACACACACTTAAATGTCAAAACAGTTCTATTTCAAGTAATTCAGTTTAGCATAAGTATGCAGTTTAGCTCTATTTGACCCATAGATTGGACCCTATAAGGTGCGACCACTCCGGGCCAGAGTGGACCTGGGAGCAATGACAATGAAGAGGTACTCCGCATTCCCCAAAGCTCCTGCATTATTGGAACCTCACCATCAGATTGTTTAGTGTCATATCCAGGACACTCGTTGGGAGAGTTTTACTCTTCAGCAGAAGTGCAGTCGGAGTATTCTACAGCCGCAGCCGACTGGACAAGGGATTTTGAGCGAATCTCGCTTGCAGTTACAAAGAGGCACCCACTCTGACCAGACCGATTCGCACCAACGCCTAATCCAAATTCTCTCTTTGAGTCTAAAAACTTAATTCACCCTATCAATCCCAAATTATCTTTTTATATATAATATTTTCTTTGTTATTGCATCAGCAAGTCGTATTAGAACACGTATCATTAATTTTCAATCAATTTAAATTGATCTGCTCCTAAGTCGACGACATGACTTGTTTACTTTTAAAGACAGCTGGCGTCCACAAAGATTTGAAAACACGTCTTCCCAGTGATCTATAAAACAATCTATCGAACCTGACATCTCGCCCCACGTGTAAGAATTACACCGTATGAACTTTTGTCACCAAGTACACTTATCACTGACAGATTTGTATCCAGTCTACAACCTCACCAAACTAAATAGTAGAATAATTTATATAATCAATTATCAATAAAATAATACAATTAATTACCACCCTAATTGTCTTATATCCCATCGATGGGTCCAATAGATATATTTAAAATCACCCATTATCCATAGGATCGTGTGCAAAAAATCTCATTAAAATGACAACTACACAAAAATGTAAAATGAGCATGATTACCTAATCTCAAAGCATTAAATAACCATTGACAGTTGGATATACCGTTAAAATATATCTATAAATCAATCAAACATCCATTTCGGACGTTATGGGGCAATATAATTGAATAAGAGTCTTTAGGAAGATAAATAACTGTTTTCCTTTGGATAGGCTCGTGTCTTTCCACAACACGTATCCATTGGTCACGTTAGAATTCAGTCCCTTCACACTTTCTATTTATGCCACGGTTTCTGCAAATGGATAAGACTTGGCTTTGCAATCTTCGCTTGTAAATAAAATTGATATTTTTTTTTTTTGCATCTGTTCTTTGAATTGTATCAAGACCCTTGTCTTCTATTCTAGCACGGTGATTTAAAGACGAGGAAGACGTTCACATCATTTTCGTACCTAATCTTACACACCCCACGTTGGTTACCAACTTGCTTTGGGATATGTTGCTTATTGTTTTAACACTTGGTATATGTTTACATATATGTATTTACCCTTGCCCTCCGCACTAACAGAATGCCCGAGCGGAGGGGTTGGTAAATATGATATTTAATATGGCATTTAATGATCCAGGAGCGTTGATATGCTATTAAGCAAAAAAACTAAACCTAACCAATTCCATATAGTAAATGATTTGGTATGGTTTGGTTTTATGGCATATTAACCCTTGTAGGATATTTAATACCAAACCCATTTCTATACAAATAAACAGTTGCATTTCAAATAATTCAGTTTAACGTAAGTACATAGTTTAAATGTCAGAACAGTTCCATTTCAAACATTTCAGTTTAGCACAACTTCACTGTTTAGTTCTATTTAACCCATAGATAGGACACTATCAGGTGCTGCCACTCTGAGCCAGAGTGGACTAAGATGCAATGGCAAGAAAGGGTTATTCCCTACTCCCCAAGGCTCTAGCATTACTGGAGCCTCACCATCAGATTGTTTGATGTCATATCAAGGATACTCATTGAAGTAGTCATACCACTCTGCAGAGAAGCAGTCGGAATATTCTGCTGCCATAGCCGACTGCGTCACAGGATACTCGTTGAAGGAGTCTTACTCGTCTGCAGAGATGTAGCCACCCTTGATTAGGCTAACAGTCAATGAACAATGTTGACTTGAGTAGAACATGATTAAACAAAGATTTTAGTTAAAATGATGGAGGTTGGTTGATTGGTTGATTGGGTTTTATAGCATATCAACCTTTGTAGGTTATTTAATGCCAAATCCATTTTTTATAAAAAAAGTTAGTTCTATTTAAAAAAAAATCAGTTTAGTACACAGTTTATATGTCAAAAAAAATTCTATTTTAAGTTATTTAGTTTATTCAAACAGTTACAATCCAGCTAATTTAGTTTAGTATAAGTACAGATTTTGTTAACACATAGTTAAATGTAAAAAAAAGAAAGTTCTATATTAAACGATTCAGTTTAGTGTAAGTACAGTTTCAATGTCAAAAACAGATCCATTTTAAATAATTCAGTTTAGCATAAGCACACAGTTTGAATGTAAGTATTGTCAAAACATTTTTATTGCAAGCTATTCATTGGTTTGGTTTGTTTGGTTTTATGGCATATCAACCTTTGTAGGTTATTTAACGCCAAATCCATTTTCATATAAATAATTTGTTCTATTGAAAACAGTTCAGTTTAGCATAAGTACACAGTTTAATTGTCAAAAACATTTCCATTTCAAACTATTCAAGCAGTTATATGTAATAATTCAGTTAAGTGTAAATACAGTTTTAATATCGAAAAACAGTTCTATTTGAAATAATTCCGTTAAGCATAAGCACGCAGTTTAAGTGTAAGAACGGTTTAATTGTCAAAAACGCTTCTATTTAAAGCTATTCAGTTTACTCAATTCATTTTAGCATAAGTATGCTGTTAGTTCTATTTAACCCATAGATAGGGCCCTATCAGGTTCTACCACTCCGGGCCAGAGTGGACCAGGGAGCGATGGCAATGAATGGGTACTCCGCATTCCCCAAACCTTTTTGCTGGAACCTCACCATCAGATTGTTTAGTGTCATATCCAGGACACTCGTTTGGGGGGATCTTACCCCTTTGCAGAGGTGCAGTCAGTGTATTCTACAGCCCCAGCTGACTGGGCAATACACGGAGTTAAATGTCAAAAAGTTATATTTCAGATAATTCAGTTCAGCATAAGTACACAGTTTAGGCGTCAAAACAGTTCTATTTCGAGCAATTCATTGCCGCACTAGGACGCAGTTCCAATGTCAAAACAGTTCTATTTTAAATAATTCAGTTTAGCATAAATACGCAGTTTAAATGAAAAAATCAGTATAGTGAAAAAAGCACGGTTTAGTTCTATTTAACCCATAGATAGGACTCTTATCAGGTGCTACCACTCCGGGCCAGAGTGGACCTGGGAGCGATGGCAATGAAGGGGTACTCCACATTCCCCAAAGCTCCAGCATTGCTGGAACCTCACCCTCAGATTGTTTAGTGTCATATCCAGGACACTCGTTGGGGGTCTTACCCCTCTTCAGAGAAGCAGTCGGTGTATTCTACAACCCCAGCCGACTGGGCAAGCAAGCTATTCAGTTTAATTAACAGTTCTAATTCAAACAATTCAGTTTAGTATAAGTATAGTTTTTGTCCATAAACAGTTAAATTTCAAAACCGTTTTATTTCAAACGAATTGGTTTAGCAAAAGGTTGGATGGTTGGTTGGTTGTTTACGGTTTATGGCATATCAACCTTTCTAGGTTATTTAACGCCAAATCTATTTTTATGCAAATAATCAGTTCTATTTCAAAAAAATTCAGTGTAGCATGAGTACACAGTTTAAATGTCAAAACGTTTCTATTTCAAGCTATTCAGTTTAGTCAAACAGTTCTAATTAAACTGATTCAATTCAGTATAAGTACAACTTTTGTTTACACAGTTAAATGTCAAAACAGTTCAAGATTAAACAATTCAGTTTAGCGTAAGTACAGTTTCAATGTCAAAAACAGTTTCATTTCAAAGAATTCATTTTAGTATTAGCAGACAATTTACATGTAAGTATACAGTTTATTTGTCAAAAACATTTCTATTTCAAGCAATTCAGTTTAGTCAAACAGTTCTAATTCCAACAATTCATTTTATCACAAGTATGCAGTTAGTTCTATTTAAGCCATAGATTCCGGGCCAGAATGCACTACGGAACAATGTCATTGAAGCGGTGCTCCCCACCCCACCCCCCAAGCTCTAGCATTACTGGATCCTTACGATCAGATTGTTTAGTGTCATATCCAGGAAACTCATTGGGGGTTCTTACCCAATTGCAGAGGTGCAGTCGGTGTATTCTACAGCCCTAGCCCACGCGGCAATACACAGAGTTAATTTGAAAACAGTTTTATTTCATATAATTTAGTTTAGCATAAGTACACAGTTTAGATGTCAAAACACTTCTTTTTCCAGCAATTCAGTTTAGCATTAGTAGGCAGTTTTAATGTCCAAACAGTTCTTTTTTAAACAATTCCGTTTTGCATAAATACACAGTTTAAATGCAAAAAACAATAAAGTCAAGAAACTACGGTTTAGTTCTATTTAATCCATAGATAGGACCCTTATCAGGTGCAACCATCCCAGGCCAGAGTGGACCTGGGAACGATGGCAATGAAGGGGTACTCCTCATTCCCCAAAGTTCCAGCATTACTGGAACCTCACCATCAAACTGTTTAGTGTCATATACAGTACACTCGATGGGGGGGTGTCTTACCCCTCTGAAGAGGTGCAATCGGTGTATTCTACAGCCCCAGCAAACTGGGCAAATTAAAATGATGGAAGTTTTACGGAAACTTTTTTATTATTTATAATATGTGTACATATTGTATGCACATGTGTTATAGATAGTAAATAATGTTGAGTAAAATCTTTATTTTGAATGATAGACTTTGTTTATGTCAGTTATTCTCAACGGGGTGCTAACGCCTACAATGATGAAGTGTGAACTATAAAATGAATGGTAGGTTAACAGAGGCACTAAGGAGGACGGTAAGTTTTCTGTGACGGTACAATTCCAACAGAGTAGTAAGACTATTGAGACATTCCATATATATATATATATATATATATATATATATATATAGAGAGAGAGAGAGAGAGAGAGTTACGTTTATTAAGAGAAAGGGGAGAAAGAGAGCAAAGGATAGAAAAGTAGTCAACAAAAGTGTTCCCAGTGGGTTGTGTTTGGTATCTCAATAAACATTGTGATATACGTGAGAAAAAGAAACTTAAAAGGAAAATAAAAGAAAGTTGAGTATTAGTGACCAAATTAAATGGCTAAGGTTTTGAGAAAAAACTAGGGGATGCTAAATTTGAAAGAAAAAGCATTTCTTAAGACAACTTATACTATCTAAAAAAAAAAATAATGTTAATTTACTTAGAACTTTACCAACTTTGTGAAAGCCGTGGAAGAAGCCAATTTTTTCAGTGCTCCAACACTTCCTTTTTATTAAGCTAAAATATTTAAATACGCTAGAAACTTTTTCAGACAAAATTTTCGACTATTTTAACTCTTGCTTTGTTTAAAAATTTCAGTTATTTGTTCAGTTCGAGGTTTCATACCGAATAATATACAGTGAAAGTAAAATTATTTATCATAGTTTGTAAACCCCAAGAATAATTGACCAAAAAGATGTTGTTAACACTCAGTTAATTAATAAATAACGAATATTTACAACATTTGGTTGATATGCAAAGCAAATCTCTCAAATGAAGGATTAAAACCTTCAGGAATGATTGAACACTTACATACAAATATCGAGTGAAAGCAAAAAAAAGTATATAAGCTATATCCGGGGTTTAAAATACAAATTTCAAATCTGATATAATTTGAGAGCAATATTTAAAAAAACAACTTGTAAAGGGAATAATTACCCCATACAAAACTTCAAAGCCAATTGCCAAATGTGGAAAGCCTCAAAGTATTAGAGAAACGCTCATTTTACCAGCAGTGAAAAAAATCTGTCATACTATGATGATTGATACACCTGATATACCAATGTAAATTCCACTTAGTAACAGTATCGTATCAGCAAGAAGTGATGCAGTGGTGAACGAAATTAAAAAAAACAAAACAAAGCAAATGAAAGAACCATTTCTCTAATTAACGTCATTGCAAGTGCAATTGATAGTGCTCGTTTGATGATTGGTTGTATTGTAGATTTTTATCCCATTTGAAAAATTCAGTTCTGATGATCCATTGCATGATCCATCGTCAACATTAGGGTAGAAAGCATGTGAGTAATAGAATACATGATACTTTCCATGTTGTAATCAAAACCATAAGATAAAAGCTCATTCTCTGAATGCTTGTATATTCTGGCAGCTTTAGTACGAAAATGAAGAAGAATTTGAGTCTTTTGTTACACAGTGAATTTCGATGGCTTTCTAAAGGAAATCGTCTGCGACGTTTTAATGACTTTTTTTTTACCTATTATAGATTTTTTCTTAAATCAGTTAATGAAATTATATGCATTGAGCTGAAAACAAGACAACTGATATAGAATATCTCGCTGATATTTTTACCAAATCAAATAAAGTAAACATGAAATAGCAGGTAAGTAAGATGTGCCTTATTAAAGCAAAAGTTATAATAATGTCAGTTATCAACAATCTATAAAAACGGCATAGCAAGTCGAAACTTTTATCAGTTTCCATGCTTACAAGCACTGGAAGAAAACAAATTTGATCAGTTCTTTTTTATTAGATGTGGATGTGACTTGTTATTCCTCTCATCATCAGGCGCTGAAGGGAGATATCTTGAAAAGTTTTAAAGACTCTAATGGACTGAAAATACCCGACTGGTAAACTTATTTTATGCTAAATGAAATAACGCTGAGACGACAATAGGATACTGAATTAAACTTTATCATCCATGACTAATAAAAAATATACATATATTGATAGAAAATAAGTGAGTGAAATATTGTTTGAAAGTTGAGGTAGTTTTCGATTTCCACTTACCTTTACCGTCTTAAGTTTTTTAGTCATTCTAACTTTGTTGAACACGAACTAGGAGAAAAGATTGGATAATGATGCATCTTAAATGCTTTATAGGTGTAAAACTAATGAAAAAAAAAAAAAAAGAATCATATGGCAATTTCCTTTCTCAACAAGATTTTTTTTTTTTGCTGAGAAATATATCAAAGTTTTCAATAAAGAAATTTCATCTTAGTTTAAATTCATCCTTTACCATTTTATTCAAACATTTATCCAAGCCTGGTAAAATTCAGCTATATTTAATGTAAAAAGTTATAGAAAAATTGTAATTATTAAAATAATTCTTAAACGACATACTCCGGTGGACCCTTCATATGAACGAGCAAAGTCAAAACGACCAGCTAGAGCCTATATACAAGAGCTCTCTGCTAATACAGGATATAGCCTTGAAGACTTCCCCGGAGCAATGGATGATAAGGACGGGTGGCGAAAGAGGGTCCAGGAGATCCATGCTGGCAGCTCGATATGATGATGATGATTAAAATAATTCATCGAATGAAAATTGATTGATAAATGAATTATTCGACGAAACGAGAAATTAGGAAGCACGGCAAATGAAAGTGCAGCTTTCTCTCGGAAAAGAACGTTAATTTTCTTTAAAATGTTTTTTTTTTTACTTAATTGAAGAAACTTGCAAAATGTTTATTCTTTTCTTTATTTTGGTTGCAATCTTTAGAGAAATAAAAATTTCAGTAAAATCTCTATACACCTTCACCTGAAGGTGTATAAATAAATGTGCTCCGAAATTATAGTTTGGTCGTGTTTTCTGGCATAATAACCCTTTTAAGTTATTTAAAGCGATTTGATTATAGGTAAAATTTGTTTGCACATAGTTTTAAATATTGCTTTCAAATGGCAATAACAAAATATAAGAGCAATCATTTGCTTGCAAACCGTTGAATGTTTTCAAGCGTTGTAAATCATTAAATATTTCTAATTGAACCATAGGTAGAACCCTAAGAGGTGCTACCACGCCGGGTCAGAGTGGATCTGGAAGTGATTGCAATGAAGGTGTACACTACATTCTTTTTTAGCTCGAGAACAGGGTACTCACATTTACATGATGTTTAGTGTCATATCAGGATATTCGTTGGAGGAAGGGAAGATTTACCACTCTTCAGGGATATACTTGACGTATTATACAGCCTTTCCAGTCGAATTGGCAGCCCCCAAACGCGTTATATCATTTACATTCATTAACCAGAGCAATACAGGGAGGTGCAAGTGCATGCCTTAATCACAAGAGCGAGAGGCTGGAAGGAAAAAGTTAAAAACTACTGATTTATGTATAGGCTCTGCAGGGAGACTTTTGATGAAAGTTACCATAAGTTTAGGCCAACATTTTAAGGTAAGCTACGACATATCAAAAACATATATCTCGTGTACAGAACGAGTCATTGTTTTTTAGTTGAAAAAGTGGCCTTAGAAAGTCGTTCATTACTCTAGTATATATATATATAATTGTGGAGGGATTTCGTTTTGTATATCTTGCCTTTCGGTTTAGTTTGGATGAGAACCTTTTTGCTCAGTGCATGGGTTAGTTAGGTGCAAACGCACGCTCTGGGAGGATGCGTCATTCACAGATGTCAAAATAAAACCCCAGATAGGAATTGTGACCAGGGGATGTGAGTGCCGTCTCACACAAGAAGCGTGGGCTGAGTATTTTGGGATTTGAGAAAAAGCAGTGAGTTGAATTCCTGCCTCCGAACGAGAGAGTCGAGATTCAGAGCTGGGCGAGGCCAAAAGAATTTGTGCGCTACGGGCGCCGTGCGTTGGTTGTGTTGAGAGCTGACGACGTAAAAGCAGTTAGCATAGAAAGATTATGTCTCTCTCTTCTCATTTCGAAAAACCATTAAACTCAAAAAGGTGAATAAAAGTTTCGTACCTAAACCAATTTCGTGTTTTCGGATTCCTATACATGTTTATGAACATTTTAAGAACATTATGTCTATTTCACATATCCGTATCATGGGTATGTTATATATATATATATATATATATATATATATATATATATATATATATATATATATATATATATATAATGGCTGCTATATCAGATTTGAAAATGACTCTAGCATATGATTTTGTGAAAGAATAAATAACCTTCCCTGAAATAGACCTGTAATCTTATCGTGAATTTTAGTTAAACCATATTCCTTTTGGAACAATTCTTCCTTGACCGGTCCTCTCGTCATCAGACATATGCTTATATTTACTCTTTATAAACATCGCAACAAGAACTTTATAGAGAGCTCATGCAATAACGAACGTTACATTCAATTAGAATAAACTTATGACAAAACCAGCATCAACACATCTGCATAAACAAACCGATCGCATATTTTACATGGCACCTCCCCTAAGGCCAAAAGTCACATCATTATTTCAATGTACATAGAAAAATTGATCATATAGAATGGTTGGTTAATTTTAATGGCATATCAAACATCTTGCGTTATCTTATGCCGAGTGGTTAGGGCGTCGCATTCATTTTACATTTCTCTATATATCATTAGTATACTTGTTTCCCAAGAGTTATTTTTTGGACGCGGTTATACGATATCAAGTATTCTTATCTCATATAAATTCTTCGCACGCAGTTGTATGGTTTCAAATATTCTTAGCTAATACTAATAATTCATACACAATTGTATGGTTTCAAGTAACTATTTCTATTTAATAAAATCATTTGTCTACACAGAGTTCTATGGCTTAAATATATTATAATAATAATAATAATAATAATAATAATAATAATAATAATCACCACACAATAAGCGAACGCAGCAAATTAGCACAGAAGGTGTATAAGACAAGACACGACTGGGTGAGTGGGCAAGGTGATCCACTGGGAGATGTGCAAGAAATTTAAATTTGACCTTACGAACAAATGGTGTATGCACAACCCAGCAGCAGTCCTAGAAAATGACACACCTATGGGACTTTGACATACAAACGAATCACCTAACCTCGGCCAGAAGACCAAACCTAATAATAATCACCCTCCACAAAAAAAAGAGAACTTGCAAAATTGTCGACTTTGCTGTCCCGGCTGACCGCAGAATAAAACTGAAAGAAAATGAAAAGAAGGATAAGTACCTCGACTTTGCCATGGAATGGAAAAACTATGAAACATGAAGGTGATGATTATATCAGTCGTGATTGGTGCTTTTGATACTAAAGGACTATTAAAGGGATTGGAGGACTTGGAGGTTGGAGGATGGGTGGAGACCATCCAGACTACAGCATTGTTGAGAAGAGCCAGAATACTGAGAAGAGTCCTGGAAACTTGAGGAGACTTGCTGTCACTCAAACTCCAATGAAAGAGCATCAGCTAACGCTGATGTGAAAACCTCTAACGAGTAAATAATAACATAATCAGAAAACGAAAAAGCTATGGAACATGAAAATGACGGGGATACCAATTGTGATAAGTGACCTTGGAACGGTCCCCAAAGACTTGGGAAGAGGTCTGGAAAAGTTAGAAATCGGAGAACGAGTCAAGACCTTTCAAATTACAGAAATACTGAGATCGGCTAAAATACTGTGAAGAGCCCTGGGGAGTCTTGAGGTGACTTGCCTCTCTCAGAATTCAGTGGAAGACCATTAGCTTACACTAATGTGAAAAATCCCGCCAAGAGAGAGAGAGAGAGAGAGAGAGAGAGAGAGAGAGAGAGTAATAATCATAAAGTGAACATACTGAATAGCGGACTTTGCCATCCCGGTGACCACAGTGTGAAAACCAGTCAAAATGAAAAAAGAGATAAGTATTTAGACCTTGCCAGAGAACTAAAAAAGCTATGGAACATGAAAGTGATGGTGATGATGCGCTCGGAACGACCCTCATAGATTTGGTAGGTGGCTGAATGAGTTTGAAATCAGAGGACGAGTCGAGACTATCAAAACTATAGCAATAAAGAGATCAACCAGAATACTGAGGAAAGTCGGGGAGACTTGAGGAGACTTGCTGTCGTTCAGACTTGTGAAAAACTCACAAGGAGTAATAATAATCTTAATTAAAGAAATATTGCTTCAAGTAACTTTGCCTAGTACTGATATACTATATATGGTAACTTTATACTAACATACTATATATGGAATCAAGTTTTTTAATACTAATGATTTTTAAACACTACAATCAAACCGATCGAAAGAAGCTTAACGGGTACTACGATATCAAATCCTAGTAGACCTGGGCATTGAAAGGGTACATCACACACTCCAGATTTCAAGAACTGCTACTCCACCATCAAATGCAGTTCAGTCTCATAGCCAGGACATCATTTTTCTAGAGAATACAGTCATTGTATTCCATGCCCTCCCGATTTGGTAGTTTTTAAAGTATAGATTTTTCTATTCCACAAAATCTATCTCTATCACCCCAAAAATGGATGTCGCAGTGGCTAAAGTATTGGCCGGCCCAGTCGGCCATCACCGTAAAATATACCGACTGCATCTCTGTCGAGGGGTAAGGGGTAAGGACAACGAGTGTCCATGATGTGATATTAAAAATCTGATGATGTGACTCCAGTAATGCTGGAGCTTTGTGGAATACAGACTACCCATTCATTGCCATCGCTACCAGGTCCATGCTGGCCCGGAATGGTAGCATATGACCGACAGGGTCACATCAAAGTGTCAAATAAAACGTTTTGACATTTAAACTGAGTGCAAACAATTAACTTATGCTAAACTGAACTGTTTGAAATGGAACTTTTTGACATTTAAACTTTGAAAACAAATGACTTATGATAAACTAAATAGTTAGAAATTGAACTGTTTGAAAATTAAACTGTGTGTAAACAAATGACTGTTGTTTAATTGAATTGTTAGTTATACATAAAAATACTTAAAACCATTTAACTTTTACTAAGGCTAGAATAATTTGTTAGAAATAGGATTGTCTGAGCCTTTAACAGAGTGTATCAACAAAATGTGTTTACGAATCATATATTTAATATATATGTAAAATAGGATTTGTCTTAGAATAACCAACAATGGCTAATATGTCATAAAACCAAACCAAACCAAAGTGCTGGCCAATGACATCGTGTAGGTGATTTCGAACTCCAGTTGTGCTATTATGCTCACTTTTGGATTAATTACCCTGTAAAAGGCATGAACCCCATTATCCACCCAACCATATTATTCTTCTGAAAAGATATGATGGCTCTTGCATTAAATGACCCAAGATGGTTGATATGCCTTTAAACAAAGAAACTGAAACCGTTTAAATGTAACCTAAACCAGATGTCTGCTTCAAGAAAACCGTTTGTCTTCTGGACACTAATCCAAAAGTTGAATCTATGAACAAGGACAAGAATACAAATTATTTTGTGTTTCTAATCTTTGTTAATCCACAGATTAATTTATTATCGATCGTCGCTTTTACTTGTTATTTTCAATGATTTTAGGTAATCAGATAATCGATTAAGTATACAGCCGTATATATGTTGAATTTAAGTTGAATCAATATTGTATGGTCTATATATTTTTAATTACTTTTTAGAAAGAAGAAGAAGAATTGATCTTGGATATGTGCAGATGTTTCTCTTTTAATTTCCAACTTTAATGTACTTAGAAAATATCTACTGACCAACTTTTCTCTAGCAAATTTTTATATCCCGAACGTGAAGATATAAATCTATCTCTGAAGACCTTTGCGAAAGAATCATCTATTTATTAGACTGAAATGGCATGAATAATTTTTCTTTTCTTTTTTCTTTTTGTTTCTCCTTCAATGTTACTGATGGTATATTTCGGATTTCATTCTCTTTTTAGTTTTCTGAGTTTCTTTCTTTCTTTGTACCTTCATTATTTCCTGTCTTTCTTCTCGTTTGATACTTTTATCATTTATGCTTTTAATTTTCTGTCTTTCGCGACTATATTTCTTTCTTTCTTTCTTTCTTTCTTTCTTTCTTTCTTTCTTTCTTTCTTTCTTTGTACATTCAATTTTCTTTAATCTTTCTCTCTTTATGCTTTTTGGACTCGTTTATAGAGTATGTTATACTTTTATTTCTCAACTACATTTTTCTTTCTTTCTTTTCTTTCTTTCTTTCTTATCCTCTATTTTACTTGCCTCTTTACTTCGGACTTAAATGTTCTTATTTATTTCTATCTAGTTCTGCTTCAAACTTTATTTTGATATATTTTCATAATATTATACTCTTTTTAACTCGCTAGTGGGTAGAGTGCTGGCCAATAGTCCGGGAGACCTGCGTCAATCCCAGTTTATAGTTTCTTTCTCTACTAAATATTTCTTTCTTTCTATAAAAATGTTGATTCCTTTCATCCATTCACATATTTCGTTTCTCCTTCAAGCTTTCTATCGGTATTTTTTATATACTGACCCTTTTGAAATTCAGCCCAGTCGACCGGGGCTATAGAATACGCCAATTGCATTTCTGCTGCGGTGTAAGGCTCCTTACTAATGTGGGTCTAGATAAGACACAAAACAACATTTGATGGTGAGGCTCCAGTTCTAGTGTTTGGGGGAATGTTGAGTAAACCTTTATTGGTTATATTCCGAGGTCCATTCTGCTTGTATGTGTATGGGTCCCATCTATGGGTCAGATAGAGTCTATCTAATGATTTACTCTCCTTTAAACCATTTAAGATTACGAAAACAAATGATACGTATTAAATTCAATGATTGGCGTTTGATAGAAATACTTGAAAACATGTATACTGTTGAATAGAATAATTAGTGATAAATAGTAATACTTGAAATTATCTAAACATGTGCAAAGAAATTAGCAATATTCACTTAAAATTCATGTAATATATATATATATATATATATATATATATATATATATGGAAGAAAATAACGGATAGTAATCCGACAATTTGTGAAGAAAAATTGACAATAAGTAATCCAAAATAGAAAGGGGGGATTTATAGAGAAGCAAAGTCAGTCGACACAATAGCGTTTCGGTTCTCTTAAACCATCATCAGAACTGCGAGGGATTTTATTAGTGATGTTAAGTATATATATATATATATATATATATATATATATATATATATATATATATATGGGCATTTATTGACCTTAAATAGTAATCAATGCTTGATATGCCTTTAAACCAAGTAAGCTGACCAAATCCTTTGGAATGCAACAAATTTTTCTCGTTTGGTTCTTTTTTTCTGGTTACTTTTTCTTCGTTAAAAAGTTACTTGCTACTTTTAATTTTCTACTTTTGTTTACGTTTTATTTTTTCTTCTTTCTTCGCTTTATATTTTTAGATTTTTCTTTCATTTTTTCCCCTTTTCATTTCTTTTCTTTCTTTTTTCTTCTTTCTTTCGCTTTACTATTTTTAGATTTTTCTTTCATTTTTTTCCTCTTTTTCATTTCTTTTCTTTCTGTTTCCTTCTTTCTTTCGTTTTACTATTCTTAGATTATTCTTTCTTTATTTTTACCTTTTTATTTCTTTTCTTTCTTTTTCCTTCTTTCTTTCGTTTTACTATTTTTAGATTTTTCTTTCTTTATTTTCACCTTTTCATTTCTTTTCTTTCTTTTTCCATCTTTCTTTCGTTTTACTATTTTTAGATTTTTCTTTCTTTATTTTCACCTTTTAATTTCTTTTCTTTCTGTTTCCTTTTTCTTTCGTTTTACTATTTTTTTTATCTTTCTTTGTTTTTACCCTCTTATTTTCTTTCTTTCCCCTTCTTTATTTCTTTTTATTATCTTTAGTTTTTTCTTTCTTTATTTACACCCTTTCATATCTTTTCTTTCTTTTTTACAAGTTCTACTGCTGTTTCTATCATTTCATTTTTATCTATTTTATTTTTTATTCCTTTTCGCTGTTTCTTCCTTTTCATTGTTTTTTTTTTCTATCTTTGTTCTTTAAAGTTTCTTTCTTTCTACAACAATCAGTTTCTTTCCATCTATTCTTCTTCTGATGCCCAAATAATCATTTTTCTCACTTTCTTCTTCCATGAGATATTTCCACCAATCTAGATTTTTCCTTTGCTTCGTGATTACCATCTATATCCCCAGTAGAATTTTTGTGGTTTAATTTTAAAAACTCAGCGTGTTGACCTGTGAGTTTGCGCATGCGTCCATCGATAAATAATTTCAAATGAAGGAAAATAAGAAGTGATGAAGACTAACCAAAAGGAAATATGAGTACAAGAAATAAATAAAAGGAAAATAAAAAGAAAGGTTCATTAAAAGGTAAGAAGTAAAAGGGAAGAAATAGCCCATCAAATAGCAAATAAATCAATAAACGAAATAAAACATTATAAAATAAGAATGAAATAAAGGAACGAAAAGAGGTGAAGAAAATCAGATAAAAAGAAATAAAGAATGAACAAAATAAACGATCTTTTTCTGTTGGCTTATTTGACAAGCATTTTTGGAGCGTTATGTTTCTTTACTTTTTAGAGCGTCATGTTACTCTTTCTGAAATTTATTGTAATCATACTTGTACTTTTTCGTATTTGGAATTGTTGTGTCTGAACTTCGATTTCATTCAAAATATTAAATCACTGAAACACTGTGTCCTTGGACAGTTCAGGTTGGTTTCATCCATACCTCTTCTCTTTGATGGTTATTATCATATCAGTATACTATCAATCTATTCATCTATCTATCGGGATATATATATATATATATATATATATATATGTGTGTGTGTGTGTGTGTGTGTGTGTGTGTGTGTTCACATCTGTCTTCTCTGTCATTCTCTGTCTGTCTGTCTGTCTGTTTATATATTTCTATGTGTGTATGTGTGTGTGTGTGTGTGTGTGTGTGTGTGTGTGTACGAGGCTATTCGTATCTTTCTAACATTTATGTTAGTCTTTGCGTATCTATCTATCTATCTATCTATCCAGATAATTACATCAATCAATCAATGTATCTGCCACTCTCCCTCTCTTTTCCTCTGTCTGGGTGTTTGTCTGTCTGTCTGTATGTATATATACGTGTGTGGGGCTATTCATATGTTCTAACCTCTATGTTAGGCTTTTCATATCTATCTATCTATCTATCTATCTATCTCAAATGATTATATTAATCTATCCATCTTTCTGCCTTAGATAAAAAGTAACATTCATTCTGTGTACATCTAGTTTCTGTTGTTCTGCGTGAAAACACTGCAAATATTAAGTAGAAGCATCGAATGATGATAACCGGTTTATAACAAGAAAAAAAAAAGACTAAGACAAAACTAGATTCTTTTTGTCGAGAGGACTTATCTACTGCCAGTGATTTGCGAGTGAAAGATCAATTGAAGGTCGGAAATCTTCCCTGAACGCCACTGTAGGACCAAAACAAAGATTGTTTAAATAGATAAATAAAGAATAAATGTGAAATGCTAACGATGGTCAATATCCTTATACATAAACATAAAATACCTGCAAAACAGCTACATTCAAATCCGTAAAATCATAT
>OY757940.1:61146189-61176189 GCA_963585895.1 Sepioteuthis lessoniana
CGGTTCTATTGAACTATCATCAGGACCATGAGGGGTAATATTAATAATTTTAAGTCAACGATGGATGTTTAGAAATGTGAAATACAAAAACTTAGGGGAAAATATGTATAGTAAGAAAAAGTTGGCAGTTTAACTGGCGAACCGGTGTTTGATATTTATATTACGTCATTTGACTTATTTGGAATATTGTTTAGAATTTATGTACGTTTGTTTAACGAGAAAGATTTTGAATCAGAAGGAAGAAAAGAAAGAAAGAACAAAGAGAAGAATAGAAAGCATGGAAATTATGAGATATACGGCAAATATTAACTAAGGATGGAATATATTGTAGCTAGTTAAAATGTGCTTGCTCAAGTGAGGAGAAATATTATAAAAGCCAGGACGAGTATTGAGGGAATTAAGGAATGAGATAGCAGCGGCTTCAAATGTTCGTCTAATATATATATATATATATATATATATATATATATATATATATAAGAATGTGTCAATAGTGACCCGTCACTTTGAACACGATTCTCTAGGCAACAAACACCAGTGTTGAAATGGAATGTGCTGCTGGAGTTCCCGCCACGAGAAATAGTGGATATATAAATGGCTTAGTCAGAGAATGACGTGCGATGAGTTGAGAGACACGTGCGTATGCAAAATAGATGTGAAATATAACATTGAGAATTTGTACTGTTTAGCATTCCATATTCATTATTCGGCATCAGACGAGAGAGTAGAGATTTTAAGTATCGACTAAAATTACTCCCCACTCAGCGAACATTTGAAAAGTGGCGACCAAAAAAAAAAGCTTCGAACATTATAAAGATATGTATACTTATGTGTGTATGACTAAAATCTAGCCCTCAAAGATCTTCGACTTCACACACACACATATATATACACACACACACATATATATATGAAGTAGAGGATCTTCTAGGTTTAGATTTTTATCACACTGACGTAAGTATATATATATATATATGTGTGTGTGTGTGTGTGTGTGTGTGTGTGTGAATGGAATTTAAAATAAGAAATAAATTAGTTATTGATCATATAATATATACCAATAAATAATGTACATACGCCTGAATGTGTTAACTAAATAACCGTTTAACATTTTATTGTTATTTCTGTTATATCATGAATTGTATTATACAAATAAAAGTTTTGCGTGAATGCATAACCCCGAAAATATAATTCAGTCACTCAGGAAATCGCTTCATTCTTTAAGCTAGTATATTTCTATGGCTTTTCTCGAAGAAAATCTTAAATGATTTTTTTTTATTTTTATAGATGGGAATTTAAACAATGCATATGGGTATATATTCATGTCATCATCATCATTTTCACCAAGTCCTGCTGATCGTTGTTTCAAAGATGACAGAACTTTCTCTATACTTTCGCTGTGAAAAATATTGTTCTTTAAGTTATTTTTATTTTTTATTTTAAAAGATGAATTAATCAAATGAATATTGCGGTCATATATGTTCCTGTAGTGCGTTAAAGTATTAAGCGACGTATTCTTTTAAAATACCTTTCCATGATCATCTCTTATTTCTTAAAAGTTTTTGAAGTTTCACCGATGCCTTTTCGTCTTTTGTATTGCTTACAAGCAATTTCGTAAATACTTGCTTTGACGTCGTGTTTTTTGTGACAAGATTATTATTATTATTATTATTATTATTATTATTATTATTATTATTATTCACTCATTAGAGCTTTTCACATCAGCGTTAGCCGATGGTTTTTCACTGGAGTCTGAGTGACAACAAGTCTCCTCAAGTCTCCAGGACTCTTCTTGGTATTCTGGCCGTTCTCAATAATGCTGTCGTTTGGATGGTCTCCACTCGCCCTCCAACTTCCAAGTCCTCTAGACTCTTTAGTTATCCTTTAGTTACTGTTCCAAACGCACCAATCACGATTGATAGAATTGTCACCTGCATGTTCCACAGTTTTTTCTATTCCCTAGCAAGGTCGAGGTACTTATCCTTCTTTTCACATTCTTTCAGTTTTATTCTGTGGTCAGCCGGGACAGAAAAATCGACTATTTTGCAAGTTCTCTTTTTTTAAATTTTTTGTTGATAATTATTAAGTCTGGTCTTCTGGTCGGGATTAGGTGATCCGTTTGTATGTTAAAGTCCCATAGGAGTTTATGCGTGGCATTTTCTAGGACAGGTGCTGGGTTGTATTATTATTATTATTATTATTATTATTATTATTATTATTATACTCCTTGAGTGCTTTTCATATCGGCATTAACTGATGGTATTTCTCTGAAGTTTGAGTGACAGCGAGTCTTCTCAAGTCACCAAGAGTCTTCTCGGTATTCTAGCCGATCTCAATTGTGTAGTAGTTTTGATGGTCTCCACTCGTCTTATTTCCAAGCCCTCCTGTCCCATTAATAATCCTTCTGGAACTGTACCAAGAGCACCAATTATAATTGGTGAAAATGTCACTTTCAAGTTCCACAAGTTTTTCAATTCCCAAGCAAGGTCCAGGTACTTATTCTTCTTTTAACTTTCTTTCAATTTTACTCAACCGGGACAGCAGAGTCCACAATTTTGCATGTTCTCTTTTTTTTTGTTGATTATTATAAGATCTGGTCGTCTGGGAGAGATTAGGTGATCCGTTTGTAAGTTAAAATCCTTAAGGAGTTTGTATGTAATTCTCCCGGACTGATGTTGGGTCTGTGCATTGCATTACCAGTTGTTCGTATGGTCAAATGTAAATTTCTTGCATAATTTCCAGTTGATCACGTTGCCCACCCAGTCATGTCTAGTCTTATACTCTTTCTGTGCTAATTTGCTTTATTCGCTTAAAATGTGTTTGATGGTTTCGTCTCTGTCACCACATTATTATTAATATTTACTCGTTAGAGTTTTTCACATCCGCGTAAGCTGATGGTATTTCACTGGAGGTTGAGTGACAGCAATTCTCCTCAAGTCTCCAGGACTCTTCTTGGTATTCTGGCTGTTTTCAATAATGCTGTTGTTTGGATGATCTCCACTCGGTCGCTAACTTCTAAATCTTCCAGGCTCTTTAATAATCCTTTAGTTACCGTGCCAAAGGCACCAATCACAATTGGTATAATTGTCACCTTCATGTTCCATAGTTTTTTCAATTCTCTAGCAAGGTCAAGGTACTTATCTCTCTTTTCACATTCTTTCAGTTTTATTCTGTGGTCAGCTGGGACAGCAAAGTCGACAATTTTGCAGATTTTATCATTATTATTATTATTATTATTATTATTTTTATTAGTAGTAGTAGTAGTATTTGTTTGTTTGTTTGTTTGTTTGTTTGTTTGTTTGTTTGTTATGCCTCTTTGGACATCTATCATTTTACTATCTTCACTCATTAACCTTAAAAAAGAATCTTTGCATGATTAATAGATACTATTAATATGCGTATATAGATTAAATTCTGTTGAGCAATTCATCCGATGGTTACCGAAAATGCCTTTTTCTTATTATTTCTGAGATCATTAAATTCAATGTTAGAATTTTCAAAACTATTTCTTTTTTTTTTTTCGTGTTTGGATATTGGTTCCAAAAATATATAATGCTAACTGAAAAAAAATCCATTTGTTTACTTTTGATTAAATACAGTAACAAACACCATCAGAACAATCTAAAAAATAATCAGTTATATACAATCCTAAATCATGCAATTATATTTTCCTAATTAAACATTGTAGCGCAAGAAATTTAATATATTGTATAATATTAAAAATCATGATGTTAAATTGGTTCTTTTATCTAAGAAAATAGTTTAGGCTCTTTAGTTTTCTTTTTTGTGCGCTGTTTTGAACAATTCCTTGTAGTAGCAGTCTATAAAACAGCAGTTGTACGACCACTCACATCCTATCGAATAAAATATTCAAGTAAGACGAGTAAAAGATGCTGGGCACTGTTGGAAAATAAAGAAAATAAGCGATGTTCGCCTATATACCCCAACATCTGTGTTAACCGGCCTGTAAAAACGTATATTGATCAACTTTGTGCGGTCACTGGATGCTGACTTTATTTTGTTACGCTCGCATTTCCATAAAAAGAAAAGAAATTAATTAACAGATAACTTAACAAAAGCATAAATATTTTATTCAACCGAAATAACACTTTGACAGAAAGTAAGAAGAAAAAAGATAGTTACTACCCTAGCACTGTCGACCAAACTATTATTGAAAGTCTTTCTCTTTCTGTAGTCCATCCAACTATTTGTCCTTTCGACTACTGTCCATCGAACTAATTATCAAGATACTCTCTATATATCTTGATGCTGCTGTTGATAATATTTTATTTTACAAGATAGTCTATCTGTCATAATCTATCTATGTATCTATCTGAATCCCTACATAACTTTCTACATTTCTTTTAAACAAAGGAAATGTAGAAAATTATGTACTCTTAATAGCGAGATATTAAAAACAAGTACTTTAAGTTCATAAAAATACAAACCGAATCTATGTATTCTTTTAAAATCAAACTCATCCCTAGAGATAAACATTCCTAGAGTCCCGATCGTTATAATAGCAAAGAAAAATAGCTAAAAAAAATTAATGGTTAAATATAACAAAGCCTTACAAAACGTTCGATAATGGATTTCTTTGGTTTTTGGTCTTTTTGCATCAATACCTCAAAGAGGATAGAAATAACTGAAGAAGAAGAAAAAAATGGCCTGATCCTTGTGTAAAAGAATTTGTGGAAAGGATACTTTTTTATAGACTCAAGGATTTCGCGAAAAAATATGCAAGGTGAAATATAAGTCCTAAAATAAATGACCAAAAACTTGGGAGTATGACAATGTCTAAAAGACTATCATTCGAATGACCTGAGGCTAGGTACCCCCACCATATATATATATATATATATATATATATATATATATATATAACAAAACTGTCAGGAAAACGGCAGAGCGCTACTCCTTTCCCTGGATTGCTTCATTTTACCCTTGATCCGTACCTTATAATGCTGAGTATTAAGCAAGGAGGCATCAAGTACCATTTTTTGAGTCTTTTGTATGACTCGACCTGGGATTGAACCCAGGTCTCCCGGGCCATTAGGATAAATAACATTATTCAACGTCATTTCTCATAAAGAGATAATGTATTCCGATGAGTATGAATCAGTTCCTTTCAGATTTCTATATACTTTTATGGGCAGTTTCACATGATCATCATAAAAATTAGTATCACCATCAACATCATCCTAATTATCAAATTAAGCAGACATTTAGTGTCCAATATGAGACATGTGGGTTTTGAAGGCTTTTGAAGGTCTGGGGCTAATGGCAAGGCTGTGTTGCCGTAAGATATCTGACTCCATATTTTGGTTACACTGTTTCACCCCACGTTGACTGGCTGACGCAATGCCTTGCCCAAAGAAAGTCCCAAAAGAAATGTACAAAAAGAAAAGATAGAAACAGATAAGAGACGAAAACTTTTCTTCCATACTTTCCTTTATTTACTTGGTGAAGGGACTAACCAACGCTACGTCCCAAGACGTAGCGTGGTGCCCAAAACACCAAATAAACAAAAATGGTGTTATCTGTTGGACGGACACTGCCGGAAAGTGAAAGATGATATCGTTTCCTTTTTCAAGGGGAAAATCCTTTTTTCTTTTACGCATGCGTCATCTCCTTTTCCGTTAGAGACCTCTGGGAGTTTCTTGAAATTTAATAGTTTTCTTTTTATCTATTTATTTATTTTTTTAAATTTAATTTTTTATTTATTTATTTGTTCCCTACAGACAAACACCTTTTCTAACTTCTTTCATGATAACTTTGATTATGCTATCACCATGATGGTGGGGCTCAGAATTTGCTGACAGTGTTCCCTGCTAAGAGGTAAAATCTCGACACAAAATGTTTCCTAGTATGACACTAATCTGCATCGGATAGTGAGGCACAGGTCTGGATCTCTGGGTAGTGAGAAGTACCTATTCATTGCCATTAAAACCCAGAGTGGCAGTATTAGACTCCTTTCTATGGGTCAAATTGATCTATTTAACGAATATTCGAAAGGAAGATGTGTGAGAAAAATAACTCTAATGAAAAAAATAAACAAAAATATAAATCCATTTATTCACCCAACCCCTCTACATACGCAACAAGTTCAACAGATTTGAAATCATAGTTTTCCTTCTCCAAGATCGGTTGCCATAACAAAGTTAAAGAACCAATTACCCGAAGCTGGAAGAAGAATATTTTGATTCATTCCTTTCTGAAAGGTATTAGCGATATATGAAAAGGTTTTTGTAAGATTTGAACTTGGGTCACGGTGTCGATTTCCCACGATAATAACCATTATACCATAGACACCCATATATCAAACGAACAAAACCAAAAAAAAAAAAAAAAAAAAGAAAGAAAGAAAATAAAGAAAAACAAACAGACAACAAAAGATAGGTTAATATTTATGTGAATGGTTAGAGAAATGTATTCATTTCATTATTTTTTTATGAATATGAACGTACAATGCCTGCAATTCCATAAAGTTTTTGAATAAAATGAATCTACATGGGTTGATATGCCATTAAAAATCAATCAATAAATCAATCAGTCTTCATTGTGCGATCCTTTCCAATAACATCACCATCTCATATCTCAATTTTCACTCAGTTTCGTTTCTTACAAGTTATTTGTTGGGCACCATTTTATTATACCTTTGTACAATCTTTTACCCTTTCAGCTAGTTACTTGCCCTGTCCACTTATGCATTTTATTTTGGTCAGCTTTCTGATCCATGTTCATATTTATACCTTCCGCTGACCTTGATGCGACTTATTCTGAAGATACTTAATACTTAATCATCAAATAATATACAACACGCAACAAAAAGCCGAATTGAATAAATTACTCTATGAAAATAACAAAGCGGTTGTTAAATGCTTATTCATTTTAGACTTAAATTCATTCCAAAAATGTTTTCAATAACTTATTTTAATAATGCCACCTGTTGTAAATATTTTCGGAGAAAACATGTTTCAGCTGAAATTTTGCAGTAATCCAATAAACCATTGTATATATCAAATGTATTTTTATGTTGAGACAATTGTTAGGTCATAGTGAATTTCTCTCAAGAGTCCTGTATATTACAGAGGTTAATGTATTTTTCTATATTTGGTATATTTCGATGTTCCTAGTTTTTCCAAATAGCTTTCGAATGCAAATGGTCGCTTCTTTTTGTACATTTCTTTTTAAAGATTGTCAACCACTTTCTTTCCAGGATTAAGTCATCAGTTTTTAGGCAACAATATCAAATTTTATTCCATTTGTTTCAACTTCTCATATTCGACGAGCAAATTCACCTGCTTTAGGACCCAGTTTTAAATAGTGTCTCTAAATATTTCATCTATGCATCCAGTGTTTTATTATATGAAGCAAAAAGTAAATCTGAAAGATCTTTTTAATCACTTACTGCGAAGGATTTCACGAAGAGGCACCCAAGATTATCTCGATAGCTTTGTTAGATACGGCATTAAACAATAAATACTGAGCACTCAACGCTGATCAATCTAATTTCTCTATTAATTATCTTGGAGTGACCAAAGTCTCCAGGCCCCGTCGGCTAAGGTTGAACAATACACTGACTTCATCACTGCAGTAGGTTAAGACTCTCCAACAAGTGTCCTGATATGATGGTAATGCTGGGGATTTGGGGAATGCAGAGTACTCCATCACTGCTATCGTTCTCGGGTCCTCTCTAGCCTGGAGTAGTAGCACCTGATAGGATCCAATCTATTATAGTGGCCTATTTACATAATAATGAATTCTACTCCTTCATAAATGCCAACCCGTTTTACTCTCATAGAGATTTCCTCCCAGCGCGAGGAATCGATCAGTCACTGCTTCTCACAGAGGCTTTTCAGCGGACTGTCTAGCATTTGTGCAGTAATGTCAATGCTCAGCAGGGCCATGTTCAGGTGGGCTAGCCGCATCATTCACACCTTTGTCCCTCTTGTATAGCACTGGACCTTGCTGTCCAGTTTAAGCTATAATCAGGCATACGTGCCTGGACCCAGATTTGGGTTGTTGTCCAGATAGGCTAATCAGACCCACATTGTATTAAGTGGGCCGATGAGCAGCATAGTCCAGCAGGGGTCGAGCTTCGGCTCGTGTCCGACATTTTCCCGCTCCAAATCCCTACTACAATCGACATACGGGTTATAGAAGGTCGAAAAAATATTTACTTTCTCCCAGCGCTAGGCTTGACATACCTTAGTTGGCCGTCTTGGTCGGTATACGGATCTGCTCAGATATGTCCTAGTTCCAGTGGCAGTCGGTTGAGGTGCAACTTGACCGGCATTATCGAGCCTCAGGAGACCATCCACCCAAG
This sequence comes from Sepioteuthis lessoniana, assembly GCA_963585895.1. Taxonomy (NCBI): domain Eukaryota; kingdom Metazoa; phylum Mollusca; class Cephalopoda; order Myopsida; family Loliginidae; genus Sepioteuthis; species Sepioteuthis lessoniana. The sequence continues at coordinate 61,154,519 of OY757940.1, forward strand.
CTCAAACTCTCTTTGGAGGGGCTATGTTTATCAAATGGCGCCTGAGGCGTCCCTTTTGTGGGGAATGCCGACAGGGCCCGAGGCATTTTTGAAGCCGCAGGACGTCTCTGTCCTACGGCCCTACGCCCGGAACCACCTGAAAAAGGCCTTGTGCAACAATAGTCCGACTGGTGGGACGTACAACAAATACCGACTTCCCCCCAGCACTGGGTTGGGATATATCTCGGTCAGCCGTCTTGGTCGGTACACGGATCTGGTCGGGGGTTTTTCTGGTTCCAGTGGCAGTCGGTCGAGGTGCGCCTTGACCGGCATCCTCGAGCCTCAGAGAGCCGTACCCCAGTTTCCTGGCGCCCCTTTTTAGGGGAATACCCTGCACATGGGCCCACCTGAAAAAGGCCTTGTGTCACACTCGTCTTGTCAGTGGGACGAACGACAAATACCGACTTCCTCCAAGCAGTCGAACCTGGCAGTTTCAAACGGACACTTCTACCTACTGTACTAACACTCTTATTTTGTATATATGTTCTGTTTATTCAATACACTTGTTCCACATACTTTTCTTCTTCCGTGTCTTCATACTGGCCCAAAACACGCCACAACAACTTGGCGATTAAGGATTTGCGACGACCAATTAAAAAAGTACTTTACTAAAATAGTGGCAAATAAGTTTTCGTAAAAGAACGAACGCGGAAAGCCAGTCGAAAGCAGTGGAATTGCTCATGTCAAAAGATCTATTTTTGAAAAGAGATGGAGATATTCTAATCTAATTAGGAAGGAAGGGAAAGATTAAACCACTTTTGCGTCAGAAGTAAACAAGCACTGCGACGATTACAGACTTGCGGAGCTAAGTATGGATAACTTCAAATCCTTGTTTAAATTTCTCAGACGAAGCTTGTTGATTTTTATCATTAAGGGTTTTTGGACTATTGTCGTCATCTTTATAGTTATTTCCACAACGTTTCGGCCGATATGTCCTCCGGCCTTCTTCAGGTGTTTGTCGAACACGGGAACCTTTACGGAACTTCGAACTACGTCCTTTATTGAATCCACGGGGGTCGCCTGTTCTGATTCCATTAGCCATAACTGGGTGCAAGAGTTAAGTATTCCTGTATTGTTACTCACCTGTAGTAAGGATTGAACCTGCAACCTCCAGATGATTGTCTACTTAGAAAACCAACGCCTATAACCGTTACTAGAATTACTACTATTATGTATGATTTTTTTTACCTGTGCACAAATTCAGATTATTTTTTCTCATCAAGCCTTCTTAATTATCGGTTCCGATATTGTCTTCAACTCTATACTTGGTCTACTCAGCAGGTCATTGTAGACCAACATATGTGCTGATTCCTTAAGGCGTCTAATCCTCCAATGTTCAGCCCTATCAATTATTTCAACTTTATCCCATAAGGGCAGATGGTTTCCCTTTTCCTTCCATATATGGTCCGCCATACCCGACTTTTCAATCTCACCTCGTACTACTGCCTATCGATGTTCTAGCCTTACTTTTAGTGGGCGACCTGTCTCACCTTTGTATATTTTACCACAACTGCAAGGGATGGAGTCAACACAGTTCTGGTCATGTTGAATTCCATTAATGGCTTGACCCGGAAGAGATACCTTCGGAGAGTTGAAACACTTGTGAATACTGTCCTGATGTCATATGGACTACATATCTTTTGGATCCTTTCGGCTAGTCTTTTGACGTAGGGCAGACATACCGTGTTAAGTTTTCGGGTATTATCCTCCATCCTCTTATCTAGGTTTCTTGGAGCCGATGTTATGCGCTCTGTGTAGGTTTTACGATGGAGGTTGTGTCTCAGACTAATCATTTCTTCTTCATATGCATCAGTATCGCTACTAATGGTTTTTTTTCTCGATGTTGTAAGCAACCGACAATTCCTTTCTTTACCGTATGTCGATACATGGATGATGGGAGTTGAAATTGAAGTACTGTTCGGTGAAGGTGGGATAACGGTACACAGATGACCTGAATCCTTGCTCTGTGAATGTTACTAATACATCAAGGAAGGGTAATTTGTTGTCTTGTTCTTTCTCCATAGTGAACTGTATAGATGGTCGGAATGAGTTCAGTTGATCAAATAATATCTGAACATCTTCCTGATGAGGGCAGAGAATGAATGTATCATCTACGTATCTAAGCCACATAGTTGGCTTTAGTGATGTAGATCCTAATGCCATTTCTTCGAAGTATTCCATGTATATGTTAGCCAACACTGGTGACAATGGTGAACTCATCGCCAGTCCTTCTTGTCAGTATATATCAGATCCCATCCCGAAGTAGGTTGTCACCCCACAGAAAGTCAACATTTCCATAAGATTATCTATCGGGATACAAGTGCGTTCTTCCAGCAAGGGGTCTGCAGCCAGTTTATCTCGTACTACAGCAAGTGTCTCCTCAGTAGGTACCTTTGTAAACAGACTCACTACATCCAAACTCACCATCTGGTTAAAATGAATGGGAGCATCACTGATTCTCTCTACAAAGTGGGCCGAGTTCTTAACATATGAGGACTTACCAGTTTGTGGGTTGATGATCTCCACAAGGAAGCGGCTCAATGGGTGACATGCTGAACCTCGGTTGCTGACAATGGGTCTCAATGGAATACAATTCTTATTAATTTTTGGAAGGCCATATATGTGTGGTAGCTTACTGTAATGCTGAATTAGCTGTCTGTATTTTGTTTGTGGTATGAGATCTTTATTCTTACCCAGCTTCCGTCTGTGACAGCTTCCTTTCCGTCTTCGAGTCGGGTCCTTCTTTATTTTACAATAGCCACCATTGCCAATCAAGTCTGCCAATTTGTTGGAGTATTCCACCCTATCCATTACCACGGTTGTATTGCCTTTGTCAGCTGGGAATATTATGATACTGTTATCATCCTGTAGCAATTTGAGAGCCTGTCTCTCCGTTTTTGAGATGTTAGGTTTCGGAGGCTTTGATTTCTCAAGTGCTTGTCTCACTTTCCATCTTAGTTCATCAGCTCTTGCCTTGGGTATTTTTAAAGCTGCATCCTCGATTGATGCAATTAGATCTAAGTAAGGAATTCGCTTGATGGCAGTGGCGAAGTTGAGACCTTTGTTCAGCACTAATTTTTCCGGAGTTGTTAACTGTCGATTACTGATGTTGACAATGGCTTCTACTGGTGAGTAATGGGACTGGATTTTCGTATTGGTGGTTTTCGTCTTCTCCAACTTCGTAATTTGGCGCGCCTTGACCATATGGAATTCTTGTTCGCACGATTTAACCTGATATTTTTGGATTGAGGTTCTGTCATCTATCATAGATATTTTTTCCCCATAACGAGGTGAGTTTGCTCGAGATTTCTAACCGGAGTTGATGTTTCTTCCAACGGTTGTAATGAATTCGATCTCGAATTTATTCCTACTCTAATCTTTTGGTTACTTTCCGCGCCCTCCTGGAATGAACTGGGATTTTTATTTTTAAGGCACCTCTTATTAAATTTAATCCCTGGTCCGAAATGGATTTACCATGGTAAAGAATTCACATTGACTTCCCCCACCCTCTTGAAGGGTATTACTACCTCATTATAGTCGGCAGTTTCTCGAAGTGGCCTGAAGTACACAGACGCAAAAAACCCACTACATAAATAACGATAAAATTTCTACATGAACTGTTCACCAGATTCGGAGTAGTGGACACCTTAGTGTCCGATAATGGAAGTCAGTTTATGTCTGGAGAATTTACAGACTTCAGTGAAACATACCAAATTGAGCACATCACGATCCCTCTGTACCATCCGAGGTCTAACGGAAAAGTTGAAAGATTTGTGGATACTTTGAAGAGAGCTTTGAAAAAAGATAGGACTGCACCAACTAAAAGAGTCCTCCAACAATTTCTTCAAGTATACAGGATTACTTCTAATAACAAAATACCAGCCTCACCGAGGTGATGTTAGCACGTCGGATACGGTCCGTTTACAACAAAAACAGACGAAGCCTTGAAGAACATGCATTGTACCTCCAAAACGATATAATTCCTGAGATAAAGTGTTTTTCAGAATCTTCAAAGACATCATATCTTTTTGGGAGATGGGAACAATCGAAAAAAGAGTTGGGAACATGATGTATATTTCAAAGGGTCCACAGTTTACACATATAAGACATCTCAACCAACTTAGGAAACGCCAAACTGATGAGGCTGAGAGCGAGCCTCCTGAGAAAACAGTTGAGGATGTCATATACGACACTTTCGATATTCAGACGCCTCCAGCGGTTCCCGAAATGCACCGTTCTAAGAGAAAAAAAAATGCAACGGATTTAATTGTTGTCAACCCAAGACGTATAAGATATTGAGAACAAAAACAAATAAATATTTCTCAAAGACTTTTTAATTTGAACTAGTTAAAATAAGTTAGCCAAGTTTCAAACATCTAATCTGTTGTAAAAAAGGGAAACGCTTGCTTCTCAATAAATTAAACAAGTATGTCCAGCGGAGAAATACCACGTCTCGGAGAATGGAAAAAATGTTCCACAGGATTAATTTCTGTGAAACCCATTTACAGCTTCATATACAGCATCAGAACTTTAATCTAAGAAGAAAAAAGAAACAAACTTCTTTTTCAGACTCCTGCAGAGTTAAGACATAGGGGCGAGGTTTATAGTGACCTATCTACACGATAAGGAACTTTTCCTCCTTCATAAATGCTAACCCTATTTACACTCGGAAAGACATCCTCCCAGCCGAGCGGAGCGTATGTACGACTCTCTGGGAGACGCCGGGCTGGGACACACTTCGTTTGCCCACGTTGGTAGGTACAGGGATCTGGTCAGGTGTGTCCTGGTTGACCGGCATCCTCCAGCCTAAGGGGGCCGTCCTGCCTGGCTCTAAACCTCCTTGGAGAGGTTAGGTTTATCGCCTGGCGCCTGAGGCGCCCTTTTTTTAGAAGAATTTTAACGAGAACGGAGGTATTTTGGAGCCATCGGGCGAGTCTGAGATACAGTGCTACACTCGGACCAACCTAAAAAGGTCTAGTGCCACAATCGTCAGGTTAGTGGGACGTACGGCAAATACAGACTTCCTTCCCGCTGTCGAACCTGATAGTTTCGGCTGACACTTATACCTGCTCTTATGACATTCTTATTTTGTATATATATTCTGTTTATTCAGTACACTTGTTCCATTGATTTTCTCTTCTTCTGTGTCTTCTTTCTGGTCCCTAACAGGGCTCAACACTATCTAAGAGTCAAATAGAACTTAACTCTGTACTTATGTTTAGCTGAATTGTCTGAAATTGAACCGTTTTTTAAATTTAACTTTGTGTAAACAAAAACTATACTTATGCGGAACTGAATCATTTGAAATAGAACCCTTTATATGTTTATAAGCCCATGTACTCTGTTTTGTCCACATTGATAATGAGGTCTATATCGCCTGCTGCCTTTTCCAAGCTATGCAACAGGGGTTCGGCCTATGTGGGTGTATTTGCCAGCAGTGCTAAGTCATCAGCGTAGTCTACGTCCATGAACAATTTGTGCAGGGTCTCCAGCCTAACAAGTAACTCCTTGAAACTAGTGGACGAATTAATCTACCCCAGAAGCAGCGTCTCATCTACTGAAAATTACATTACTTAGTGACAGGTAAAGGCATGATCAGCAATCGATGGGCTATGGGTCGTATAGAAGTCATATATATCCGATAAAATAAAATGCAATTTTTTCCAAGCAGCAGTCGTGTCCATACTACTATATGGACGCACCACATAGAGGCTGACTGAGCGCATGGAGAAAAAGCTTAACGGCAATTGCACAAGAATGCTACAAGCCATATTGAACAAATTCTTAAAGCAACATCCCACAAAGCAGCTGTTGTACTGTCACTTACTCTCCATCTCTAAAACCATTCAAATCAGACGAACGAGATAAGCCGAACACTGCTTGAGAAGTAAGGACAAGCTCATAAGCGACGTTCTCACTTGGACTCCTTCACACGGGCGAGCAGGTGTTGGACTTCCGATGAGAATCTATCTACAACATCTCTATACAGACACAGGATGTAGTCTTGAGGACCTGCTGAACGCGATGGACGATCGAGATGAATGCAGAAGGAGAGTTAGGGAAATTCGTGCTCATGATACGATATGATATTGATGATATGTTTACAAATGGATTTGGCATTAAATAACCTACAATTGTTGATATGCCATGAAACCAAATCAAACCAAACCAAAATCTTATTTATTTTCTTTGTTTCATCTTCAGTCGTCACTTGCTTCTTTTTCTTTTTGGGGAGTACTCGTGGCGGAATGGTTAAAGTACTGGGGTGCCATCTCGTAGTAAACGTGTTGAAACTCTCGTCACGCTATTTTATTCACTTTGAACTATATCCAGCTTCCCTTCTTTCTTTTCCTAATTCTTTACTTTTCGCCGATGCTTCCTTCCTTGCACCTATCCTTCCATCTTTAATGCTACCTTTCCTTTCTTCCTTCTATCAATTCTACCTTCATTACTCCTTCCTTCCGTTATTCCCTCAATTCTTCACTCCTTCCATCTTTCCATTCTTCAATCGCCTGTCCTTCCTTCTATCTCTCTTTTCTTTTCCCATTCGCTGATTCGTTTCTTGTTTACTTCTATGCTTCCTTCTTTATAACCATCCTTTATGCTATCCGTTCTTCCTTCAATTTAATCTATTTTTCTGCTTTCATGCCTTCTATCAATACTTCCAGCATTTCTCTCCATCATCCATCCATCCTTCCTTTCTTCCTTCCTTCTTTTTTTCTAATAAACTACACGGTAACACCCTTCAACAACCTTTTATTTTTCCGCATGCTGGAATCCTTTTAGTTTCCTGCTTCCCTACACGTCCTTTATTCTAAACATTTCAAACATTCATTTTCCACTCCTTTCTTCTCTTTTCTCTATGCTTTTCAATTACCGTGATAAAAAACCTTTTCTATCTTCACCCAATTTAAGCCGATGGTATATCCGCCATCATTTATTTTATTCTATGTCTTATCTGCCAACTTTTAAGTCTTCGTCTTCTCAAAGAAAATCCAAAAATCTAAGACCGTTGTCTTCAAGCTATTGTCTTTCTTCATGAGCAAATATCCTACTTCTTTTTTTGTTTTAACAGCATTATTTTTGTCAGTAGTGTGATATTTCTACTACTTTGTTTCAAACGAGTGATTTTCTGAAATCTTCCTTTTACTCCTTCAACACTGACTAGAGTATTGTACGTAGACAACAGATCAGAACTGGTTCCATATATATATATATATATATATATATATATATATATATATATATATATATATATATATATATATATATATATATATATATATATATATATATATATATATATATATATATATATATATATATATATATATATATATATATATATATATATATATATATATATATATATATATATATATATATATATATATATATATATATATATATATATATTATAATTCCCGAGCTGACGTGGTACGCTAGTTGGCCGAGCGGTCTGGTACTAAGTCTAACGTAAAGTTAGGCGGATTTCGATCCCAGCTTCAGGCGTCCTACGAGTCTAGCCACACTGAAGAATTGCGAAACAGTCTGCGTGTGGATGTCAATATGTATATATAAATACATGTTGACATCCGCACACAGACTGTTTCACTATATATATTGATATCCGCACACAGACTGTTTTGCTGTATCACAATTCTTCAGTGTGGCTAGACTCGTAGGACGCCTGAAGCTGGGATCGAAACCCGCCTAACTTTACGTTAGACTTAGTACCAGACCGCTCGGCCAACTAGCGTACTACGTCAGCTCGGGAATTATAAGGTATTAAGTAGTAGTGTTCGTTTGTTTACATTTTATACCTTACCGGATAGCAGAGTGCTCAATTAGTTCGAAGAGCTGCTGCCACCCCGAATTTAAGTATATATATCGCATAAGATCGTTATGTAGCAATCCTAAAATATCAAGCAATACTTGTGTCGAAAGTTTTTATTGTAGGGAAAGGTTTTAAATTAGACTTTTCTTCTCTAGTCACTGGGGCTAAGGATAGGCAAACTTTGTCTCCAGCAGAGGTGTACGTTTCGCCTCCCCATAAAAAAGTGTCCTGAGTATGACAGTAAATGTCACTTGGTAATAAGGTTTAGTTGGCTTTTGTGTGGTTTTATGGCATACCAACCATTGTTGGTTATGTAATGTCTAATCCGATTAATAAAAAATATATTAGATATATATGGTTTGTAAACAAAAGTCTACAAAATAGTTACTAGTATTACTAGTATCATAAACAATTTAATTAAACACAATTAAATGATCAAATAGTTCTATTTGAAACATTTCTATTTTTCATTAGTCAACAAACTTAAATGGTCTCAAGTATTTTATGTACCACTAATAATTCGATGAAACATCAGTCATTTGTTTTCACATTGGTCTAACAGTTCTATTTCTGAAAATTCAGTCTTAGCATGTGTGGTATGCTTGCACTCAATTTAAATGTCAAACAGTTCTATTTGACTCATAAATAGGTCCCTTTCAGGTGCTACCACTCCAGTCAGAGTGAACCTGAGATTGATGGCAATTAAGGGATACTCTGCATTTCTAAAAGCCTAAGCTTTTCCGGGGTCTTACGATCAGATTGTTTAATGTCGTATCCAGGTTTTACCCTCAGCAGAAATGCAGTCAGTTTATTCTACAGCCCCAGCCGACTGGGTTATTGGTGGTAAGTCTCCAGCTTTCTATCTCTGAGAAGTGTAGTATATCCTTTCATGGCCATTACTTCCACGTCCACTTTCACCTGGAGCGGTTGAACCTGCAAGAGTACTATCTATATGTCAAATAGTCATGTTAGCGAATTATTTGTGCAAATTATTTTTATTAGACTAGAATACATGATATCACATAACTATGAGGAAAAGACTTGGAGAAATTACCAAAAAAATGTAAATGTAAACAAACAATTAGGCAATTCCTTCATCCTAGACGTATTGACAGGGAGTTTACATCAATCAATATCGTATCCAGGTTGGTTTTTGTATGATTTTATGGCATATCAACCATTGTTGGTCATATAATGTCTAATCCGATTCATACAAAGATATTACATATATATGATTTGTAAACAAAATTCTACAAAGTTAATGTTCCAAGTATTGCTATGTATCATAAACAATTCAATTAAACAGTCTTTGTTTAAACACAATTAAATGATCAAATATTTCTATTTGAAACATTTCTATTTTGCATAAGTCAACAAAGTTAAATGGTTTCAATGGATAAATTGACCCTAGCTTTAACAAAAGCTAGGGTCCATCAATCCCAGTATTATATATTTTGCATCTTTTTTCATTGGATTATTTATCAATATCTTGGTATCAATCTCGGTATTAGAGTGATAAATGGGCGTTGACACTACAGATGGTTTCATCAACTCTTTACATTTTTACTTACCCCTCCACACCTGAATGATATAACAAGCTTAAATTAAGAGTTTTCCTTCTCTTCGATCGTTTGCAATACCAAATTTAGAGAGCCCAATCTTCCATATTGCTGGAGGTAGAATAGTTGGATTCATACCTTTCACAAGGGTATAAACGCTCTGTGAAATGCAATCAGCCTCGTCCAGGAATTGAAATCAGATCACCGTGTCCAACAACGACGACCATTACCCTAAAGGCATCTCCTCATCAGCCATTAACTAGCTATCATTTTAATTCTATCTGGTGTCTAGTTTCCCTCCTCATCAGGTAAGTCTGATGAAAGAATTGATTTAATTGCAAAATATTTGTTTGTTTGTTTGGGGTTTTTGGCATACCAACCTTTGTCGGTTATTCAATGACAAATCTATGTTATACAAAGAAACAGACTTATTTTTCTAAAAAAGTTCAGCATAAGTACACGATTTAATTGTCAAAAGCATTTCTATTTCAAGCAATTCAGTTTAGTCAAACAGTTATAATTAAAACAATTAAGTTTAGTATAAGTTTAGTTTTTGTTGACACACATTTAAATATCAAAAGAGTTCTATTTCAAAAAATTCAGATTTGCATACAAAAACAGTCCGATTTCAAAATATTCAGTTTAGCGTAAGTACGCAGTTTAAATGTCAAAACAATTCTATTTCAAGCAATTCAGTTTCGCATAAGCACACAGTTTAAATGTTAAAAGAGTTCTATTTTAAACAATTCAGTTTAGCATAATTACTCTGCTTAATTCTATTTGACCTATAGATATGGCCCTCTAAGGTGCTACCACTCTGAGCAAGAGTTGATCTGGAAATGATGGCAATGAATGGATAATCCGCATTCACAAATGTACCAGCATTAGTGGAACCTAATCATCAGATTGTTTAGTGTCAAAAATACTAGTAGGTCGGGAGCGGGGTCTTATGCCTCTGCAAAAAAGCAGCCTGTGTATTCTACTGCCCCACCCGACTGGGCAGTGCAGAATATTTGATCATGTGGCAAGTAGTACTGAGTTAAAAAGTACCAGTATTAATCTTAAAATAACCAGAATATATATACATATATATATATATATTTATATATAGACATATATATATATATATATATATATATATATATATATATATATATATATATGAAGAAATGACTTGAATCTTTTATGCATACATACACGCACGCGAAGAAATGACTTGAATCTTTTATACATACATACACACGCACGCGCGCGCGCACACACACACACATACACACACACACACAAACACACACACACACACACACACACATATATATATATATATATATATATATATATATATATATATGTTTTTCTAATTTAGTTTAATCCCTGACTTTAACTCTGGCAGAGTTAAGAAAAACAAGAAACAATAAACAAAACAAAAAACAAAAAAACAAATCATCCAATGTGTGAATAAAAAAAATGCATAAACTGATATTTGGGAAAAAATTCCATAAAAAAGAAAATACTAAAAACATACGTATTGTCTGAAAAAATCAAAGAACATCATAATATCTTGTCAAAAGAAAAAAAATCTCTAACATATGACTAATTAAACGAAGTAAATCCTCAATACAAGGTAGAGCAAATATTAATATAAGTATCTAACGGGTCAAACGAAATCTCCCTAGGTTTTACCTTTCCAGATCATCAAGAAGAAGATCAGCTTCATCCTGATGATCCGGAAAGGTAAAACCTAGTTAGATTTAGTCTGACCCATTAGGTACTTATATATATATATATATATATATATATTGTCATTAACAGCGAGACTGTTTCGTTCTATCAGAACTCTTCAGTGTGGCTAGACACGTTGGACGCTCGAAGCCGGGATCGAATCCCATCCAACTTTACGTTAGACTAAGTCTCAGACCGCTCGGCCAACAAGCGTACCATGTTTGGCTAAGGGAATTGTTTAGGTATTTATGTAGCAACAACAGCGTCTGTTTGTTTACATTTTTATACCCTATCGGCTACCAGAGTGCTCAATTCTTTCGAAGAGCTTTGCATTATGCGAGCGGCAGCCGAAAATTCCTTCACCAGAGTGCTCAACCCCCATGGGGAAGCGTATATATATATATATATATATATATATATATATATAAGAGAGAGAGAGATAGCAATATATTTCCATGCAAATTTTGGTGCGAAATTTGCACAATAAGCCATACATTTTGTACCTGGAATTTTGCATTTATTTACCAATTGTAGCTAACACTGTTTTTAAAATTTCTTGGAAATCCGACGACGACAATATTTGACGTACCGAGAAAATTTTGCAGGATCAATACGCAAAATAATTAAAGAAATCTTTTCCTTGTGAGATTGATAAAAGCAATTTTTTAACCAATTAGTTCATAGATAAATTATCAACTTTTAGATCTAATTTCAAGCCCACCTTAATCTTATGAATGGGGGATAAAATATATACTTCTTTCGGAGGTTTTACAGATTAATTCCCAAATGTTCGGTTTTTATTTCTTTTGAGCGAAAAACTAACATTCAATAATGCATTTGAATTCAACATCACTTGATAATTCTAAATTGAACATAAAATACTTGTTTATATTGACATGCTTATTCTGGTAATCTTTCTCTTGCAAAAAATTCTAGCTGCAGCCGCGAACATATAAACAGGTAAATATACTTTCTCTCTTGCATAGTGATATAATCACTCAAAAATCTTTTACAACGACAAAATATGCAACTTTAGTTAGACAATCGCAAACTACTGTAATTCGTGCATAAAACTTTTTTTACTTACGTACAAATTTGTTTCTAAAATATTTACGCTCGGAATAATATTATCCTTTCTTACAAGAACATACAACATTCTATTTTTCAACAAACTTTTCACACAATTTGAATTAATAAAATCTATTAATTTTTAGATCGGTATTTCATTCATTGATTTACACATAAGTCCATGATATATATAATCAGCTGAGAGGAGTCACCGTTAGCTAAAGAGCTTAGGAGATTTCGAACTCCTGTTGCGCTGTTACGTTCACTTTCAAACTAAAATTCTTGGGAAAGGTATGACTTCCCTTTCCTCCCAGCTGTGGGTTAAATAGTACCACAGCTGTTCTGCTACAACGATGGCTTTGGCATCAAATAGCCAACATAGTTTGATATGACATTTGATATGATACACCAAAACAAACCAAACCCTCCGTTAAGCAAAGTCAATTTTTAAGTGGATTTTAACAGGTTTGAATTTTGAGTTTTCTGTCTGGACTGGTTGCCCTACAAAGAGCTCAGTCTGCCCTACTATCTATCCATAAGTGGAGGGAGAATAGTGGGATTTATACCTTTCTCAAGAGTATTAGAGTTATGTGAAATGCAAACAGCCTCATCCAGTATTTTAACTCGGCTTGTTGTGTCCATTTGCCACGAGAGCGGGAGAGAGACAGAGGGACAGAGGGAGAGAGATCCAATACATTAATCTTCCGAAATTAAAATTACTGCTGCTGTGGAACCGTAAATAAGTTGAGGATGTGGGAGGTATATCCTTGGATCGTAGCAGCAGCCATGCCATTTTTGTTTACGTCTTTAAGTGGAAGGATGAACATTGTGCCTATGTGATGGAAACATTTTTTTTTAAAATTAGTTACCGTGGCCGTCTCTCTCATAAATCGGCTGGTGCTGTAGAATATACCGACTGCACCTCTACAGAGGAGTGAGAACCCCAATTTCTAGGAGTGTCCTGGATATAACACTAAACAATCTGATGGTGAGGTTCCAGTAATGCTGGAGCTTTGGGGAATGTGGACAACCCCTTCATTGCCATCGCTCCAAGGCCCGCTTTGTACCGGGGTGGTAGCACCTGATAGGGTCATATCTATGATTCAAATAGAACTAAACTGTGTGCTTACACTAAACTGAATTGTTTGAAGTAGAACTGTTTTGACATCTAATTGTGTGAACAGAAAAAAAAACTGTAGTTATACTAAAGTGAATTTTTCGAAATTTAATTCGGCATTAAATGACCCGAATAAGTTTTCAGACTTTTTTCGTATGGGTACTTTTATTGATAGTAAACACGAGAAACTCTAGTCCGCTTCTAAGGAATCTCTTCCAATTGCAATGCACCTGTTGTACCGTTCCAACAACTTCTGGAAGGCCCCATGGAAATCTTCTCAACTGTCTCATAACGACAGCCTCTGAGCTTAGGGAATAACCAAAAGTCACAGGGAACAAGGTCTGGACTTTAGGGAGGCTGAGGAACTGTCTTGATGCCCATCTCAGTCAAATAGTCTGTGACAAGGATGGAGTTGTGGACTGGTGCATTTTCCGGGTGGAAATGCCACTGACCCGAGTTAAAGAGTGCTGGCCTCTTCCCATGGAATCTTTTCCTGAACTCCCTTAAAACCCCAACATCGTATTCCTTGTTGACTGTCTGTCCAGTGGGAACCCAGTGCATGTAGATCATGCCAGTGCTGTCAAAAAAAAGGAATCATCAAAAGTTTGTGAGTGGATTTGCTCTCCTGGCCTTCTTGTGTCTGGGAGAGCCAGCATGCTTCCACTGGGAACTCTGTCTCTTGGTCTCTGGGTCATAGCAGTAGATCCAAATTTCATCGCAGGTAACAAGAGCATCAAGAACTGCGGGATCTGAATTGATCAGCTCAACCATCTCCCTACTGTCATGACAATGTCTTTCTTTCTGATCTTCTCTGAGCACCCTTGGGACAAACTTCATGCAAATCTTCCGTATTTTCAGTTCCTCGCAAATAATTGTTCCCACACTGACATCGCACTGAGTACTTATTGTCTCTATCGACACACGATGGTCCTTATCCCAGAAATTCTTTATTTGGCCAATAAAATCTGGTGTTCTGACTACCTTACTCCTCCCACACCTCTCATCATCCCTTACTAACACTCTGCCTTCCTTAAATCTCTTATGCCACTCAAAAACTGATGCTCGATTCATGCAAGATGCACCAAAAGCATTCTGAAGCATTCCATACGTTTCTGTGGCATTTTTTTCCAAGTTTAAAACAGAATTTTATTGTATATCGTTCTTCTAAAGTGTTCTCACGTCCAGATTGCATTTTTGAAATTCAATAGCTGTGACAATCAGGCTTTAGTAAGGTGAATTCCAATTCCTGCTGTATCTGTTTATTTGAACCTGAAATCATAAAAATTGGTCAGTCATCTCATAAGATATATAGCAATAACATACTGAATTCTCAAGAGTCTACAACAATTTTAAATGCCTGTACAAAAAAGTCTGGAAACTTACTGCAGGCACCTCGTACGTTGTAAAATAACCCATCAACTAACCACTCCAGCAGATTTATCCCCTTAGGAATATTCCCTCTAGAAAGACTTGATGATTCCTTTTTTTTTAACGAACAGAAAGATTTTATTCGTCATAAAATTGCAGCCTTACCATAAGAAATGGCCAGGTGATCGCTGCAAAAGTTGACGGTGAGGCTTCAAGTGCATTTAGTTCGAAAGGGCAATCAGGTCGATCATAAATTATTTAAAACAAACTCAATGCAATAAAAAAATAACATAGCGAATATTAAGCTTTCTTAAAGTAACATTGAATTTTTAAAATGCTATTTGCTGCTTTCTTTAATTTACATTCCAAATTAAACATGGTACATGTTTAAAATACGTCTGATTCTGGGGTCTGAATTCTGGATATCTGGGGAGTGTGAAGTATCACTTCATTGCCATTGATCCTAGGATTACGCCGACCGTGATTGTCAGTTCTTGTTAGGGTTCAATCTCTGGGTCAAACGGATTTATCTCCCTTATCCCATCAGCTATAACTTAAATAGTACCTCTACTGTTCTACATATATTGCTTTGGAATTAAATCAACCACGAAGAAACAAAGAAACCAAACCAAAACAAATCAAATAGATATTTCTCTCTCTCTCTCTCTCTCTCTCTCTCTATATATATATATATATATATATATATATATGTATACATAATTATATATATATATATGGAGTTCTCGTGCTGTAGTTGCTAATGTGTTAGATTGCGACATTGTAGAAAGGGAGTTCGAACTCTAGTCATGCTATTACGTTTACATTTTAAATAATGCATTTGGAAAACCTATGATCACCTCACCCCACAGCAATGCATTAAAAGTCGCATTACTGCTCTTCCCCAAGGATGAGTTTTGCATAAAAACCAACCGATGTTGATGTGCCATTGATCAAAGAAACCTAACACACACACACACACACACACACACACACATATATATATATATATATATATATATATATATATACGTGTGTGTATATATCTATATATATATATAAGATTTTTAGAAATAAATACCGTATATGTGCATTTATCAGTTGGGACTGAAACCTATGAAATGGAGACCAACCTGAAAAGATATGTCACCTTCGTTCAGATTAAAACATATTATTATTATTATTATGATTCATTTAAGAGATTTTCACACCAGCGTTAGCTGATGACTTTCTCTGGAGTCTGAGTGACCACAAATCTTAGGTTTCCAAGACTTTTCTTTGTATTCTGGCCAATTTTAACAATGCTGTAGTTTGCATGTTTTTCCACTTGTCCTCTTATTTCCAAGTCTTCCACTTCCTGTTTCGAACCTTAGGTGACTGCGGCGAGCATGCTAATTACAATTGGTAACAGCACCATTTTCATGTTCCAAGTTTTTTTCAGTATTGTAGCATGGTTTTGGTACTTATCTCTCACCGTTTTCTATCAGGTTTACCCTGTAGTTAGCCTGCATGACAAAGTTCACTATTCGGACGATTCTCTTTTTTTTTTTGTTGACTATCACTAGGTCTGGTCGTTTGGCTGAGATTAGGTAATCCGTTTGTATCTCTAAATGCTAAAGAATTTTGTGCGTCTCATTTTCTAAGACAGAATCTGGGTTATGCATATACCATTTGTTCCAAAGGTCAAATTTAAAGTTCTTGCACAATTCCCACCGGGTCAGCTGGCCCACCCAGTCGTAACCACTTTTTCCAGTCTTATACACTTTTTTTATGTAATTTACCGTATTTGCTTATTATTTGATTGATCGTTCCGTTTTTATCACAACATAATCTACATAAGCTACTTGGTTGCGTCTCTTCTATTTTCAATTCGACATTGACCTTATGGCATTGTTTTATGCTGCAATAAGAAGAGATTCAGTTTCTTTCTTAAGGTTTTTAGACATGACCAAGCTTTCTTGCGTGAGATTTCGCTTAAAACAAGAAATCTTGACTCAGAATATATGCACTATGTTGGGTATCATCTAGCTTTTCAGCATAATGAGCGGTTCCATCTGCCATACATGGCAGTAGCGGAGATCAGTCTGGGAAGGATAAGCCAACGAGTCAGACCAGAAGAGCAGTTCCTATTGTTGAAGTATATCATTACTCTTTCACTAATCCTATGTTCTTATTACTAACAGTCTCTCTCTTGTAAATACTCTTTCCTGTAAATATAACTATTTTTCCTCACATATCGTGGTTTGTCTTATTATTACTACTACTTGTGTTCACTAACCAGAACACAACACACTATTAGTACAATATCTATATGCAGATCAAATTCTGTCAAGTAATTCATCCGATCATTCCCAAAATGGCTCTTGTAAATCCTTCTTGCCATTTTTTCTTAAACCACCCAATTTAATCAGTAAATTCTTACGCTAATCCTGATTTTATTTGATTAGGCAATTTGTTCCAAAAATATATTACTCTATTAGTAAAAAATCCAATTGCTTCGAATATTCATTTTCTTATAGAAGATAAGGCAGTTTCGAATTGTTCAAATGATTGATCTGGATACACACCTTTTCAAGAAAACATTTGTAATTTTACTGACGAGTTAGAGAGATCTAACCTCCGAAGCAGGTGTCTTCCATTTTTGATGCATTCTCCTCGGCTTTTTCTGAAATTTTGTAATGCGTTCTGAGAGTATTTTAGAAAGCAGATCTGCCACTTGTAATGTCTTAAATCGATGATATGTCAGCGTGGATTTTAAACTTCAAATGATTGGTTTTAAAGCGAACCATTATTGGGTTATTTGATGTCGAAGTCAGTTTCCTTTTTTTTCGCAAGTAATTATATAGTTTTGATAAACTAATGATAATCATTATGATTATGTGGTTTTAATAAACTAATAATAATCATTTTTAAACACTTGTAGCTTCAAGTAACTATTCTTAATACTTGGCCCAGTCGGCTTAGGCTGTAGAATACACCGACTGCTTCTCTGCAGAGGGGTAAGACCCCACAACGAGTGTCTTGGATATGATATCAAACAATCTGATGGTGAGGCTCCTGTGATGCTGGGGTTTTAGGGTATGCACTGCACCCTTTCATTGCCATTGCTCCTAGGTCCACTGGCCCGGAATAGGGCCCTATCTATGAGTTAAATAAAGTAAATCTGTATACTTATGCTGAACTGAATTGTTTGAAATGAAACTGTACTCATGCTAAACTGAATTGTTTAATATAGAACTGTTTTAACATTTAACTGTGTGAAGAAAATCTATATTTATACTAAACTGAATTGTTTTAATAAGAACTGTTTGACTAAATGGAATTTCTTGGAATAGAAATGTTTTTGACAATTAAAATGTGTACTCATGCTAAACTGGATTGTTTGAAATATATCTTACTATTTGTATAAAAATGGATTTGGCGTTAAATAATATGCTATAAAACGCAACCAACCAACAACTAACAACAAAAACTAAATTGAAATTCGCACATCTATATGGTTACAACTCATCCGCCTTGATAATTACTCCTCAGAGGAACCCCAATGGGATTGTGGATAAAGTACTGGACTGCAATATAATAGTATGTGAGTTTGAATTCCAGCTGACGTATAGCATTCACTTTTGGTTTTATGTATGATGGGAAATGTATAAACACCCATTCCCCACCAGCAATGGGTTAAATGGTATCAATTCGGTTCTTCTAGATGGAAGACTTTGGTATAAAATAACCAACGATGGTTGATATGTCATTAAACAAAGAAACCAAACGAAACGTAATGTAGCCTATTCAGATGAGCTGTATAATCCACCCACAACAACTCTACATAAAGGTAAGACCGCATCCCCGCAACGAGTGTCCTGGGTTTACATTAAACAATCCGATTGTGAGGTTCCAGTAATGCTGAAGCTTTGGGCAATGCGGAGTATCCCTTCATTGCCATCGCTCTCACATCATCTCAGTACCGGAGTGCGCCTGGTCGGACCCTATCTATGGGTCAAATAGAATTGTTTGACATTTAAACTGGCAGCAAACAAATGCTGTATGCTAAATTGAATTGTTTGCAATGAAATAGAAGTGTTTGATTTTTTAATTGTGCGTAAACAAATGGCTGATGTTTCATTGAATTGTTAGTGATACATAGCAACACTTGGAACCATTTCACTTTGCGCAAATAAATGGGTAATGTTGACAGGAATAATTAGTGTTGAATAGCAATATTTATCACCACTTCACTGTGTGCAAGCAAATCCTTAATATTGAATAGAATTATTCGTACTAGATAGCAATACTTGAAACCATATTATTATATGCAAAAGAGATGAGGTCAGACTCGTATAAAAGTGTATCAACAAAATATATTTACAAATAATATATTAGATATATATGAAAAAAAAACAGGATTTGTCATTAAATAACCAATAATATTTGATATGCCATAAAACAAAAAAAAATCCTTATGCACAGCTATATGGTTTTAATTATTCTGCTTTAATAAAAAAAAACAGCACCTGGTTATACGCTTTTAAAAAACGGCCCATTGCCCCAGTGGGTAGAGTGTTCGCCAATGGTTCAGGAGACCTGGGTTCAATCCCAGGACGAGTCATACCAAAGACTTTAAAAAATGGTACTTGATACCTCCTTGCTTAACATTCAGAAATATAAGGTACGCATCAAGAGTAAAGGGGAACAATCCAGGGAAAGGAGTAGCGTCCTCCCCTACACCTCGGTGTAGTAGCAATTGAAAAGGGAGCCTTTGGGTCGTCCTCGACTACTGTCGCCAACTTTACTTACTATACGCTTTTAAGTATTTATTTCTAATACTAGCAATTTTCAAACAGGTCTATTTAATCTATAGACGAGACTGTCAAGTGTTCCCCACCGAGTTACAGTTGACCAGGGTGTTATGGAAATAAAGGAGTGAATCAAAATTTCCCAAAACTCATGATTTGGAGTCTCATCACAGAGTTTAGTGTTATATGCAGTACATCCGAGGGAATACCCGTGGCATAAAGACTAAAGTGTTCGACTGCTGCCTCGAAGTAAGCGAATTTGAAATCTTGTCCCGTTATTTCGGCCACTTAATGTCTAATACCCTTGGGTAACGTATAGACGCCCTTATCCTTCGATATATGGGTTAATAAGTATTACTGCTGTTTTGATACTAGGATTGCTTTAGCCTGAAATAACGCTCTAAATTTGATATGCGATTAGACAAAGAAACTAAACCAAGACGTCCTTTTTGGTGGGGTTTTATCCTTCTATATGAGATACAATCATTGTATTCTAGGCCCCACTGATAGGGCAGGAATGACTGTCTTTATTTACCAAAACTTATAAGTCAGTGTCTAGCAGCCCCTTTAAAATCCCTTTATTTTATGGTGTAATCCACAAAAGTTAATTCACATAAAATGTGATTAATTTTTGTTGGTTAATTCTTATAACATAAACTGTCTTTATATCTGCAACCCATATTTTTACCCTCCTCCCATAAATCTGACGATAAGCATTGTCTGCTACTTTGCCCAAAATTCTCAATGTGACCGTAAGATGTCATAATTCGTTCAGATTTGTGAACTCCTTCGGTAGATGGTCATCGAAATTTGAAACAATTCTAACGCTGTCGATATTGCATACGCTTCAAAAATCCTCTCTAAGGATTGATTTAATTTTAACGGCATATGAACCATTTTAGTGTCATTTTATTCCTAGATATAAGGGAACTACGTTCATATTTACATTTACGAATTATTATTATATAGATTAATTTGACCGATTGATAAGACCCAAACAGGTACTACAGCTCTGAGTTAGAGTAGAAACAATTGCAATACAAATGTGTGAACGAATCAGTTCTAACTCATTTAAACGGGAAATTACCAACAAACTAATTTCTTACATATCATGTATATCTATATAAAAGTTGGCAAACAAATAACTGATGTTAAATAGTTTCTGTTACATAGCAATGCTTCAAACCATTTTACTGCGAGTAAACAAATGATTAAATGTAAATAGAATTACTTGTATTAGATAGAAATACTTGAAACCATTTAACTGTGTGCAAAATATGAGTTCATGATCGTTTAAAATGGTTATCAACAAAATTTTTACAAACCCATGTATTTAATATATATTTATAAGGAGGATTTGGCATTAAATAACAATCAATGGTTGATATGCCATTAAACCCAACACAACCAAACCAACCTAATTTCTGCAACTGTAATGTTTACCGCTTTTTATTATTTTTGTCACTTTTATTAGTATGCTCTTTAATCTCAAAAGTACTCGCAATTTCTATATCTTGACACTGAAGACGAGGCCAAAGTATTATATTTTATATGAAATCTTTTGGGGATTTTATATATTTCTAAAACAAAATTCGTCTCCTTTGAAATGAAATAAAATACAAAAGAAAAGAAAAAAAACATATATGCGAAGAAAGATCATATAACTGTTCATTCATTCAACCATTCAAAGAACGCTGATTAAATGATTGAACGGTTTTATGATCTTTCTTTGTATATATATTTTTCTTTTCTACGGTCATTTTATTTTATTAAAATATCCATCATTGTTCGACCAACACTTTTTTTACTATCTTAAAGTCCTGATGTAGGTTTACTAAAACCGAAACGTTTTGACGTTGACTTTCCATGATTATAGATTCATCACTTTTTGGATTACTTCGTTTTTCAATTTTCTTTATATATATATATATATATATATATATATATATATATATATATATATATATATATAGCTTTGGTATAGTGGCCTCAATATAGTGTTATGAGAAGTTTCGATTAAATGGTTACACGTGAGCAAAGTTTTAAAAAATGACTAGTTTTGGTTTGGTTCCTTTTTATAATGGTATATAAACATTCATGAGTAATTTGATATCAAAGCCACACTTGTAGAAAAACAAGTGGTAGTATTTAACCTAGTGCAGCATGGGGAT
>OY757940.1:61181189-61191189 GCA_963585895.1 Sepioteuthis lessoniana
ATAAAATAAAGAAAGGAAAATGAATGAACTCAGAAAAGAATATATAAATAAATTCAATACAAAAATGAATGAAAAAAAAAGATGACCGAAAAAAACAAACAAAGAAAAAAAGAAACAGAGTATAAGCAAAACATGAAAATGAAGATTTAAAACGAAGAAGAGGATAGAAAGAAAGCCAAAATAGAGGAAGAATTAAATAAAAAAACACTGAAAACATAAAAGCAATAAAGAATGAAACAAAGGTTGCATGAAGGAGAATGAAAAACAAGAAAAGATATCAGGAATGAAATAAATAAATAAAGAATGAAACCAAGACTGCCTGAAGGAGAATGAAAAACAAGAAAAAAGGATTATGGGAATGAATAAAAGAAATAAAGACTGAAACCAAGACTGCATGAAGGAGAATAAAAAAAGGATATTGGGAATGAATAAAGAAATAAAGAAAACTTGAAAATAACAGATAGCGGGCGAAAAATGAATTAATATCAAAGTAAATGTAATGTAGAAGAAAACAAAGAATTGTAAAGAGAAAAGACAACGAAAGAAAAGGAAAAAAAATGTATCGATGAAATATTTTGAACTGAAAATATTAAAGAAAGAAAAGAGAAAAAAAGAAAAAGAAAACAGAAAAAGAGTAAACATGAAAGTGTAAGAAAAACGGGGAAAGGGAAGAGAAAAGAGTAAGAAGCAAGACAGACAAATTAAAAGACAAAAAAGAGTAAAGAAAGAAAAAGCAAAAAGAAAAATGCGAAAGAAAGAAAAAAGACAGTAAAGTGTACAAATAGAAAGAAAGAAAGAAAGTAACGGAGAATGCAAGTGAAAGACAAATAAGAGGATTTGGATAAAATAAAAGCAAAAAATTATAGAAATCCAATATTTTAAGAATAGAAAAAAGAAAAGAAAGAAAAAAAAAAGTCAAGCGTACAGAAAGAAAGAAAGAAAGAAAGAATGCAAATTGAAGACAAAGAAAAAGATCTGGAAAGAATAAAAGCGAAAATTTATAGACCCAAGATTTTAAGAAGAAAATAAAGAAAAGAAAAAAATAGTGTGAAGAAAGAGAAAAGGGTTGATACAGGTTTTGATAGAAGCAAAAAACAAAAAACAAAACAAAACAAAAAAGCAAAGAACGGTCACAAAAAAAAAAGAAGAAAATTAAATAAAAGATGAGAAAACTTTAAAAAGGAGAAATAATGTCTTAAAACCACTTTTCAAAGAATTTTTAAGTGGAGAGAAAAGAAAAAAAAAACAAATAAACTAAAAAAAAAAACTTCATATCTATTATATGTAAGAAAAAGTTATCGAAAGAATCGTTCTTATTTCTCACCACCCACTTTCTTAACTCCTCCGGCAGTGAATTGTGCCTAGAGTAGTTTGAAACGTAGTAGGAGGCAACATTCTTCACTTTTATTAAATTTTAAGAAAAAAAGAAAAAAAAAATTACTAGAGTACGGAGAAGAAACATTAACTTTAAAATATAATTTTTGATAACAAATGGGGAATGTTAAACAACTACTTAAAACTTTACATCTATCTATCTATCTATCTATCTATCTATTTATCTATCAGAATGAGCCCTGTCGGCTTAAGTTGTAGAATATGTAGATAATATCTCTATGGAGTGGTAAGACCTCCCCAACGATTTTGGATATGACTCTAAACCAGCAAATGGTGAGGCTCCAATCCTCGTGTGGTGGGGAAATTGGAGTACCCTTCATTAACATTACTTCCATGTTGATACTGTACTTGATTGGAGGTACCTTTTTAGGGTTCCATCTATTGGTTGAATAAAACTGTTTATTAATTTACTAGACTTGAAAACATTTAATGGCCCACTCGGCTGGGGCTGTAGAATACATCGACGGCTTCTCTGCAGAGGGGTAAGACACCTCCAACGAGTCTTCTGGATATGACACTGAACAATCTGATGGTGAGGTTCCAGTAATGCTGGAGCTTTGGGGAATGCGGAGTATCCCTTCATTGCTATTGCTCCCAGGTCCCCTCTGGCCCGGAGTGGTAGCACCTTATATGGGTCCAATCTCAGGGTCAAATAGAAATAAATTACGGTTTCATTATTTTACTGATTTTAGCATTTAAACTGCGTATTTATGCTAGGCAGAATAGTTTTAAATATAAATGTTTTGTCATCTAAATTGCGTAATTAGGCTAAACTGAATTATATGAAATAAAATTGTTTTTTCATTTAACTCTGTGTATTGCCCCAGTCGTCTGGGACTGGAGAATAAACCGACTGCAACTCTGCAGAGGGGTAAGACAATCCCCAAACAAACTGATTGTGAGGTTCCAGTAATGCGGAAACTTTGTGGAATGTGGAGTACCCCATCATTGCCATCGTTCCCAGGTCCACTCTAGCCTGGAGTGGTAGCACCTAATAGGGCCCTATCTATGGGTTAAATAGAAATAATCTGCGTACTTATGCTAAACTGAACTGTTTGAAATAGAACTGTTTTGACGTTTAAACTGCGTACTTATTCTGAAATGATTTGTTTGAATTAGAACTGTTTGACTAAACTGAATAGCTTGAAATAGAAATACTTTGACAATTAAACTGTCTATTCATGCTCAGCTGAATTGTTTGAAATAGAACTGATTATTCATGTGAAAATAGATTTGGCATTAAATAACCAACAAAGGTTGATATGCCATAAAACCTAAGCAAGCAAGCAACCAAACCATTTAATTGTATGAAAACAAATGCCTGATGTTGAATTGAATTATTACTATCGTATAGCAATACTTGGAGCGAATAAACTGTGAGCAAACAAATTATTAGTATTAAATTAAATAGGAATACTTGATAAATAGAATGATTAAAATAGAAAATATTGAAATCATTCAGTTGTGCGCAAATAAAACGTAGAGAGAGATTGCAATCCTTGATGTTACATAGCCATATACACGAATATGGCCATGTGCGAAATGGGTGAAATGGACATCGAATGTTGATAACGATAGAACATATAAATAACACAGGAATCATGGAATTCGAAAACACGTAACGACTTCTTGTTCAGTTACGAAACCTTTTTATTTACTTTGAGTTAAAGGTTTCGACGTAAGGAGGAGAGACACAATCTTCTATGCTGTCTTATTCATTTGGCCCCCATCTCGAGCGGCCCCCATAGGGCGCAAGTTCGCCTCGCGTCTGCGAACTCCAAAAGTCGATCCTTCTCGTTTGGCGTCTAGTACCCAACTCTGACTTTGTTCAGATTCTCACACAAACCTCTGCGCGCTTCTGGTGCGTGACGTCACCCGCACCCTGTCACCCCGTTTCGTCTCGGAGTATTGTGACATCTGAGTGACACCTCCATCCGCCCGTGCGCGCCCGCGTTAACACCTGCCTCAATGTTTCATCCAACTAACCCATGTGCTGAGCCGAAAGGTTCTCAGCTTAACTAAACCCAAAGGCAAGAACCGAAATCCCTCGGCTATTATATAACACTTGAGACCATTTAATTGAGTGCAAACAAATATATTCTGGTCCGTTTAAAAATCTTACCAACAAACTATCGGTTTGAAAATCATGTGTGTGTGTGTGTGTGTGTGTGTGTGTGAACAGGATCTGGCGTTAAACGACCTATAGCTATTGATTTGCAATAAACTACAAACATCCGACCAACCAACCAATCAACCTATCTGTCTACATGATTGATTGGTTGGCAATACTCATTAATTGCTGTTTTTACGTAGGGATACCAGAAAAATCTTAGCTTATTCCCTACTTGACAAGATATTTAACTTTTTTTCAACTTGTCTCTCCCCAGATTGCTAGCTTAAAAAAACAACAAGCAATCTTGTCTATTTTCAATATTACAATAATCCGGCCAACGAACTCAAATCTAAACGTAATTAGCCAGCAAATTTCAAAAGCTGTTACAATCACGTCCAAAACAATTAGGAAGATTATTCATAAGTCAGACAACAAATCTACATCAGAAGAATTTTTATAATTATTTCCAGTAATATTTGTAATTAAATGTTTATATGAATACAGCAATCTCTTCAAAAAGAAGATACGTTAAGTGTCTTTATTCAGCAACAATTTGAAACAGGCAACAATTTTGATTTAAAAGATGATCGCATATGATTTTTAAAAAAATAAGAACATGTGTCAAAAACTTATAGACTGCGATGTAATCAATTTGTATCACACAATTAGTCAATGCACATTTTATGACGCTTCACCTATTCTAACAAATTACATAACATAAGAAAACAAAAATTTACTTAATATAATAACTTATTTAAAAAACAACAACTCATTCTTGAAAGATAAACAAAATGCCATTCATAGAAAATTGTCACTTTCTTCTATTAAAGGAAAAGAACATAGCAATGTGGCTCTACTGTTCCATGGAAGGGTCCGAGGAACTGGTCCCCTGTGCAAAGACTGTGACTGACATGTGACACTCTACCAGGTACCTAACGTAAATGCTAATACTCTTAGGGAGGTAATCATTCATTGCCGCCTTATAGACCAGTTGTCACTAATCGAATTCCACGTGAACTTAAACGTTTTCTAAAAGTATATTCAGAGTTCAGGAAAAAGAATGATGAGGTTTGCTGGTAAACTTTGACAGAGAAACATGATTAAAATTCTTAATGTTAGATTTAAAAAATGGTACTATATAACACCTTCTGGATTACTGTAACTATGTGAGTATAAGATGCACTTTTTCCAGAGGTTTTAAGCCCAAAAGTTAGGGGTGCAAATTATACATGCGAATTATATAATTTACTTTTTTCCAGTTACATGTTTCAACATATTCGGGAGAGAAAACCAAAAGTAAGTTGTATCTATAATCTAAACTAATGGGTTTTATGCAGTGACAAGGAAATATCCACCGGAATGTGTGTTCGTTCAGGATTTTGTTTCTCTTAATATGAACTTTTTTTCAAGCAGTAGCCGTGACAGTTCTGTTGAATATTTACACATCTTGAAGGAAAATCTCGATAGGATCCACTCAATGATCTTTTAATCAAATCTTGAAGCATCATTCAGCAAAAAAAAAAAAAAGCCAGATGTACAACCACTTACTCCCCCATCATAAAAATCATTTAAGTGAAACGAACTAGTCTTCAATTCATGAGATCTGTGCGGACAATATATTCCATCTAGAAGGATATCATAAGAGATGGCCGATTGGGACAGATAGTGAAAGAGAGTCAAAGAAATCTGTGTTGTCAGTATGTCTTCTTGCCACAAATGATGATGGTGGTGAGTAAAACAAAAGACCCAAAGTCAAAATTGACGATTTTACCCAAGAAAATTGTATTAAAACATTATAACACTTTATACCGACCCAGGTAAAAACAATCAAATTACCACATTTCAAGAATATTCTCAGAGTTTACAAAGCATTTTTGGCAGTAAATAAACTTATGAATGATCATGAATGATTGTAAATATTTTTATTTAATGGCTGGACGTTCCTGTTTTATAAAATATACCTTTAAAAAAGTACCTCGTCATTGCCATCGGTCCCTGGTCCACTCTCGCCCGGAGCGGTAGTACCTGATAGGTCCCTATCTATGGGTTAAGTATAATCTGCGTACTTATGCTAAACTGAATTGTTTGAAATAGAGCTGTTTTGACATTTAAACTGCGTACTTATGCTAAAATAATTTGTTTGAAAAAGAACTGTTTGACTAAAGTAGATTAGAATATTTTAATTAGTGGCTTTCGTTCAAAATGATGCAGATGAAAATATAACGGAATAACACTAAGTTAAGGAGACTATTATGGAATAATCTTGTAATTTACATTCCCAAAAGAAATACCAACAGAAACCTTAAACAGTTAAAAGAAACTTCTCACTGAGATTAGCAAGTTATTTAGCATACGTAATTGAAAGGAAACATGACTTTAAAAAAGAAATCTCAATGGGAGGGATCATAAAATTCATTCGAGAAGACACTACACGGTGGAATGTGGCGAAAGACGTTGGTTTTTCTCACAAAGCGAAGCCTAAAATTTGGCGCAAATATAAAAGAAATCAGGTCCATAAAAAAGGACATACTGGAAGATAACGAAAAACATCAAAGAATCTGAACAGAAAAACCAAAGCAAAATGCTGAGATAATAGAAAATTTACAACAAAACAAATAAAAAAACAAATCGTTTGAAACAGGGATTTATACAAAACAAAGTCAAACAAAAACCAGCAGTAACACACAAAAGAAAATAACGGTTAAAATTCGCTAAAGAGATACAATTATGGTGTGTGAGCTGTTGGATGAAAGTGATATTCTCTGATGAATCAGAAATCAGCAATGGCCAACGTGATGATGTATAAAAATTATTTGTGATTGTTCATATTGTTACACTCATGCATATAAAAAGGGATAAAAATGAGCCATGTAATATTTTTGCATTAGGTTAGTTTTAGTCGTTTGGTTTAATGACATATCACCTGTTGATGGCAATTTAATGTCAAATCCTGAATATATATATATATATATATATATATATATATATATATATATATATATATATATATATATGAGATTTGCAAGTGAATACTTTGTAAGTAATGTTTTAAAATAGTTTGTAAGTAATATTTTAAAATAGTTTGTAAGTAATATTTTAAAATAAAGTTCAAGCTATTTTGATCTCACGCTGTTAAATAATTTCAAGAACTGTTATCATTAATAATTCAATTTGATATTAATCCTTTGTTTGCTTCCCTGTTAAATGGTTTCAAGTGTAGCTACTTAATATTATTAATTCTTTTTTATCAAGTATTCCTATATTATCTATTAGTAATCATTTATTTCCACACAAATGATTTCAAGTATTGCTATCAAACGTTGATTATTCTGTTTAAAAATAATCAAAAGAAATTCTTCACCAGCATACCCTTCCTCATTTTCGCAAAGAGACAGTTGAAACTCCAATATTTTTGCAAGACAATGCGCCTTGCCACAAACCTAAAACTGTATTAAGTTTTCTTGAAGAAGCAGGAATAGCTGTTATGAAGTGGCCAACATAAAGCCCAGATATGAATCCTATAGATAATGTATGAAAAAATCATAGGAGAGAAAGCTTAGAACAGATATCCTCATAATATTGATGATTTATGGGGTTTTTTGAAAGAAGACTGGGAAAATATCCCTACGACCTTTTGTAAGAAGTTAATTGGCTCATGTGTCGAATATGCCATAAGGTAATTCAATGCAAAGGAAAGTTAACTAAATATTGAATTTTTTCTTAAGTTTATATATTGATCTAACAAGGATTTATGATGCGTTCCTTAACTTTTGACCAGGGCAAAATATATACTTTTGTTTTTTAGTATAAAATTAATTTACTGTAAAGGAAACTTTAGAAAATGTTATATGTAATAAATGCATATATGTTCCAAGTATATTTTGTGAAAATTTCATAGACGTACATGTAAATTGTTTCAAGTAAATATCATTTAAACATTTGTTGTTGTTCCATTCCTTAATTTATGGCCGCTACTGTAAATTAATGTTAACCATTTTCTTGCATACAATTAATTATGTTAATCATATATTTGCTCACAGTTAAATATTTTCAAGTATTTCTGTTAAACATTAGTAATTCTATTTATATGAACTATTTGCACACATCTGAATGGTTACAAATTATTAATGATAATAATAATGATTGGACAGTTCTATTTGACCCTGGAATATCTACGCCGGGTCAGAGTATATCTGAGAGTAATGATAATGTGGTGTTACTCCATATTCCCCAAACTCTAATAATGGAGTCTATCCAGCTGATGCAGTTTAATATTAAACCCATTGCCCAATTTTTTTGGAGAATTCTAATCGAGGAACACGGGTCAAGGGTTACGAATATAGTACATCTGCTATGTTTTTTTTTTTAATTCTTTAGTTCTTCGTTTATAATCGGTATAACAATTACATGAATAATCAGCACAACAAAAGCAGATAATTATTATTTATACATGATACAATCAAAGTAGCAATATTTATACATGATACAATCAAAGTTGCAATATTTATACATGATAAATCAAATTCGCAATGCTTATACATGATACAATCAAAGCCACTATATTTATTCATTCAACTGAACAAGTGATTGATTCCTAAATATTAACGAGTGGCATAATTGGATGCACAAACTATATTCAACTTTGATTTTTACCCAACCCCTCCACTTGGGCAGGATATGACACAAGGTCAATTTTTAAGCGGAGTTTAACTGGTTTAAATTCAGAGTTTTCCTTCTCCTAGACTAGACTAAAGAACTCAGTCTGCCCTACTATTTACCCATAGCTGGAGGAGAATAATTGGATTCATACCTTTCCGAATGGTATTAGTGGTATGTGAAATGCAATCAGTCTCGTCCAGGATTTGAACTCGTGTTGCCATGTCCATTTCCTGCGACGATAACCATTACACCACGGCACCTCCATAGTAATAATGCAATCTGAAACAGCACATTGAGGAATATAGAAAATGGAACCTGCTAGCTGAGTTCATGTTCTAGTCAAGACTATTTACATTTACTCAAATGCCGTTCATCAGCTATGGGCAATTCATGAGGTACATTGAGCTCATGTTCTTGGTAGTATGAGAAAGATGACTCCAATTTAAAAAACCAGGAAGCTGGTCTCATGAATACATCTTGTTTTTTTTTATTTTTATTCTTTTTAATTTTGTACTTCAGTTGTTGGGACGATAGTGATACCAAGTTATATCATTTCGTTCACTTATTTTGGACCAAATATGAAAAGGAGACCCAGGTGAAATGCTCTGGAACATTTGTAGGTCTTCCAAAGAATCTTACTCGGGTTCCTACGAAAACCCATGGACTTACGAAACTAACGAATGGATACAACGTTCTGAAAACTTTTTTCGATTTTTCATATCCCTTACTTTTTTTCTATCAGGATCCATTATTAACGGTAAAATAAATAAATAAATGAACAAATATATGGGAAGTAAAGTTACGATTGTGAGTGAGAGAAATAAGGGAAGAAAAACAGAAAAAAAGAAAGAATGAAAGAAAAAAAGAAAGAAAGAAAGAGGACGTAATAAATATGAAAAAGAAGACTAAAAATATATTAAAAAGGAAAAAGTTGAAATTAGAAAAAAAGAAAGAAAGAAAGAAAGAAAGATATGGAAAGTAAAGTTACGATAGCGGGTGAAAGTGATAGGGAGAAAAAAACTGAGAGACAAAGAAAGAAAGAAAGAAAGAAAGAAAGAAAGAAAGAAAGAAAGATTGATAGATATAAATAGAACTCTTACAAAGAAAGATTAAAAAATATATCAAAAAGGAAAAAAATAGAAAGAAAGGAAGAAAGAAAGAAAGAAAGAAAGAAAGAAAGAAATGATATAAGTAATGTAGAGAAAGAAATATAAAGAATATATCAAAAAGATAAAAAAGTAAAAATTAGAAAGAAAGAAAGAAAGAAAAAGAAAGAAAGAAAGAAAGCAATTAAGTAAGGGAATGACAGCGTTAAGAAGTGAATAATAGGAATTATATAGTAAAGTGAAAGAAAGCCTGAAAAACTACCGTAGAACGAAGGAAAATATATTAGTAAATAAATAAAAAATGATAAAAGAATGTCAGGAATAAGATACCAAGAAAAAGACAAACAAAGATTATAAAATTTCGTGAAAAGAAAGAAAGTAAGAAAGAAAGGAAGAAAGAAAGAAAGAATATGCAAAATTACCCAGTCGAGAGAGAGAAACGGAAAGGAAAGGAATGATAGAGTGAAAGGAAAAAGAAAACCGAGGAACCCCAACTAAGAAAGCATCAAATGTGAGAAACACTGAAAGAAAATGAAAGAGAGGGACAACGAAAAAGAAAAGAGAAAAATGAAATATAGAAATGAGGGAGAGAAATAACAGAAAGACAAACAAAAACAGAAAGAAAGAAAGAAAGAAAGAAAGATGAAAAGAGCCCGAGAATAACAAAAAATAGAGTGCATATATCAATGAAAGACCGAGAAAAAAGTAAAGAAAAAATGAAAAAACT
>OY757940.1:61193689-61396189 GCA_963585895.1 Sepioteuthis lessoniana
TCAGCGTATTCTGCAACCTCAGCCGACTGGGCCACATTACGCCATGGGGACACTACTCGATGGAAGAAATAAAATGTTCCACAGAGAAAAAAGAAGAAAGAAAAATGAACGATTGAAAGTTACAGTGACAGAAGAAAGAAAGAAAGAAAGAAAGAAAGAAAGAAAGAAAGAAAATAAATTATGAATGAGAAAAGTGAGTGAAAGGTTGTCAGAGAAAGATACAAAGAAAAAAAGAAAAGATAAAATAATTGAAAACAAAAATTTTAAAGTGATGAATAAAAAGAAAAATAATGAATAGATTAGATTTATCGGATTTATAGAGTGGAAGGAAGAAAAAAAAAAACTAACAGAAAGTGAAAAGCGGAAAAAATGAGAACAGAAAGATAGAGGAACAAAGTGTGTATATATATATAATATAGAAAATAAAAGTTACAAGAAAGAAAGAAAGAAAAAATTTAAAAAATAAAAAAAAAAGAAAGAAAGAAGAAAAAATAAATTGGAATTGGAAAGACAAAATACAGGAAAAATGTGTACAAATATATAAAAGAAAAAAGAAAGAAAGAAAGAAAGAAAGAAAATTATCGACGGGAAAAGAGAAATGAAGTCATTAAAATATAAAAAGGCTAAATAAAAACAAAAAAGATAAAAGAAAGAAAATGAGAAAGAAAAATCCAAGAAAGAAAGAAAATGATATTTAGAAAATGTTAGAATTATAAAGAGGAAGGACGATCAAAATGTTAATAGAAGAAAGAAAGACGAGCGAAAAGTAAATGTCAGAAAGTTACAGAGACAAAAAGAACTGAAAAAAAGAAAGGAAATAAGAAGATGAAAGCATAAGCAAAAGAGAGAGGAAGAAAGAAAAAAGAAAGAAAATAAATTGAATTGAGGAAAGAGGAAGGGAAATGAAGACAGGAAAAGTGACAGAAAGAAAGAAAGAAAGAAAGAAAGAAAGAAAGAAAGAAATGAAATTTAATAGATGAAAGAGGAAATAAATAAAGGAGACAGGAAGATACAGTAACAAAGAAGACGGAGAAAAAAGAAAAGAAAAAGAAAGAAAGAAAAAAGAAAGAAAGAAAGACGAAGGAAGAAGGAGGAGATGAAATTTAATAGTTATTAGAGGAAAGAAAAAAAAGGAAGATAAAAATATACAGTCAGGGAAAAAACAGATAATAGATTAAAGAAAGAAAGAAAGAAAGAAAGAAAGAAAGAAAGAAAAAAAGAAAGAAAGAAAGAAAGAAAGAAAGAAATCAAATTTAACAAAAGAAAGAAGTATGAAAAAAGACAGAAAGATAAAGATACGAAGATAACAATAAATTAAAGAAAAAAAAGAAATGTGAAAGAAAGAAAGAACAAAAGAACGAAAGAAAGAAAGAAAGAAAAAAGAAAGAAAGAAAGGAGTAGTATATATGTTACTGAATAATAATTAAAACTGCGCAAAATACCTTGCAGGTAAGCCGTGGGGAGAAACCCTTCAAGTCACATGTCGTTCAAGACTTTCTCGTCTGTAGTAAAGATTTTTTTTCTATTTTAAAGAATCACTTTAAGGCTCAACATCAGGCATTCCTTATCAATGACCCCTGGTGGTATCGATGAATATTGCCGATAAGAAGAAAATCAATGTTCCATCAACAAAAATGTGAAAAAACAATACATAACAAATCATTAAAAAAACTCTTACAAATAAGAGCACGGTTTGACTACTACTACTACTACTACTGCTGCCACTACTACTACTTTTACAACTACTACGAGCACGGTTACTACTACTACTACTACTACTACTACTTTCTCGGACAGCTAAGGATTACAGAAAAGAATCAGTAATTACCAAAAGGATAACAATAATAATGATAAAAAACACGGTTAACCTGAGTAAATTCCACGGTTTACTTAGCAAAAACTATCAAAATTAACGCTTTATTTACCAAAACAGAAATGACCAAAGAACAAATTTTAATTTTCTTTAAAATACTTCCGTTGGCACTCAGTACATTTATATCAGTTGAAGACTCACCAAAACCTTTTTTATACGATGCAAAGCTTCGTCATCTTATTTATAATGTCTAACTCCCATTTAGCATGACCTAGCATACACAGTAGAGATGTAAAATATCCCATAAAAATGTGTTCAGTGTGGAGATTATTGGCATTACTCCCAAGTTCACTATGTCTGCGACTGTGACGGTTCCATCTATGGATCAAATAGATCCATTTGGAAATTATTTTCATTCGAGAGAAATACTTGAAAGGAAATTGCTGCGTATGAATCATTTTCATTATTATCCTAAGGAGTACAGTGTTCGCCAATGGTCCAGGAAACCGGGGTTCAACCCCAGGTCGAATCATACCAAAGACTCAAAAAATGGTACTTAACACTCAGCACTATAATGTAAGGATCAAAGGTAAAGTGAAACAATCCTGGGAATGGAGTAGCACCCTCCCCAACACATCGGTGTAGTAGCTATTGTAAAGGGAGCCTTCAGGTCACCCTCGACTAAGGTCATCAACTTAACTTGAAGCTATAATTGTTTACAAAGGATAATTATTAGCTTCTTGAAACAATGTAATTGCTTGAAATATCTTAAATGATATCATTATGTGCAAAAAATTAGTATTGAATAGTTGGTTATTCAATTTGATGACATATCTAGGCTTGTGGGTAATTCAAATACTGTTTATATATATGTATATATATATATATATATATATATATATATATATATATATATATAAGTTGGCAAACCGTATTCAAGAACGACCCGAAGGTTCCCTTTTCTCTACCTACTACACCGGGGTGTAAGGGAGGGCTTTACTCCTTTCTCTGGATCGCTCCACTTACCCTTGATCCATACCTTATAATTCTGAGTGTTAAGCAAAAAAGCATCAAGAACGATTTTTCGAGTCTTTAGTATGACTCGATCTGTGATAGAACCGAAGTCTTCCAGACCATTTGTGAATAGTGTGTGTTTGAGTAGGTGTGTGTTTCTGAGTGTGTGTTTGTGTGTGTGTGCGTGTTATTTCCCAGCGAATAATTTGTAGGTACCTTTATATCTAAACTAGTTAAAACTCATTTGTTTGCACCCAGTTAAATGGTTTCAAGTATTGCTACTTAACATTAATAATTAGGGGGGTCCTCGTGGTGTAATGGTTAAAGCGATGGACGGCGGAATCGTAGTAAGCGAGTTCGTACTCCAGTCGCGCTATTACGTTCACTTTCGGACAAATACCCTTGGCAAAGGCATGAACCCCTTATCCTCCCAGCTATGGGTTAAATAGTACCATTACTGTTCTTCTAGGAGAATGGCTTTGGCATTAAATAACCTACAAAGGCTGATATGCCATTAAACAAAGAAACCAAAACAAACTAATAATTACATTTCATATTAATAATTTGCTTGCACACCGTTAAATGGTTTCAAGTATAGTAAATGACTGAAAAGTTCAACATGACCCAATAATGGGATCCCAAAGGATCAAGACACCGGATCAGAGTGGAGCTGGGAGGAATGATAACAAAGTTGTACTCTGCATTCACCAAAACTCCAGGACTAGAGCCTCACCATCACATGTAGTTTACTGTCATATCCAGAACACTCATTAGGGGATATTATTCCTCTGCAGAGGTGTAGTCGACGTATTCTCTGGTCCCAGCTGACTAGGTTAACAAACCATGTAAAATTTATGGAAGAGATCGTGATGCAGAACCACAGGTTCACACTGACCCCGATTGTTAGTAACTCCTAAGGTCCCGTGAAATAGAATTGTTTAATCATTTACTATACTTGAAACTATATTGTACAAACAAAAGGTTAATGTTACATATCAAACTTGAAACAATTTAACAGTGTACAAAAGAATGAGTAACGTTGAACAGAATCATTAATGTTACGTAGCAATAATGGAAACCATTTAACAGTGTGAAAATCAAAACATTAATGTTAGTAATACAGTGTAACCAGATATAAGAGACCCGGGTATAAGAGAACTTTTTAACTGGTCCAAAATTAGAGCCTGTGTTAATGTATATAAATTAGACCATGATATAAGATATAAGAGCAACACGGGTATAAGAGAGATTTTTCTCCAGTCCTGTCGTCCCTGATATAAGAGAGTTCGTTTTAAGTGACAGTGTGATGACGTAAATTTTTGATTGAATTATTTTGTGAAAACTGATTGAAAATGTATTTTTATCTGTGTTTTTTTCTTTTTTTTTAAATGTCTATAACAGTTAAAAAAAACTAGTGTTCTGTACGTAAAAAGCGTTATATGAAGTGTTCTCATACTTACCTAAACAAAATAGAAACTTCTTATCCAGTACTGGCAACTCTTTTATATCCGGGTTACACTGTAATTTGAATCGTTTAACTAAGTGCAAACTAACGATTAATATTAAATATAATTATTGATATTCGATAGGAATACTTGAAACTATCTAACTGCCTGCACTAAATAAGCACAGGCTTGTTTCAAATGTTCATAATAAATTATTCTTTAAGAAATAATATATATCTAATATATGTATGTATGAACAGGATTTGGAATTAGATATCCGACAAGGATATAAATACCGTAAAATCAACTAACCAACCAACTAAAAGCGAAGTGAGGGACTACAATATTTTTTGAATAATAACAATCATTTTGTCCAAGTGGGTAGAGTGTACGCCAATGGTCTGGGAGACCTGTGTTCAATCCCACGTCGCGTCATACCAAAGACTTTTAAAATGGTACCTCCTAGCTTAACACTCAGCATTATAAGGTAAGAATAAAGGTGAAGTGGAGCAATCCAGGGAAAGGAGTAGCGCCCTTCCCCTACACCTTGGTGTAGTAACTATTGAAAAAGGAGCCTTCTGGTTGCCCTCGACTACGGTCACCAACTTTACTTTAACTTTATATTGCATAGTAAGAAATTAAAGGTACCGACCTTTGTGGATGGTGACCCGAAGGCTCACTTTTCGATAGCTACTATAC
Organism: Sepioteuthis lessoniana; assembly: GCA_963585895.1. Classification (NCBI taxonomy): domain Eukaryota; kingdom Metazoa; phylum Mollusca; class Cephalopoda; order Myopsida; family Loliginidae; genus Sepioteuthis; species Sepioteuthis lessoniana. The sequence continues at coordinate 61,198,661 of OY757940.1, forward strand.
CAAGGTGTATGGGAGGGCGTTACTCCTTTCCCTGGTTTGCTCCACTTTACCTTTATCCTTACCCGTGGTGCCCGTGGTGTAGTCGTTATCGCCGTAGGAAATGAACACGGTGATACGAGTTCAAATCCTGGACGAAACTGATTGCATTTCACATAGCACTAATACCCTTGGGAAAGGTATGAATCCAATTATTCTCCCTCCAGCTATGGGTAAATAGTAGGATAGACTAGGTTCTTCAGCCTTGGTGAGGCAACTAGTCTAGGAGAAGGAAAACTCTGAATTCAAACCTGTTAAACTCCGCTTAAAAATTGACCTTGTGTCATATCCTGTCCGAGCGGAGGGGTTGGTAAATAGTACCTTTATCCTTACCTTATAATGCTGAGTGTTAAGCAAGGTAGCATCAAGTACCAGTCATTGGTATGACATCACCTGGTGATTGAACCCAGATCACCCGGGCCATTGGCGAACACTCTAACCATTAGACCAATTTCATAATATTACAAATTAATAACAAACTATATTACTCTTCAAACCAGGAAGATTTACCATGGTATAATCGTCCTAGAAAGCAAGTTCGAATTTGAGTCACGCTATTACCTTCGGGTGGTGTAATGGTTAGCAATGTAGAATAGCAAACCTACACAAGTGAGTTCGTTTCTCATTGGGTGTCCAATTCATGCGGCCTTGTGCTACATCTAAGCAAAAAGCTTAGTAAATTACCACGCTATTACCTTCATTTGGGAAAGATATGAAGTCCTTATTTTCCCACCTGTGGATTAGATAGTGCCACTACTGTTCTTCTGCAACGATAATTTAGGCACTAAATTACCCTCAAAGGTTGATATGCCATTACACAAAGATACAAGAAGTATCTTCAAATCATCACGAAAGATTTTGTGCATTTTTATTAATGAGATATTGCTGCGAAGGGATGTGAACTCGTTTGTTTTCAATAAATCATAGAAGCAGCACCCTACAAAACAGTAGTTGTAAGTCTACTTACCATACATCTCATAAAACAAACAAAAATAACAGACAAGATATAGTTTGGTTGGGTTTTATGGTGTATCAACCATTGCAGGTTATTTAATGCCAAATCTATGTTTATACATACACACTGTTCTATTTCAAACAATTCAGTTTTTGACCCATACATTGGACCCTATCAGGTGCCAACACTTCTGGCCAGAGTGAACCTTGGTGCGATAGCACTTAAAAGTACTCTACATTCCCCAAATTTCCTGCATTACCGGAGCTTTACCATCAGATTGTTTAGTGTTATATCTCGGACACTCGTTGGGGGAGTCATACTCCTCTACAGAGATGCAGTTGTTGTATTATGCAGCCCCAGCCAACTGGGCTTGAAAAATTAAGGACGAATTCTTACGAATTCAGCCAAAACTTTCATAGGTCTGTGCAGACAGTGGATACAGTTTGCTGTAGATTACACCGACTGCAACTCTATAGACGGGTGGGACTTCCCCCTACGAGTGTCCTAGATATGGCACTGAACAATCTGATCGTGAGGTTCTAGTAATGCAGGAGCTTTGGGGAATGTGGAGTACCCCTTCATTGCTATTACTTCCTGGTTCACTCTTGCTCGGATTATTAGCACTTGATATTGACCAATCTATGTGTCGAATAGAACTAAAGTGTGTAAACAAATAATATTAAATAGAATATAACCCGCACGTTATACAAAGGAATGTCAATAACGATTTTTTACGAACACGTCATTAATATCTGAAAGCAAACGCCTTTAACGCCATTACGAATTTAAACTACTAATACAAACTTTCGCTGTTTGTTTTCATAAACTGTCCGGTGGCAAAAGCTGCCGATGGTGCCAGGGGTAGCAGTGCCCAATTAACCACCGAAACTGTGGCATGAACCCTTGTTGGTGGCTAATGTGGACAGGGAATCACACATGCCTTCACACGTTGTATGATAAAATAAAAAAAAAGAACTGAATTATTAGTGTTAAATCACAATAATAAGCGGGGAGCTGCCAGAGAATCAACGACAAACGCATAATTGATGGTCTTCTATGGACCCTGACACAGCACGTACAACCTCTGGCTGACCAGCAAGAACTTATTTATATCAGCTCAGTGCGAACTCAAGACATAGTTTGGAAGAACAACAGGTGGGGATGGATAATAGGAACGGGTGAAAAGAGAGAGAGAGAGAGAGAGAGAGAGAGAGAGTGAAGGCAATCCGTGTTGTCAGTGCAACTTGATGATGATAGCTACCACACCGAGGTATAGGGCAGGGTTTTACTCCTTTCCCAGGATTGCTCCACTTTACCCTTGATACGTACTTTATATTGCTGAGTGTTAAGCAAGGTGGTATCAAGTAACATTTTTAAAGTCTTTGGGGATTGAACTGGGATTGAAACCAGGTCTCCCGGGTCATTGGCGAACACTATACCCACTAATACACTTAATGTACCTCTACCCTACAAGTGTCCCTAATATGAGGCTGACCTAAATCTTATGGTGAGACTCCCGTCCCTTAGCTTTGAGGAATGTTAAGTGTTCATTGCCATTTTCCCCTGGTCCATTCGGAGTTACTCTACCGTGGGGTTTCCATTATATAACCGATTCTATCATTTACTATACTTGAATGTATTTAAAAGTGACCAAAGAATTGATATTAGATACAATTATTAACGTTAATTTGGTTTGGTTTGGTTTGGTTTTATGGCATATCAACCATGGTAGGTTAGTTAATGCTGAATCCTTTTATACATATCATCATCATCATTATCATGTGCCGCTAGCACGGATATACCTGACCCTCTCTTGCCACTTCTCCCTATCATTCATCGCCCCTGCAGGTCTTCAGGGCTACATCCCGTATCCTCACATACCTGCTGTATGTATGTTCGAGCTGGTCGTCCTGCTTTTGCTTGGCCATATGCGGGGGTCCAGAGGAGTACATCACTTATGAGGTCGTCCTTGTTTCTCCAGCAGTGTCCTGCATATCTGGTTCGTTTAGCTTGGATAGTTTTCGTGATGGGAGGCAGGTGGCCGTATAGTTGGTGCCTTGTGGGGTGTTGTCGCCAGGACTTGTTCAATATTGCTCGCAACATTAAACACATTTTTATAACATTTTTAAGTTAGCCTGAGCTCATTCTTCTGGCACACGGTTAAATGGTTTTCTAAAACGAATTGTTCTATTTACCATGAATTTTTTGTTTGCTCAAACTTACATGGATATACATTGATTTGCTAGTCAATTTCATGTTAAATGAGTTAGAACTAATATTGTTACTGTTTCAACACAGTTAAATGGTTTCACTTGTTGTTCTCGAACACATGAAATTCTATTAAACAGTGAAATGGTTCCAAGTATTGCTTTGCTCAGTCAGCTGAAGGTGTAGAATACACCCACTACATCTCTGCAGCAGGGTAAGACTGCCCACTACAAGTGTCCTAGAAATGACACTAAACAATCTGATGGTGAGGTTCCGGTAATGTTGGAGCTTTGGGGAATGCGGAGTTCCCCCTTCATTGCCATCGCTTCCAGGTCCACTCTTGTCCGGAGTGGTAGCACTGATAGGGTTTTATCTATGAGTCGAAAAGAACTAAAATGCGTACTTATGCTAAACTGAATTGCTTGAAATATAACTGTTTTGACATTAAAACAGGGTACTTCAGTTTAAAAAAAACTGAGTTCAGTTAAAGCCCTATTTCGGTTGTGGATTGGTGGAAATTTTCGATTTATTGATGACATAGTTGAAATAGAATTTTTTGTGAGAGTGTTTGTTTATTTGTTTGGATTTTATGATATATCAACCTTTGTAGGTTATTTAATGCTTAATCCAATTTTATTGAAATGGACAGTTCTATTTCAAACAATTCATATTATCATAAGTGCACTGTTTAGTTATCAAAAACATTTCTATTTCCAGCTATTCAGTTTAGTCAAATAGTTCTAATTCAAACATTTCAGTTTAGCGTAAGTAGAGTTTCAATGTGAAAAACAGTTTTATTTCAAACAATTCAGTTTAACATACAAAACAGTTCTATTTAGTATAAATCTTAGCATAAATATTCAGTTTAGTTCGACTTGACCCATAGATAGAACCCTATCAGGTGCTACCTACCATTCTGGGCATGGAGTGTACCGGAGAACGATGGCAATGATGGAGTACTTCGCATTCCCCGAAGCTCCAGTATTATAGGAACCTCACCATTAGATTGTTTAGTGTCATATCCAGGACACGTATTGGGGGGGGGTCTTACCCCCTGCAGAGAAGCAGTCAGTCTATTCTACAGCCCCAGCCGACTGCTTAATTTCTGTTAGAGAATTTTAGAATTATATTTCATTATCTCTATTAGCACTTTAATTTTACTTCAGTTTTCAGATTATTCACGTCGACATTGGCGGCCTTTAATATCTTTGTAATGTAGGACTGCTATGTTGTCTCTTTCTCTTGTCCACACGGTAAACGTAGCAGTTTAAAAAAAGTTTAAAATCAAGCGAGCTACGCAGTCACATTTCGGGAAATAAATGATTGTTAAAATATCACAAAAGCCACTTCCGTGTCACGGGGATTGAAAAGGAGTCTAGCTGAAAAACTGATAGTTTCCTTTGGGTTGCTTCTCTTGAGTTATGTCTTGGGTTGCCATCTTAATTTGCTCCCCTAAGCTACCTGATGATGTCTCACATCGTCTTGCTTGGGTAATGAGTAGATCTTCGGGTGTTGCATAGTCACAACCATATACAACTATACACATATACATGCAGAAACATAATCAACAATAATGGCGAACGAACACACTTCTTTAGAAAAATATACCTCGCACACTTTATTCGAAATGGTTGCGAAAGGGTTATGTGTGCGAGGTGAGTTGGGGACTGAACAAACTGCGACATATTGACCCCAAGTTCCTTTGTATTTAGCAGCATTTCTTTCTCAATGTAGTGGCTGCTCAACCGGAGGTCCTGAAATCCCGGTCCTCTCTGGGAGCTGCTTCTCACTACAGGATCTTATCTCCGACTGACTCCAACTAACTGAACCTGTCTATCGCACTGGGTTATATCATTGTTTGGCGTCCACCTGGTTCCTGTTAGCGTGGCATTCGCACCCAATTCAACCCATCCACGGTCAAGGCTATATCTTGATGTCTTCGACCGGATGCACCTTTTTCTCGATTGACGGCTGGGCCGAAGGTCAGTATGTTACACGGGACGAACTCGGTAGTTTTTTTTTAACGTTTCTGACAGCTAAAATTATTTCCTTCATACATACCCTGCGACTCGGCTTAGATTTCACAGACTGCTTCTCTTGCAGAGAGGTACCCCCCTACTCTACAAAAAAAAAGAAAAAAAATGGTACCATGGGTTTAGCACTAAACAGCATTTGATGCTGAAGCGCCAGTTCTTGAGCTATTGGGAATGTTGATTACTTTTTTATTGCCATCAGTTTCAGGTTCAATCTGATTCGGAGTGGAAGTACCTCTTAAGGTCCTATCAATACTCAAATAGATTTGATGGAAAATTATTTTCATTTGATAGAAATACTTGATACTATATAACGATGTTAAAATTATTTTATCAAAAATAGTTACTTTAAACTAAAATGATGTATTAAGGATTATATTTATTATTTGCTAATCGAAGACATATAACCGTTTAACTAATTATCTTTGAATTGAAACAGTTTCTTGTAATGATTTAATTGAATATAAAATATTAGAATTAAATATGAATCCAACTGTACTGCAGGGGTAAGGACAAACTCATTAGTAACACTTTATATGGATTGCTTCAGATGGACACACTTGTGTTGGCCGACCAGCAAATACTTATATACATCTGCTATATGTGGAAAACGGATTCAGCCAAGAAGAATTATCAGCAGCTGTGGATGATAGGGATGGATGGTGAGAGAGATTGTCAGGGAACTCCTTGCTGTCAGAGCGACTTGATGATGTAGATGATGATGAGATATGAATATTTGAAATACAAATAAGTGCAAAATATTAGTATTAGATTGGAATAATTTATATCATATAACTGCGCAAGAAAAAACCCTTAAGAAACAAGAAATATACGCGTAAACGCACAATATACGCGATTCCCTAACTTGTTCGTGGGTCGATATGCCGTTAAAATCAATCATTCCTTTTCACCTGGATCGCAATAATATATAGACTGATTTTGAGAGATTCGAAAATCAATTACCTTGGGACAGTTGTTTTTTCAATCTTAATAGAGGGAAAATATTATTTCGTTTGGTAAAAATATATATTATTTTTTTGATAAACGTCCAATATATCTATAATTCCTCCTTTTGCAATCTCTAAGTTGTTATACTCATTTCGAACTTTGTATACGTTCGTCAGTTTGAATTAGCAACATCTTTTCTAAAGAAGCTTTTCTGAGCGTACAAGTTTGCTTTCCTTTCAGAAAAAAAAATTCAGGACATTTTGGTGTGAAAGCAAAGATGAAAACCCCTTTATTAATAGACCAGAATGTAAGCCCTGTAAACTAAAAATCTCTATGTACTTACAGATATTGTTAACACGCACGCATATATATATATATATATATAACCCACGGGCACAGATGTTCTTTCCTTGTCCCCACTATTAACCACACACCTCTACGTTTACAACAATCAACCAACGTCATCCCACGGGCTGACTTCGTCTGCGAAGGTTTATGCTCGTTGACCAAGCAGTTTGACTTCGTCGTCTAACTCGTATCTTCCGCCTCTGCTGTGTTCCTTGATCTGGAAGGCGAGTCAGCTCTTGATCGAAGTTGCTCCGTCCAGTTAACCGCCGCCTGCGGGTCATATCAAAAACAAGATCTCAGCAAACAAAAGGAACACGGTTCAAAGTGAATATTTCCTTAGTTATATATTCTGGTATGATACATCAATCATATTTCTGGTGTGTTACATCAATCATATTACTGGTAAGTTACGTCGATTATATTACTGGTATGTTACATCAATCATATTACTGGTATGTTACATCTTTTCTTAACATTTTCCTCATCTGCCTTAGCGAAGTGACACAGATGCCCACAATAATAATCTTGCAGCAAGCCAAATTCTCAACTCTCTGGAGTCTGGGACATGGTTTAGGGTCGAAAGGTTTTCTCAATGTATCGTATCTGGTAGCTTTTCTTTGCCTTTTCTCTTCTTTCTCCCGCGTATCTATCAGCAAGACAAGTTCTCAATTATTGGAGATTTGATCGGAGAATGGTACAAGGCCAGGGCTCCGGAGTTCTATTGCGCAGTGAACGTCTAGCAGCCACGAAATCCTGCTTCTCTTTGCCTTTCTGCTAAGCAATCAAAAGTCTCAGCTTATTTGGTTCCCACTTTCGAGTTGGTGGTGCCGATATGAAATTCAAGGATCTCACCTCTTGATGATATCACTTTCTGTCAAAATAGGAAATCAGATAATTAGTTCCACCTCTTCTCTTCGACTTTATCTTACATTGATTAGTATCACTCACTTTCACCAAGAGAACAGGTATTACCTTTAGTTTCACCTATTCCCTGTATTGCTCTCAGGGGTTGGGTTACTTCCACCTGAAAGTACATTACGGAATATGCCAATTTTTTGAAATTTTCTAATTTACAGGGTAACTTATTTTTAGGCCGACTCAGCTGTCCTCCCTGACCTTCTGCAGAAAGGATTCATTATCAGTTTTTCTTCCAGCCAAAACGAAACAGTTTAAAACAAATGATAATATACATTTTTCACATTTCTTATTCAAAAAAATTGTATTCGTTTATTTTTCTACAAATTTTGGAAAATAAACCGGTTTCTCAAAAGAAAGCGCATTTTAACTCTTTCTGCTTTGATAATTTCCCTCAATCAATTCTTTCGACCAATCAGTTTTCCTGTCTAGGACCCACACTATATATATATATATATATAGTCATCCACAGACAAATCTGTTTCGTTCTATCAGAACTCATCAGTGTGGCTAGACATATTAGCTTCCTGTCCCTGGGATCCAAACCCGGTTGACTCAAATTCCAATCCAAGCTTCTAATCCTTCAGACACGAGGAGCCAGTAGCAGCGAAGTGAAATTTAAACGCTTATGAATCACACTTACTATTGTTTACTTACATTCGTTTAACGGCTACTGAGATCTCAATTCATATATGAAGGGACTTGCAATAAACGCTAATGGCAACACGATTACTTCATTCGCCGGAGAACTCAACCCTACAGGGTAGGAGAGTATATATATATATATATATATATATATATATATAGAGAGAGAGAGAGAGAGAGAGAAAGTTCGGAAGATATTGTCTGATTTTAGCGTAATCTGTTTGATTTATGTTCAGACATATGAGTTTAATATTGGTTCAATAAAAAATCAAAGTATCGTCTTAATTTTGCATCACTCCTTTCAGAATTTAATTTTGCAGGTTTTATAGACGTTTTAGATGCAAAAAGAAGTGATGTGTGTACTTTTTTGCCTGAGTCCAAACTGATTTATAAATTTGTTTCATGAAAATCCTCTTGCACATGTTGCACATGCAGCCAAGATAGCGCTGTAGAAAATCACTGACTGAGAATTGGAAACTATATCGCACCCATTATATTCACTTGATCTCTTATTCATTGACAATCATTTATTTCAAGCATCTGGACATTTTTTCACCAGAAAAACATTCTATCCTAAAGAATAAGTAGAAACTGCATTTAAAAACTTCTTGGTATCCAAATTTTATTGTAGTGGCATACATAAAGTTGTCAGCTGAAAGTAGAAATGCATAGATGTTCAGAGATAATATTTTAACTGACTGAAACACTATTTCAATTCATTAATTCAAGAACAAAAGTTTATTTTTAAATCGATCAGTATTTTGTTTATTTGTTTGGGTTTTATGGCATATCAACCTTTGTTGGTTATTTAATGTTAAATCCATTTTCATACAAGTCTACAGTTATATTTCAAATAATTCACTTTAGTATAAGTACCCAGTTCCATTGTCAAAAACATTTCTATTCAATTTAGTCAAACAGTTCTAATTCAAACACTTGAGCTCAGAATAAGTATACCTTTTGTTTACATACAGTTAAAAGTCAAAACAGATCTATTTCAAACAATTTAGTTTTAGTGGAAGAACCTTTTCTATGTCAAAAACGCTTCTATTTCGAACAATTCAGTTTAGCATAAGTACGCAGTTTAAATGTCAAAACAGTTTCATTTCAAACAATTCTATTTTCTTTTAGTACCCACTTTAAATGTCAAAACAGTTCTATTTCAAACTATTCAGTTTAGCATAAATTTAGATCCATTTGATCCATAGATAGGGCCTATCAGATGATACCACGCCGGGCCTGAGTGGAACTAGGAGCGATGGCAATAAAAGGGGTACTCCGTATTCACGAAAACTTCAGCATTACTGGAACCTCGCAATCAGATTGTTTTGTGTCACATCATGACATTCGTATAGGAGGTCTTACCCCTCTGCGGAAATGTAGTAGGTGTATTGTACAGTCCGAGGCAACTGAGCAACAAGCTGTATTTTCCAACCAAAATAATATATATATATATATATATATATCAACACCTCCGCTTGAGCAGGATAGTACACAAGGTCAATTTTATCTATCTATCTATCTATATATATATATATATATATTGTTGTTGCCTAAAAAGTTGACACCTACGCCGGTGTTGTTGCTCGCAGTGAACTATGAGCTTGCATGAGCTGGATATGACCTTAGAGGCAATCACACACCTATAGTGATTTAGGAAAGTAAACAAGATATTTGGGCCGGTGGGCTGAGTGTCATTAGAATACACAGATCACATCCTACTAATGACAGGGAAGAGAGAATAGACATACGCATACATGTCTCCCTTAATGCAAATCATGTTATAGGAGCTCGATATCGTCTTACGTAAGAGCAGGTACTCTACAACGTAAATCAGATTTGTTGAAACAAATCAGCTGCTTTCAGATTTTTTCTGTTGATATTATTTTCTTTCTCTTTTCAGATTTATGCTCAGAAATTAGTAACTAACACTTTGATATATTTAACCAAATATAGCGAAATATGCCTTCAACGATGGAGAAGATCTCTAGTGTGAAGACTTATAACGAAAGTAAGCCCATCAAGAGTGTTCAAGCAAGATACAAAAGAAAGTTAGATTTTTGCACATTACCTAAAAAAAGTCAGATTTTCAAGTCAGTTAAGAGATTTGAAGCTCGTAAAATTTCTGAAGATCACAGGGTATCGGTATTCTTTACCATCTTGGCTTCCGTTCACCCAGGAGAAATGTTCACGGGTTATCAACAACTTTACTCGCTGCATTTAACAGTACCTCCTAGCGGACCGTAGAATCCTAAGCATGTAGTGGTGGGGCGTCCTCGTGGTGTAATGGTTAAATCGATGGACTGCGGAATCGTAGTACGTGAGTTCGTACTCCAGTCGCGCTATTACGTTCACTTTCGGACAAATACCCTTGGGAAAGGTATGAACCCCCTTATCCTCCCAGCTATGGGTTAAATAGTACCACTACTATTCTTCTAGGAGAATAGCTTTGGCATTAAATATCCTACTAAAGGTTGATATGCCATTAAACATAGAAACCAAACCAAACCTAAGCATGTAGTCAAGGGTTTTTCTTATTATTTTTGGTTCGTGTTTGAGACTGAATTGTTGCAGATCCTAAAATGTTATCCTTTTACCTTTCAATAAATCTAATTTTCATTACTCTATTACTTGTGATCCTTGATTGGTGCCCAATCATTTTTTTTAATTTGTTTTGTGGTAACTTTTTCAAAAATACTTATAAACCCAGTTTGCAACCAAGACTAACGGTAAAGTCATGCTTAAAGCTTTGGTGTCCGTTAGATCACGATTGTTACGCAGAAATGAGTCTATTTATTTCTTAGATGAGTGAAAACTTAGGACCAACGGGTATAGTTAATAAACTTAGGCCCAAGTGCTAGATTAAGAAAAGTTTAAGAAGTAACAATATATTTTTATCATTTAGTGTATTTGGTAAAAATCGTACATAATAGTAATAAGTTGTATCTCATAGACTGAAAAAGATATTAGGCTTATATGCCCCAAAAATTCGCCCTAAATTATCCAGCAGGACATATGGTTTAATGGATAATGGCATTTAATTATATAATTACAGAATGATTTTTAATATAAATCATTTTTCGTTAATTATATTTTATCATTCAGTTTGGTTGGGCTTTGAACTGTTCGGCCCTTAGTTCAGGTGCACAGACATTGGGTACAGTTTACGCTCGCGCGCAGAAGATATGACAATCACAATTATGCTAATAAACCCCAGATAGGAAATGGGACTGGAGTGTGAATGACGTCATGCCCGGAAGCGATGGGCTGAGAATTTGGATATTTTAAAAAACACATCAGTTGGGTACTCGACTGTAGGCGAGTCGAGTTGGTAGTTTACTGGATGCCAGTCCAGTTGAGTTTTACTGTAGGCCAGTCAAGTTGAGTATTCGACTGGGGCCAGTCCAATTGGGAGTTGACTTTGGCCATGTCGAGAGTTGAAGTTGAGTTAAGACCATGGTGTTGAGAAGTTGAAGTCTGACCATGGAGTTCTACAGATCTCTACCGATAGAGATCTTAAAGACTACGAGATGTGCCGAGCGTTTTATTTTTGTTAGTATAGAATGATTAAGAATTGTGTGTGTCTCTCTCTCTGTCCTCGTGTCGAAGAACCGAACTCAGAAGTCAAGAATTTAATAAGCGTTCGTACCTGAACAACGGTGTCGCCTGTGTATTTGTGTCTGCCTGTGTTTTTGTATATGTATAACGTTTGTGATTGATATGGCTATACAACAATTTGGTTAAAGTGCTTCTGAATGAAATTGTCTGGAGTTTGAAAGTTCAATCCTAACTATAGATAAATTACATAGGATACTTTCTATATCTTAAAAATTGTACCCGGTTATGGCTGATGGAATTAGAACAATCCACCCCAGAGTTTTTTAATAAAGGGTTCCGTTCGAAGTTCTGTGTTGGCCCACGAGTCCGACATTAAACACCTGAAAAAGGCCAAAGGCTGTATCAGCCAAAACATTATGAAGAAAATAGCCCGAATATCATGAGGGATAAAATGATCAAGTGTCATTTCAGAAATTTTTGACAAAAAAGAAAAAATATATCTACCGATTTAGGTTCATGTGATGAAGCCTCGAGGATTTGACATTTACCAGCGGTTTGATAAGGAATCAGGATTAAAGTCTTGTGACTTTAATTAACGCCTACATGTGTTTCAAGAAGGAAGAAAATAGGGTCTCATATATCAAAGACTAGAATATAAGAATTCATTCAAACCAAGCAAGCAATATAAACAAAAGATAAAAGAAGGGAAGATGCACAATCCATGTTATTTCAGGTGATATTTCAGGACATTGGTTTTGATTATGATCAATTTCTGGGAGCTATGTATCCCTGGAAGAGGGGATTATACCCCTCTAAAATGTCGATCTCGTTTTTGACTCTAATCTGATGCTAAAGTTCAGGTTCTGTAATTCAGAGGAGTGTGGAGTACTCTTTCATTGCCATTATGAGTTTCAATCTGATCCGGTGTTGTATTTCCTGTGTGGGTAGTATGTACAGGTAAAATAGACCCAATTATTTGTATTGGATAATAATATGTGAAACCATAAAACCGTGGACAAATAATTTGTATTTGGAATAAGTGATGCCATTTAAGTGTGCTTGAAAAACGAAACAAAACGCTAAATCTCTTTCCAGATTGAACATGGCCAAGTTGGCTGGGGCTGCAGAATACACCAACTGCATCTCTGCAGACGGGTAAGACTCCTCCAAAGAGTGTCCTTGATATGACTCTAAACAATCGGATAGCGAGGCTCCAGTAATACAGGCGTTTGGGGAAATGCAGTTTACCCATTCATTGCAATCGATCCTAGATCCACTCTTGCTCGGTGTGATAGCACCTGATAGGGTCCTATGTATGTGTTAAATAGAACTGATTGACATTTAAACAGCTTACTTTGACATTTAAACTGAATACAAACAAGGACTTTAGCTAAACCGAACTGCTTAAAATAGAACTTAATCATTTAACTGTGCAAATAGTGGTTGGTTGCTTGGTTGTTTGGGTTTATGGCATCTCAACCGTTGTAGGTTATTTAATGGCGAATCCATTTTCATACAAATAATCAGCTCTATTTCAAACAATTCAGTCTAGCATAAGTACACAGATTAATTGTCAAAAATATTTCTATTTCAAGCTATTCAGTTTATTAAAGCGGTTCTAATTCAGCCAATTCAATTTAGTATAATTATAGATTTTGTTTACACACAGATAAATGCCAATAAATAAAATTAAATAATTCAGTTTAGCGTAAGTAGAGTTTCAATGTCAAAAAAGTTCAATTTCAAACAATTTAGTTTAGCATGAGTATGCAGTTTAAATGTTAAATCAATAGTCAAAATCATTTCTATTTCAAGCTGTTCAGTTTAGTCAAACAGTTCTTATTCCAACAATTCAGTTTAGCATAAGTATGCAGTTTATATCTATTTAACCCATAGATAAGACCCTATCAAGTGCAACCACTCTGTGCCTGAGTGAACCTAGGAGCGATGGCAATGAAGGGGTGATCCGCATCCCCAAAGCTCCTGCATCACAGGAACCTCATCATCAGATTACTTAGCGTCATATCTAGGACATTCGTTGGTGAGCGTCTTACCCACTGCAGAGGTGCTGTCGGTGTATTCTACAGCCCCAGCTGGCTGGACAAAACTGTGTAGATAGATGACTGGTGTTTTATTGAATTGTTAGTGATACATAGCAATACTTGAACACACTTAACTTTGTTGATTTGTGGTAAATTGAATTGTTTGAAATACAACTGTTCGATATTTTAAGTTTTGGTAAACAAATGACTAATGTGTGAATTGTTTGTGTTAAATCTCATTACTTGAAAGCATTAAACTGTGAGTAAACAAATGGTCAGTAGTAAACATAATGATTCATATTAGATTAGATTATAAATAATTGAAACTTTATGCGCAAAAAAAAAAAAATGAGCTCAGGCTTGTTAAAAACGTTACCAACAAAAAATCACCATATATCTTAACCAATGGTCCGGGAGACCTGGGTTCAGTACCAGGTCGCGTCTTACCAAATACTTTAAAAATGGTTCTTGATACCTCCTTAACATTCAGCAATATAAGGTACATATCAAGGGTAGAGCAATCCAGGGAAAGGAGTAGTGCCCTTCCTTATATCTCAGTGTAGTAGCTATGGAAAAGGGAGCCTTCTTGTCACCCTAGACTAAGGTCGCCAACTTTACTAATACCCGTATATATATATATATATATGTGTGTGTGTTAGTAACCAAAAAAAAATCATTGTAATATAATGGCCGCGGGATTTCGTTTTATATATCTTGCCTTTTGGTTTAGTTAGGCTGAGAACCTTTCGTTTAGCGCATGGGTTAGTTAGGTGCAACATGAGCGCAGGTATTCACGCGTGTGCGGGGAGGATGTGTCAATCAAAGATGTCAAAATAAAAATTCCAGATAGAAATCTGACCGTGGGATGTGAATGACGTCATGCACCGGAAGCGTGCGCGTAAGATTTTGGGAGTTTGAGAAAAGTCAGTGAGTCGAAGAAGACGGTTGACTTTCGGAACTCGCCGAGGCCTAGCGGTGGGTGCCGCACGTGATTTGGGGCAGGTGGAAAAGTCAGCATAGAAAGGTTGTGTATCTCTCTCCTCATGTCGAAAACCTTTTAACTCAAAGGTAATAAAAAGTTTCGTACCTGAACTAAGAAGTCGTAAGTGTTTTTGTGTTTCGGGATTCCTATGTTATCTATATATGAGTTATGAACATTCTATGTACATTTCACATATTCATGTATGGCTATGTTACATCATTATATATTTTAGATATGTGTATAAAAAAAGTTACCTACACAAAATCATCATATATCATATATATATTTATAAAACTGTTGCCTACAAAACAAACTTCATATATTTTATATATATGTATAAAAATGTTACCTACAAAACTCATATTTTATATATATGTCTAAAAAAGATTTGGCTTTAAATAACCTGCAATAGTTGATATGCCATGAAAGAAAACCAACCCAACAAAATCTCATTAGATCAGCAACACAAACAATGCAAATATAAACGTACAATGAACATCTAAGCATAAAATAATAAGCATAAAATAATAAACATATTTTCAGACAGTTCTATTTGATTCATAGACAGGAACATAACAGCTACTTACACTGCAGATCGGAATGGATCAGCGAATATGGTTATTAAAGGTTAATCCACTATCCCGAGAACGGGAACCTCAGCATCAGGTGCAGTTTAATGTCATACTCAGAATACCCTTTTTTCCGGAGGAAAACGTAACGGTGTAGTGGCTAACGTGCTGTGATACAACATCGTAGTAAATGAGTTCGAACTCCAGTCACGCAATTAAGTTCAATTTCTGACTAACAACCCCAGGAAAGGTAAAAACTTCTTTATCCCTCCAGCTATTGGTTAAATAGTACAAAGATGGCTTTGGCATTAAGTTACCTATGAAGGTTGATATTCAGTCAAACAAAAAAAACAACAAAAAAAAACAAAAAAACAAAACAAACAAACAAACCAAACTTTACCTTTTTTTCTGGTAGGGAGTCTCTCCTGTCTGTAATGGGATACACTCAGAATATTCTAAAACGCAAAATTGGTGGAATTTGGTCGGTGTTCTAGACTGAGCAAATCTTAGTAAATAATCATTTCAGCTACTTATAGCATATTAGCTGATTTCTTTCTTATCTTATGGAAAAAAAACCAACAAATTGTTTAATCTAAACACAGAAGTTGATACATTCAAAAATTCATTTTTGGGCAGTTTTTAACAAATCGAATCCAGGCTCGAATCTTGGTATTATCACGTAATTTAATATCTATGCATCGTTTGACCAATTTCAATAGGCTCTCAACCTTGATCATGGTAAGCGTGCAGTGTTTCATACGAATATCGAAATATCTAAAATGAAAATCCTCGACTTCGAATCAAGTTTTTTTCTTCTCGGCCCCAAGCCTCCAAATCAATCAACAAACGACCACCCACCGAGTCGAATAGGGTAGGACGAGGAAAAATTTGCGTCCGATAAACAAGGCAAAACATCTATTGACAGACAGAAAGACAAAGTGGAGAACAAATCTTTGTGCGTCGCAGGAAAGGAAACAAGATGTAAGATATAACAACAACGAACAAATGGTAAAGATTCTGGCGCGTTCTCTCAATCTCACTCTCTCTCTCATTCTCTCTCTCTCTCTCATTCTCTCTCTCTCTCATCCTCTCATGCTCTCTCTCTCTCTCTCTCTCTCTCTCTCTCTCTCTCTCTCTTTCCCTCTCTCTTGTCTAAACAATCAATAGAAACCTCGGAACACAATAACGTATGTCAAATGATCTTGAATACGTTTCACGTATAGCCAGCGTCGTTTTTCGGCTAATAGAAATAGCCAGAGGTTTTGTTCGTTTTATAATCTTTTAGAGTTCTGTCTTCTCATCTTATGATGATCCTTTTTTGTTTGTTTGTTTGTTTGTTTGTTTGTTTGTTTCTTTTGTTTTTATTTCTTTTTTTTTCTCTCTATCTCTCTTGAAATGAAAAGGAAGCGAAATACTGTAAAGATACGATGAAAATGCCACGAAATCAAGCTACAATGCCGTACTCCACGCGACTCTTTTGTCGCGCCAGACAACTCGCGACGACGTTTCCTGCCTATTGTCTACATACATAAGACAAGAACAACGATTTCACCTTTTGATAACATTGTCCAGCCCGTAGGTACGTCAACCAGGATACATCTTGCCTTCTCTTTAGCTTTTGTTTTTCTTGCTTGCTTTCTTGATTTGAATGAAACCATATTTTCTCATCTTTGATGAATACATTTCTTCTTCTTCTTCTTCTTCTTCTTCTTCTTCTTCTTCTTCTTCTTCTTCTTCTTCTTCTTCTTTCTTTCTTTCTTTCTTTCTTTCTTTTCACGATGTTTTTCTCTGTCGTCGTCATCCTAGTTTCAGTTTACTTTCTTAATTTTCATCATCCAGGTTGTGATCCATACTTCTTATGATGTTTTTTCCTGATATTCTTCTTTGATACATGGCACTGTAATATGCTCAGAATCCATTGTATAAATCTTCAATTTCTTTTACTTTCTATAATATCATTTACTGTTTTAATACTTTCTTTCTTTCTTTCTTTCTTTCTTTTTTTTTCCAACATTTCGGTTCTGTTAGCTTGAAATGTTCATTCATTCATTCATTCTTTCTTTCTTTCTTTTAACATTTCGTTTCTCTTAGAATATTCATTTCTTTCTTTCTTTCTTTTTTTTAGCTGAAAATGTTCATCGCTGGTTTCTTTCTTTCTTTCTTTTTTTCTTTCTTTCTTTTGTCAACTATTTTGTCTTCTGTGTTTTATATGTTTTGTTTCTTACGCTTTTATTTCTTTCTTTTCTATTTTCAATTTTTTCTTTTTTTTTTCAATGTTATTGTTCTATTTATTTTTTTCTTTAAATCTTATTTGCCTCACAATTTGCTTCTTTCTTTCTTTCTTTCTTTCTTTCTTTCTTTCTTTCTTTCTTTCTCCGTCTCCTTTATTTCTTTCCTCTTTGATCTAATTTCTTTCTTTCTTTCTTTCTGAAATTGTTTTTTTTTTGTATAGTAGCTTTCTTTCTTTCTTTCGTTCTTTCTTTCTTTCTTTCTTTCTTTCTTTGATCAATTTCTTTTCCTTGAAAGAGTCCTTTTCTGTGTTTCGCTATCTGGGAGAGGAGCAGGATCTCTGTAGCGCAGTGGCTAACATGCTGAACTGCGACATTGCAGTAATCGAGTTCCAACTCTAAAGATGATATAACGTTCATTGTGGGATTAATACCCAAGGGAAATGTATGAACCCCTTAATACCCAGTATTTGTGGGTTAAATTGCACCACTACTATTCTTGCATAAAGGTGGCTTTGGCATTTAATTATCCATAAAAAGTTGATATGCCATTAAAAACAAAGGAACTAGATGAAACAATTAATACCTTTGTGTTTCTTCTTCTTCTTCTTCTTCTTCTTCTTCTTCTTCTTCTTCTTCTTCTTCTTTTTACTAATTTTTTCAAGAAATTATACACCTTCTTCTTCTTCTTCTTCTTCTTCTTCTTTGTCAGTATTTCCTGGTTCTTTACTTATACCCTTAATGCATATTTCCTTTTGTTTGTTCTTGGTCTTTTACCTCGTTGCTCGGCAGATTTTAAACTAAATAACTCATTTCTTATTATCTTTTCAAGATCACATTCCTTCAGTCCTATTTCCTCTGTTTTTTCTCCTCTTTCTTTTAAATTATCTACAGAAGACTCGTTTTCGTTTCTGATAATTTCCTTTTTCTTCTGGCGACTTTTCTTTTTCTAGCTGCATCTTTTCATCTTTCTTTCAGTTTGTTTCCGTATTTTATTTATTCTGTATTTTACATTACATCGTATTTTTTTTTTATCCATATCTTCTTCATTAATTTCGATTCCCAAACCATCCAGTTTTAGTTTCTTTGTTTAATAGCATATCAATCTTTATAGGGCATTTAATAAGGAGATAAAGGGACTCCTACTAATCTCAAGGGTATTAATTCAAACGTGAAAGTAAAAGCACTACTGGAGTTTGATCTTACATACTAAGATTTTGCGAAGTCGTTATGTTGAAGTTCAAAATAAGTATGACAATCTTTTGAGTTATATATATATATATATATATATATATATATATATATATATATATATATATATATATATATATAAGTGTGTCAGAATTATTTAGATGATCCGTTCGGTGAAACCTACATAGACAAGTTCTGGCTCTTTAGGTATTCTTATCTCGCTCTATACAATTTATTGAACATTTCTACGTATCAGCTTAAGTTTACTCTGTCGGTGATTTTTTTCTTTTGGCTAGACATTGCGATAGTGGTTGATTTTTTTCCAACTGTATGAACGATTTCAGTGGGGTTTTTTTATTGAATTTTTTTTGCCATATGTCAATTTGCCTAATATCTTTTATTTACATATTGTATCATCAGGGTTTTTTTTTTTTACACCAACATAGTTATAGTATAGGTATAAAAAAACAACATACATATATATATATATATATATATATATATATATATATATATATATATATATGAAAGTAAATATGGATAAAATCCGACAGTATGAAGGTAGCAGGAAAAAATATAATCCAAATAGGTGAATATATCATGATATATTCGCCTATTTGGATTATATTTTTTCCTGCTACCTTCATATATATATATATATATATATATATATATATATATATATATATATATATATATATATATATATATCAGGGTAGGTTGATTTTTCCCTTTTCTTAGAATATTAAGACATTTCCTTTACTGAAAGTTGTGCATGGACCTATTCAGTACTCATACAAAGAATTAAATCAAATAGTTTAACATTTTTTTGAGCTTGTGGTATCAAAGATCGTAGACCAAAACATACTGAAAATTCCTCGTTTTTGCAAGATTTGGCTTGAATATTAGTGTGAAAACCAAATAATGTTAGTATTTAAATCAGGGAATGTTCTTTTATCTTAAAAAATGTTATTAATTAAAGAAATAAAGATTAATGTTCAAATTGAAAATCCTCCCCCACCATTTTCTGTATCTGCTTCTAAAAACTGCTTTTTAACGTTATGAATTATGCAATAATATTTGAATACCTTGAAAATTGTTTTTTTTTTTCTGTTATAAGTGAAAATATAACAAACAAAAGAATAAGGAAAAACAAACACAATTTTAATAGAGTTTAATATATAGAGTCAAATTGCTCTCTATAAGAGCCCTTAGACAAAAATGCGGTTCTCAATTTCTGACTCAAAACTTTGGCTGTTATGTGTTGATGCCTTGCTTAAAAAACATTTACAGTTTGTGAAGCTTCCGTTGTTAACTTGACTGCCCGTTCCATGGCCTGAGAATGTGAGGGCAAATCTGGCAAGTCAAGCTTGGTTCCATTTAACAATGATTCTCGAAGTTCACATTCAAAAAAATCTTTCATCATTGGTGGTTCAAAAATGCCACATAATGTTAAATCTATTTATTGTGTCCGATGTGTGGCATTAAAATTAATAGTTGGTATTCTTTTTAACCTTTTCCTGGTTGACTTCCCACTCCTGAAAGAATATAAAAATTAATTAATTGAATTATTAAAAAAATCCAATCTTTACTGCTTTAATAATTATGGTGAAATTAAATAAAATCTTTAAAAATGATTCTATAAATTGGAATAATTGAGTCAGTGATATATGAATAAATATTTACTTACCTAATGGCCAAAATTCTAAAGCTTCTTCTCTTAATTCAACTTCCTCAGATTTGACCATGTAATATAGAAGGTTTTCTGGCAATAAACAAAATGTATTACCTTGTATATTTCTTTATGCTATCTGTTGGATTTCATGAGCCTGCTTCTTAATTCTATGGATCATATTAAAAATGAGCAGTTGCGTAATGTGGAATTTATTATTTCTTTTAATTTCAAATCAACAACTGGCATACACATTTACGATAAAATTTATTAAACAGTGGAGTTTTCTTGAGAGCCTTTGTGTGTATGCACCACGAGTCCATAAAAACATGAGCCTGATGGCCAAAGTTAACCATCTTGCCTGGTTTAAAGGACCAATTTTCGAGGTGGCATATCTAGAGTCAACCTACCAGTAGAAATACCTACTGCGTATTCATATAGGAGTCTTTGGTCACAACTGAGATCATGAAATTCATCAATTTTCAAAATTGAATCCAGAGGTCTGCTAATAGTAGGAAATGATATTTGGGATAAATCATGGCAATCCTTTGAACATAATTTCCCTAGGGGGCCGCTGAATGCTGTAAGGCCTTTTGCGCAACCATCTATATTTTGAAAAAGGGCTCTGAAAGGTGGTTCATTATGGTGCAGAGAGGAACCAGTTGTATGAAGATTGTCATTAGGGTTCTCAACAAGGATAGCCTTGGTAGTGTTATCACAGTTGAATTCATGCAAAACATTCCCCACTTGCTCTGCATTAACAGCCCACATACTCTGCATGAAAAACCCCTGTTCCACAATTATTAGGAAGAAATCTATGAGTCAGATATTGACTTTCATATGGTGTCTCCTTTGTAAAAGTTAAATGGCGTTCTGGTCCCTTAGTTTTTTTTCATAGTTTTCAGTCCATTTTCCTCCACAAATATACAGCAATGGGTCCTTATGATTTCTCCAATCAACGGCAATACATATAAGATTTTCCATATTTTGATCATGTTTTTATTGGGCAGTTGTTTTCACTTTAGTCTTTGCCCTGTCAACTTTACATTTATCAATAATAATATCGTTTATATTAATACTGGTTATGAGAAGGCCCATAGCCTTCAAATCCAAGGGCAAAGCATTGGCAAGGTTGGCTCCAAGATTAGAAGATATGCCTTACCTGACTAACTGGGGAGCATATCTTTGAAATTTGATAAGGCTATAAGGCCCTTTTGGATGACTCTTTTGCTGCAAATATTCTTCTTTTGGTTCTTCAGTTGGAGAAGATGAGTTTGAGAAGGAATGAAACATTACCCTGGAGATTTGATGTTGAAGATGTTGGTGTTGAATGTAATTTTTTTCTAGACCCCTCTCTTTCCTTTCTACTTTTTTATACCAGTTTTATCTACCGCATCTTGCTCGTAAACATTTTTTTTTAATGAATAAACACAGATTTTAAAAATATAAACAAATCAGAATAATTATATAAGTTGAATTTTTTAATAGTTAAGTTTATTTTAATGATAAATTCAAGAGATATTGGTGATAATTAAAATCCTAAACAGTAAATAATCGTAAAGGGGGAGGTAATTTCAACAGGTGAATACCATAAAAATATACAATAGATAATGTATGTAAATAGTTATTCGTATAATAAATTAGATATTATAGTGATTTTATTCCTTTTTAATTTTCATATTTTCATTTAATTTATAAAGAAAAGGAATACTAAACTTAAACATATTTATTATTAAGTGTATTGTATTATTTTATTTTTGTTAAAACTCGGGTTTTATTTAAGCGACGCGTGTTGCCGGTGACACCTATAGCGTGATAAAAATTCCAAATTATTTGGTCTTTAAGTTTGATTCCTCAAATAAATATACATTTTTGAAGAAAGATATATCTTGCGGTTACTTTTGACATTATTTTGTAACTTACTTTTAATGCCTTTTTTACAGTTTCAAAATCAACCTACCCTAATATATATATATATATATATATATATATATATATATATATATATATATATATATATATATATATATATATATATAAGCATTGCTTTAAAAAGCCAGTGCATGGTATTAAGAGCGTTTTAAAATTAAAAAACTGTTAACCATTCTGGAAGCGTTACTTATAAAAAATACAAACCGTAGTTATGTATCCAAAAGCAATACAATACTTCATTGCTTTTAATAACCTTATCGGACCATCATTAACCGTACCAACTCTGCCGTCTTACAGTAACATTTTTTCAATATATTTTTCTTCGCCTCACGTGGATTTTCCTTTGGTTACAGTCCTATGCGTACTTACTCTACTTCAAAATACACTGTCCCTGACGATTCTCTCAGAAGAAGTGACCGAAAGAAAAGGTCCCTTTTTAAGTATTACAGTTGGTTTTTATGATTTTAAAACGTTCTTAATACATGCACCCGCTTTTTAAAGCAATACTTGAATTCTGAACGTACCACAAGATTATATATATATATATATATATATATATATATATATATATATATATATATATATATATATATATCAGGGACTAGTGCTACTCGTGCCCGGCACGACCAATAACTCAGTCAATGTTATTCAAAATGGATTAAAAATCATCCATTAATTTCAACCAAACATACTTAGTCTGATCTCAATTAAATTACGCATCTATTCAAGTTTCGCTAACTAAGTAGCCAAAAGTTCATAAATATATCTGGGAATAATACAACGATGCTGTTTTGAACGGATGGTCAATTTCATTGAACATCCCATAAAATCGGCTATAATGTTGAACACCCGTTATCCGTGCCCAGCACTAGACCCTTATAATAACAGTAATGTTAGCGAAATCGCGCTTTTGGCTGTAGCCAATTGAAAAAGCAAGCCAGATACTGTGCTCAAAAAAATTAGCACAACTGAGGGAGAGGGACCGAGAGAGAGAAAAAAAAAAGAGAGTGGGGATAGCAGATTATAGCCGACGTCATCATCATCGCTATGG
The DNA here is from genome assembly GCA_963585895.1 of Sepioteuthis lessoniana. Classification (NCBI taxonomy): domain Eukaryota; kingdom Metazoa; phylum Mollusca; class Cephalopoda; order Myopsida; family Loliginidae; genus Sepioteuthis; species Sepioteuthis lessoniana. The sequence continues at coordinate 61,221,974 of OY757940.1, forward strand.
TAAATATTGGTTAAACGGCGTGTTTTAATTCGTTTTTTCACTAACAGATCTCTATTTCTTTAATGAATGTTGCATATATTACATTCTGTAACTAAAATTTGTTTATTAGAATACATTTTCTCCAAATAATCTTTATTTTAAGCGAAATTGAAACTACTAGCTGTGTCTGTGTATATTGTCATCAATTTCTTTATTCTAATAAACATATTTTTCTCGTCATAGTAATGAACATCTCTTTTCTTCTATACTTTTGAAAGGAAAAAAATTATCTTATCTACTGTATTAACAAGACTACAAAATATATAGTATCTTGATTGTTTACAAAAAAACACCATGCAAGGTTGGTTGTCAATGTGTGCTATACAATGGAAAATCACGCAATAGCAACTATGATGACTTACTTTGGGTCCACGGACCACGGGTTGGGAACTGAAGTTGACAGAGTGCGGGTGGGGGGCACGAGTAGCAAAAATAGGCTAGAGTCGCCGCTGATATATATATATATATATATATATATATATATAACAGTGTTGGTTGTCATTAAACCACTTTGTTGGTTTGTGTCGAACAAAGTGCAATGTAATATTGAGAGTGCTCAATATCTAGGATAGATGAAATAATTATAATAATAGTAATAATGATAATAATAATAATAATAATAATAATAATAATAATAATAATAATAAATATATATATACTTTATATATGTATATATTTAATTCCTGGACACAGTCTAAATTCTATGAATGAAATAAATAAATATATATATATATATATATATATATATACGCACCCCAACCCTTTGTCGACTGCAGGATGCGACACAATTTCTGTATATTAGCAATTGGTTTGAATTCAGATTTTCCCTTCTCCTGAACCGGTTTTAAAACCAAGGTTAAAGAACCGATACTGCCCAATCAAGGAGGAGGAAATATTGTTAATAACTAAGTTGGCGGTGTTAAATTTATTATAGTATATGATAAGTTTTATTTTTTTGGGGGGGGATCGGTGGGGAATATGTTTCTTTTAATCAACGTTTTTAAAATATTTAGCGATCTAAAAGAGAGGCAAGTATTTTAAAAACGTTGATGATGGCCGAAGATCGGGCTGAAAGTACTAGGGAATCAATTAATCATTGGAGGTTTATCAACCAATTCGCGCCGTATACTATAAATTCGATGCAGTGATTAGAAAGAATGAATATAAAAATGTGTAGACAAACGATGTCCATATTGTTTAATAAAATATGTATTAACGAAGAAATGATGCCCCCCCACACACAAATACCTAATGGGTTAGAAGAAATCTACCGAGGTTTCAAATTTCCGGTTCATCAGGATAAAACTGACCCAGTTTTATCCTGATGATCCGGATAGGTGAAACCGAGGTAGATTTTTTTCTGACCCATCAGGTATTTATATTTATATTTGCTCTACTGCGTATCGAGCCCTTTTTTCGTTTAACTTAGTCCTCTGTCAGAGTTTGTTCTTTTGGATGGATATTGTAATAATGTTTGGTTTTTTCCGACAATACGTATGTTTCTAGTCTTTTCTTTTTACATGGAATTTTTCCTCAAATATCAATTTGTGTATTTGTTTATTCACAAGTTGGATCATTGAGATTTTTTCACTTTAAAGTAAGGTATTAACCTAATATATATATATATATATATATATATATATATATATATATATATATGGAAGAAAATAATGGATAGTTATCCGACAATTTGTGAAGAAAAATTGACAACAAATAATCCAAATAGAAAGTGGGCATTTATAGAGAAACAAAGTCAGTCGACACCATAGCGTTTCGGTTCTGCTGAACCATCATCAGGATTGTGAGGGGTTTTATTAGTGATGTTAAGTGTAGATGGATGTATAAAAAAAGTGTAAAAATATATAAAAATCTGGAAAAGTTGTACAACAAGAAAAGTTGGCTATTTATGATAAGAAAAATTGGCCGTTTGATCAATGAATCTGCGAATATATATATATATATATATATATATATATATATATATATATATATATATATATATATACTTTCTTTAAAGAAAAAAAACAAAGACCGGTTATTTTAGGATTATAAATTTATTTCCATCCTGTTTTGTGTTTCTGATGTAAACCAAATAATTCCTTCAGGACAAGAAAATCATTCAAAAGCTGAACATTTAAATTTTCCTGGTAGAGAGCTCAAAGTAATTAATATTACAGAGCAATACTTTCTTTAAAGAAAAAACCTGTTTTGTGTTTCTGATGTAAACCATCAGAAACACAAAACAGGATGGAAATAAATTTATAATCCTAAAATAACCGGTTTTCGTTTTTTTTTTAAAGAAAGTATTGCTATGTAATTTTAATTACATTTCGCTCTCTACCAGGAAAATTTAAATGTCAGCTTTTGAATGATTTTCTTGTCCTGAAGGAATTACTTCCAGCTCTGGTTTAACTGGACCGAATAATATTATATATATATATATATATATATATATATATATGAATATATATGCTTGTTAAAATACCACGGAACACACCTCTCTTAATGATCTTATGTTTTATCTCTCATGGAGAATTTCGATGAAAATAAATAGGTTTTAGTTCTGCCCTCCCAAATGGAGAGTTGTTTCCTGTAGGATATCTACATTAAACTGATCTTGAGTCACATAGCAGCGCTGTGGGGGTTGGTTAGATCGCTTCAAGGCTTTTGGTCTAAGAGATGTCAAATAAACACCTATTTCATGGTGAAGTGGAACATTCATGGTGTAGTGGCTAACCTTAGACATAATATTCAACGAGTTTGAACTCCAGTCGCATTATCACATTCTCCTTTGGACTAATACTTTTTGGAAAGGAAGGAAACCTCTTACCTTCTCCATCTCTTAGTTAAATTGTACTGCAACTGTCCTTTTACTAAGATAGGTTTGGCTTTAAATAACCCAAGAAGGTTGACATGCCATTAAAAAAACGCCCAATGAACCAACTCGTCTTTAAGACAAGTAACATTTCTCCGATTGTCTTGGGTAAGTTTATGGCTTGATACTTCAGGTGCGCCCATTAGGGAGAATGCCGAAGGGAATGGATAATTTTCTGCCTTTCTGGAGGCCAACTTACTGGTGCTTTTCTTCGTCTTTTTTTGGGGGGGGAATCTCCGCATTAAATCGACCTTGTGTCACATGCTTCCACTGTGTTGGTTGGGGAAGGAAGTTTTATCAACAGTAGATATCACATCATATGAATTCTCAAATCGCCATCTTTGATTTTTAACAAAGTCGCATCTAAGTCATTATATTTTTTATTCCTTTGATTTTTTTTTCTCGAGCACACTTTTTTATTCCTTTGATATATTTTTTAAGATGATCTTTGACTTCTAGTTTGCAGTTTGGAAATAAGTTTAATTTTCCGCCATATTCAGCGATTATTTTTGATCATATTTCTTTCCTTCTTTTTTCCTCTCTCCCCATTGTTCTCCTTCTTTTTTTTTTTACATCACCGGCTTTTTATTTGATTTTGATTTTTTTACTCTGCATTTCTTTCTCTTTATTCATTTTTTACTTATTGTTTTCTCCCATACGTGTTATCTTTTCAGTACATTTGTCCTATCAGTTCCTCTTCAATATCTCGTCTTATAGACTCCGTATTCATTGTGATTTATTTTTTCTGTCTTATTAGTGAAATTTTATCTTTCTAACTTGTTATATCCATTTCTTTCTTGTTGATTTTCTTGTCTTCAAAAAATCAACCTCCCGAAAAAAAACAAAAAAACTTAAACAAACAAAAAACAAACAAAAAACAGTTTGTTTTTTTTCCACATGTTGGTTGGTTGGTTGAATTTTATGGCATATTAACCTTTGTAGATTATTTAATGCCAAATCCATTTTCATACAAATAATAAGTTCTATTTCGAACGATTCAGTTTGACATGAGTACACAATTTGTCAAAAAACATTTCTATTTCAAGTTATTCAGTTTAGTCAAACAGTTTTAATTTAAACAATTCAGTTTAGTATAAGTATAGATTTTGTCCCAACAGAGATAAGTGTCAAAACACTTCGATTTCAAGCAATCCAGTTTGGCATAAGTAGGCAGTTTAAATATCAATTCTATTTCAAGTAATTCAGTTTAGCGTAAGTTCGCAGTTTATTTTTATTTGACCCGTAGATAGGACCCTATATGGTGCTACCACTTCGAGTGGACCTGGGAGCGATGGCAATGAAGGGAGACTCCACATTCCCCCCAAATCCAATATTACTGGAACCTCACTATTAGATTGTTGAGTGTCATATCAAGGACACTCGTTGCGGGGGTTTTACCCCTCTGCAGAGATACAGTCGGTATATTCTACATCCCCAGCGACTGGGAAATTTTACACATGTATTTCTAAGTAAACGTTTACTCCAAAAGTTAATAAAGCTCATAATTGTTAATTAAATTCTCCTCAGTCTGACACAAGGCTACCGAAAATATTAACTTGTTCATTCTTATAAAAAATGACAGCAATGTTGGTGATTGTAAACCGTCGTAGGAGAGTGAAAATACTAAAACACAGCTCGTCTTAGTGTTATCGGTTCAATTTTTGTGGCTGTGGAAGTTGGTTTGATTTGGTTTAACGGCATCTCAATACCTGTAGGCTATTTAATGCGAAATCCTTTTTATACATAAGTATTGAATATACATGATTTTTAAATACATTTTGTGGATAACATTCCAAAACGAGTCTGTGTTCCTTTTTGCACACAGTTAAATGATTTCAAGTACTACTGTAAAACAGCCACGCTTCAACATCAGTCCTTTGTTTGCGCACACAATTCATTATATTTGATCCATAGATAGAACTCGATCAGGTGCAACCACTCCTCGTCAGAGTAGGTCTGGGAGCAATGGCAATAGTGGTGTACTCCACATTCCACGAATTTCTAAGGCAAGAGAATCGACATCAGATGGTTTAGTGTCATAACTAGGACATTAATTGAGGGGGTATTACCCCTCTGAAAAGATACAGTTGGTGTATTCTATAGACCCAGTCGACTGGGCAATAGTGGAAATTTACTAAGCTTTTTGCTTAGATGTGGCACAAGGCCATATGAAAGGGGCACCCAATGAGACTCGAACTCACTCGTGTAGGTTTGCTAGCCGAGCTTGCTAACCATTACACAACCAGAGGCGCCTCGACTGGGCAATAGTGGTTGTTGAAGAAGGAATAAATGGAGAACGAACAACACGTGCAGGATAGCTTCTTCGTTCACTTAGAAACAGGATTCTTCTCGTATCTTTGATTCTTTACCACACAGACAAGAGGAAAAATATGACCGAATCACGAAATCCATGATCTATATGTATGTATATACAGGAGGTCAATCTGAAAAGAAACGGAACTGGGTGTGCTCTGTGAGTTATGGTGGAAAGAGTGATAAGCAGATTGTGTTATTATCTTGCATGATATCTTTGGAGTATATTACTGAAATTTTAACTTTCTGCAATCGTTAGATTTTTCTTACATGGTTTTAATTACATTCTTGAATTTTGGTCGTTAAACTATGAACCCTGAGGTACGAATGATGAATATCGAACTACAACTAAACTTGAAATCTTTGAGGCAAAATCTGTCAAAAAATACTTGAAATACTTAAGCAAGTGTATGATGAACACCATGTCATGCACACTTGTTTCTGAGTTGTACAAGAGGTTCAAAGAGGGATGGTGAGGTGGTAAAAGACTTCGAGAGCAGGCGGCCTTCAACATGCAGGACTGAGGTCAACATCGATCTTTAGTTTTCTGTTCGAATGATTGCAATCAGCTGAACGGGAAAAAAACTGTAAGATTATCATCGATGATTTGGCCATGCCAAAAGTCTACGCCAAAATCATCGAGCATCTTTAAACCAAAAAAGATTTGCTTCGTAGAGTCCTCACTGAGGATGGGACTTTAGGTTATTTTTTAAAGTATGAGGCGGAAACGAAGCGTCAAAGTAGTCAATGGAAGTCTCCGATGTTGCCGTGGCTGAAGAAAGCAAGACACTCAATTCCAAAGTAATGTTGATAACATTCTTTTATGTGAGGGGCATCTTCCACAGCGACTTCTGGCCAAAGAGCCAGACAATCAATCAGAAAGTCTATAAGGATATTCTAGGGCGTATGCTTTGCTTAGCGAGCAGAAAGGGAAAATTGCTGTGACAGGACAAATATTGGCTGCTTCACGATCCCAATGCTCGTAACGCCTTGTGCATCAAGCAGTTCCTGGGTGAGAAGATCACCGTTGTGGAACAATCTCCTTATTCACCTGATCTTGCTCCGTGTCACCTCTTTCTTTTCCACGAGAGCAAAGAGATATGTTTTGAGGCCTGTTGCCCACCAAGAGGACCATAACGACAAAACTGAGGGGCATCCCAGAAAATTCCTTCCAGTAATGCATAGAAGCAAGGACGAGAAGGATGGGAAACTGCTTTAGACGCGAAGGTATTACGTTGAAGAGGCAATCATGTAGTTGGTTTCTTGCAACTGAACTAAATTTTTGTGACACCAAGCACGTTACTTTTCAGATACATCTAATATATATATATATATATATGTTTACATATATATATATATATATATATATATATATATATATATATATGTTTGTATATGTATGTGTGTTGATGTTTATTCACATGACACCACATACCCACTTTGAAAGGGGGACTCTTGATGGGAACCTTGGTAAGAGCGTTCCTGAGCGCTAGATCAAGCATATCTGGTAATATATGGCCAACTAGAAGATATGTTGAATTTAACTAATTTTTCTGATTTCTTGCTGTTGGCATTTTAGAAAACTTATGCATTTGTTCCCTGGTACAATTTTCGAGTAAGACAGATATTGCTTACCTCATTGAAATGTTTTCCAAATTCAATGAAGTGAATTTGCAGCTGCAAGGTGATGAGATTTCATTAATCAAAGCGAAGTCCGCCCTTTCGGCATTCCTCTCAAAATTACAGCTCTACAGCAGGAAACTTGGCCGCTGCAAATTCCGTCAGTTTCCTTGTTTGTCTGACTTGGAGAAGAAAACAGTAGTGAAGGAGGATGACATTGCCGTGTACTGCGCTCATTTAGCGGAACTCCTCGGGGATATGTCAGTCAGATTCAACGACCTATTTTCTCTTGAAATCCCTGGTTGGGTGATCGATACGTTTACTGAACCCAGCACATAGGTGCCAACCCATCTAGAAGAGGAACTTGTAAGTTTGCAAAATGATGAAGATCTGAAACCAAAGTTCAAAACCTCTTACCAAGTCTTTTGGATGCAAACAGCGATCCGAAAACGCTACCTAACCCAGTGGAAAGACATCAAGTTGTTTTTCATTGCTTTTTCGTCTTCCTACCTGGTTGAGAGGGGATTCGGCGCTGTGTCCAGCCTCCTCACCAAACCAAGATACAAACTCAACATAACAGAGCGTGGTGATCTGAGACTGCTCCTAACAAACCTTCATCCTGATGTTGACAGTTTGATTGCTATGCACCGAGCCCACCCATCTCATTAAGCAGGGTAGTTGTTAATGATTACTCGTTCAGTTTTACAATTTATTTCAAGTTCAGTTCAAGGTGTTTGTGATTGAAAAATAAAAATATTAACTACTTTTGTTAGTAAAAATTGTTTTTTATACTCTTCAAACTCTTTGTGATTGAAGAATCAATCAATTCTTATGACATTTATCATTACCGTCGTTCTGGCGTTCGTTGGAAGATGGTGGTGGCAAAAAAAGTTGGTGAAGGGGGTGGTGGCAAAAAAAGTTTGAAAACCACTGGTATACAATATAGAAAGGCATCCACGCTGGTAAATGAGTCAATAAGAATGGCTAAGGGAAAAGGTTTGCTGCAATAGAAGTGATAATATCCGTATCGCGTGAAAAATGAATTGTTCATGCAATTAAATGATCTCATCATCGTTAGTCTCGTAATCTGGCGTTCTCGGGAGAGCACTGCATTGTTGAACGCATCATCAAATGACCCTTGTTTTTGGTGGCCAAGGAACAAAGGTGTAAACTCAGGCAAACCTCCAATTAAGATGTTTGTGGTGTGAGAAAAACATGTCTTGCGACGAGAGAACAATCGAAACTTGAGACGAAAGAAAAATCGAGTCCTGCGACAAAAATAAAGAATCATGTCTTACAACAAGAGAATAATCGACTCAAGTGGCAAAAAATAGGGCTGAGTCTTGTGATGACCACTTACTGACGTATTAATTCTGGCGAAACATGTAGTCTTTTAAATTAAGTGATTTGATTTAGCTGTACTAATGTATTTTTTAATGTAAGCGTTGGACGATGGAGGAGAAGATCTCTTGTGTGAAGACTTATAACGAAAGTAAGCTCATCAAGAATGTTCAAGCAAGATACAAAAGAACGTTAAATTTCAGTACATTTCCAAACAGGAGTCAGAATTTCAAGTCGGCCATGAGCTTTGAAGGTCATATAATTTCTGAAGATCGTAGGATAACGGGTTTCTTCACCATCTTGGGTTCCGATCATCCAGGAGGAATATCCACGGGTTATCAACAACTCTGCACACTGCATTCAACAGTGCCTCCTATCGGATAGTGGACATCTGGAGCATGTACTCGAGCGCTTCTCTTGCTATTTCTGGCTCATGTTTGAAACTAAATAGTTGCAGATTCTAAAATTTTATCCTTTCACCTTTCAATAAATCTAATTTCCATCGCTCTATCACTTGTGATCCTTGATTTCTGCCCAATCATTCTTTTTTTCAAAATTTATTTGATTTAGTGGAAAAATCGAGTCCTTTGACGAAAAAAAAAAAGAACAAGTCTTGCAATGAGAGAAAAATCGATTCCTTTGGAAAAAAACAGATTGAGTTTTGGCCAGTTTCTGACGTATGAATTCTGGCGAAACTTGTAGACCTCTAAATAAAATGATTTGATTAAGCTGTGCTTATATATATATATATTTTATATAAGTGAGCCTGCTGGTTGTGTGAGTGAGTGAGTGAGTGTGTGTGTGTGTGTGTGTGTGTGTGTGTGTGTGCACCAGCGTGTTTGTTGGTTTGTGTATGTATGTATGTGTGCTTGAGTGTATTTGTATATATTTATGTTTTGGTGCTTTTCAGTTTCTTCCAGGCAGCGGTCAAATCGATACTGCTAAATGGATGCACTACATGGACGCTAACAAAACTACTGGAGAAGAAGCTAGATGGCAATTACACAAGAATGCTGCGTGCAATCCTGAACAAGTCCTGGCAGCAACACCCCACAAGACACCAACTGTACGGCCACCTGCCCCCTATCACGAAAACTATCCAAGTTAGACGAACCAGACATGCAGGACACTGCTGGAGAAGCAGAGATGAACTCATATGGATCATGAACTCTTATGGATCCCCACACATGGCCGCGCAAAAGCAGGACGACCAGCTCGAACGTACATTCAGCAGCTATGTGAGAATACAGGATGTTGTCCTGAAGACCTACCTAGGGCGATGAACGATAGGGAGGAGTGGCGAGAGAGGGTCAGGGATATCCGTGCTACCAGCGCGATATGATGATGATGATGTGTGCGTACGTGGGTGTGTGAATGAGTTAACGCATGTGGTTTCATATGTATACTAGTATGCATTCGCGTGTACGTATTTGTGTGTGTTCGTGTCTTTGAGTATGTTCGTTATATATAGTATTGAAGTTGCTGTTGTAGTTGATTGAGTGTGTGTACGCGTATGTATGTATGTATGTGTATACGTAAGTATGTATATTCAGGTGTCGGTGTTTTTGTATATGGGTATGTGTGTATGTGATTGCTTGTTCGTGTTTGTGCATTTGTGCGTGAGCTTTGGTTTATATATTTGTGGGCATTTGTTTGTGTGGGTATTTATGTGCGATCGTGTCTTTCCAAGGTCGTTAAAGGATTGAAAGTTATTGTTGTTGTTGTTTGTATATGTGTGTGCGTGAATACGTGTGTGTTTATGTATTCATGTTTTTTATGTGGTTGTGTTTGTGTGGGGGCTTCTGTCTGTTTCTGCGGATGCTTGGATGTGTATGCCAGTGTGCTTTTGAGTGTGCGTGTGTGTGTGTACGTGTGTGTGTGTGTTATCTTACCTTTGCGTATGTTTCTTATACAATGAAGGATTTGGAGTTGTTGTTATAGTTATGTGTTTGTAGATGTGCGTATATGAGTGCGCACGGTTGTATGTCCGTAATTTTTGAAAATGTGTTTCATTATCTGTTTGTGTATGCAGTTGCTTTGATATGTATGTTTGTGTGCCTTTGTGTGTGCGAATATGTGTGGGGGTTTGTGTCTTTACCTCTGCTTGTTATACGTTGAGGGGTTGGGATTTATTGCTGTCGTTTCTGCTGATGTGCGTGAGTGTGTATGTTTATGTGTGTATGTATGTGTTAATGGGACCCAACAAAAAGTGGCTAATGGGATTTGGGCAAATTAATTAAGAGAGAGACAATGATGGACATCAGATCCCCTCTACCATTATTGTACAGATTCAATGAAAGTAACTCAACATAGAAGCGCGAAATCTTATAAAAAATTGATAACAACAAAAAAAAAACTTATGTGATTACTGCAGAAACATGATAAGGTGTTTTTAATCAGCAGTTCCCCTGTCTATTTCATGCTGGCTAATATATATATATATATATATATATACTCGTGTAAAAAACTATTCGATGTAATGAACGACCCCTAATATTTAGTCACAAAAGGGTGTTTTTATCATATATTGCATGTAATGAATAACCCCCAAATTTTGGCTATGCTAGCCTTAAAAAATATTTCATCAACAGTGAATGACATAAAGAGAAAACATTCCAACACTTATACTTTCAAAACTACCGTAATACAATCAAAATCTCTGGGATACTGGGAATAAATAATGTCGTCTAGAAATATATCATAGAAGCTATTTCTTACAATACAAGGGCTTCTGCGTGGTTTTAAAAATTTACCCATCGCAACCTGTTGTTACATTACAAATAAACATATAGAAATGAATCAAGTTTTGCTTTGGTCTCGGTATCTTTTAATGGCATATCATCCTTGGTGGGAAATCCAAGGCCAATTCCATTTGGCCAAGTTGGCTGGGGTGGTAAAATACACCCACTGCCTCGCTGCAAAGACGAAAGACTCCTTCAACGAGTGTCCTTGATATAACGCTAGACAATCCATAAAGACTCCGGTAATGCTGGAGCTTTGGGGAATGAAGAGTACGCCTTTATCACCATCGCTCCCTTATTCTCTTTTGTCCGGAGTGATAGCACCTGATAGAGTTCTATCTATTGGTCAAATAAAACTAAACTGTGTATTAATGCTAAACTGATTTGTTTAGAATATAACTGCTTTTGACATTGAAATTTTGTAGTTATATTAAATTGAATTGTTTGAAATAGAACTGTTTTGACCTTTAAACTTCTTACTTACCCTAAACTAAATCGTTTCAAATAGAACTGTTTTACATTTAACTGTGTGTAAACAAAAAAAATTATGCTAATGCTTAACTGAATTGTTTGAGATAGAATTGTTTATATGTATATTAAAAGCATTTGGGATTAAAAAACCTACAATGGATAATATACCATAAAACCCAACCCAACCAAACCAAAGGCAAATCCATTCTTGTAGAAGAACAGTAGTAATACTATACATGCAGAGAACAGTAGTAATACCTATACATGCAGAGAAAAAGGGGTACATATCTTTCCCTTGGGTATGAGTCAGTAAACGGAAGTAATAGCGCGGTTGGAGTTCGAACTCACTAAGATATCTCATTCCAGCAAGTTAGACACAACATCGGGGGAATTCCCACTAAAGAGAATATGAATGATTGATTACAAAAACCATTGGGTGAGTAGATCTAAGAAGGAACATGAAATAGCTGTGGTCTAGCCGAGTAGTTATACAATGGCCTTGTGCCCCCATCGCCCTTAAGTGGAAGTGCGAATGCATTTGATACATAAGTTGTGTGAGAGCTCATTTTCGATTGATGTTTATATGTATATATATATATATATATATATATAACTTATTGAATTGATGAGGTACCCTGATGAGCCGCTTAGGCGAAACTGTAGTAGGTTAGTTTCTGACTCACGAAATAATTTTTGTCATGATATATATATATGTATATATATATATAAAAATTAGCAGATGTAATCCATTATAAATGTATTTTAACAATCTGCTGAGGATACAATCTATATCAGCAGGTTTTGATATTAATGATATAATTGCGCTGTATGTGAATTTCTTATATATATATATATATATATATATATATATATATATATATATATATATATATCTTATTTAAATATATTAATAGCCATACATAGAGCACGCTATTAGAATATATTGACATATATTCTATATGGAGTGTTCCTTATAAGCCTATTCTTAGACTTAATTTCAATGAAATATATATATATATATATATATATATATATATATATGTATTAGAGAAAAAGCTTTCTTGAAATAAATTCTGGGAAATTATTTGGACGACAGTCATCATTTTGTTACCCTGACTCACAGATAGTACTGAGTTGACATCAATTTCAATAAAACCAACATTTTCAACATTCTCAATGGAGCCATATAACGGTTACTATAAACCTTTCTGTCATCTGCTGTTAATGGTTAAATATATATCTATAGTATGCAATACCTCATGGAGGCGTCTGTGGTGTAACGTTTGTCGTCGTTGGAAATGAATACGGTGACCCGAGTACAAATACTGGACGAGCTCTTTGCATTTTACACAGTGCTAATACCCTTAAGAAACATATGCATCCAAATATTTTCCTTCCCTAATGGGTAATTAGTGGAGCAGACTGGACTCTTTAACCTTAGTATGGCAACTGACTTGGAATATTGAAAATTTTGAATTCTAACCTATTGAACTCTGCTTGAAAAATTGAAAGGTTGATAAATATATATACTTAGAAAGAAAGCAGTGTCTAGCACAGTAAACCCATACCTCCTTGATACGGTAGTGAGTTCGATCTTTGTCGGGTATCACAATTATTGTTCAATAGTACTTCTTTTAAATGCAAGTCTTATCTAATGCAATGGCAGCATTTCAATTTCCAGGTAAACCAAATAACCATATTTACCAATCCGCTCGGGCAGGATATGACACAAGGTCAATTTTTAAGCGGAGTCTAATAGGTTTGAATTCAGAGTTTTCCTTCTCCTAGACTAGTTGCCTCACCATGGCTGAAGAACCCAGTCTGTCCTACTAGTTACTCATAACTGGAGGGAGAATAATTGGATTCATACCTTTCCCAAGGGTATTAGTGCTATGTGAAATGGAATCAGTCTCGTCCAGGATTTGAACTCGTGTCGCCGTGTCCAATTCCTACGATGATAACCATTACACCACGGGCACCCCCCTTACACCACGGGCACCTCCCCGAAACCAAATAACCATGATCGTGGAATCAACCACAAGAAAATCTCGTGGTAGGTACGAGAAGTAGTGACGCGAATGTTTAAGATTTTTAAAAAGCTATTCAGTCAGTTCGTGATCAGCAGAGGACAAGTAAGGAGCTTAAATATCATAGAAAGTGAAATAATTAAATGCTACAGTTTATGGAACAATAGGATTTTTCATTTATCAACACACACACACATATACACACACACACTCGCGCACAACCACTCCAAAAACGTTTTATGACTCCCATTTTTTTAAGACAGAACTGGAGGGACGTAGAAACATACAAATAAAGAAAGTAGATATTTTTCCGTGATCACCTGTGTGACTTTTCCTTTTTCTGTAAACTTGTGATCATCTTTTCATCTCATCTTTTGTCCGTGGCAATTCACGCCGAGACCCAGTCAGTACAATACTTACCTAAGATAATTACCAGTGTGCTGAGGCCGATTTTCGCGTGATTTTGCCATTGGAGCTTTATATGAAGTAAAGTTTTTTGAGAAATGCGTAAATTCAGTACGGTCACATACTGCTAAAATCCATGGTGTGCGCACTCTCGGTCGATTAGAAAATCGAACTGACAAAAATGAAGGAATAAGTCGATAAATGTCTGACACGATAGTTATAATTCCGTCAGTTGATCCACAAAAGCCGAAAGATAAAACTTTAATTTGATTTACATAATCTGTCAATATTAACGCTTATCGCAAAATTAATTTATTTCCAAAGGTAGCCATCTTATCTTTCTTTCGAATGTGGTCTCATAAGTAATTTTCGAACACACACACGCACACACACACACACACACACACACACACACACACACACACACACACACATATGTTTATGTATATATATATATATATATATATAGCATAAATGTTCCCCAGGAGGCGCAACCATCTTCATAGCAATTGTCATGAAAAATGTACTTAGCTTGCCAAGTTCAAATTCTGAACGCAGCTCTTTATGCTTCAGTGCAAATACATACTCTGGAAAGAGGCATGTATCCATTGTTTCCTCCTATGGCAGTGATGGGTAACCAGTTGGGTAGTTTAAGTATTGCGTCTCTTACACGAGGAAAGCAAAACACCTACAGTAATCATCTTGTGAAGGCGATAGAACAAAACACATAAATTCTGTGGAAATGGTTATTTAACTTTTATTTCACTCGTGAGGCCCAGGAGAAGCTTAAGACTCAATGACAATGTTCTTATAATTTGATAGTCATATTTGCTGGGTCCATATATTCAATAGGTTATCTCGGAACGAAAATTCAGTTTCAACTTTGGGTGGGTGCTTTATATGTGGTTGTTTGTTTGCTGTCTTCTCGATCACCGATTCCCGAAAAGCCCTAAGCATTGTAACTCATGTCTTCTATGTTTTCAATGATGTCAATAACCTTGTCCTCCAACAGTTCTTTCTCATGGTCAAACCAGCAAATCGTTTAGACTTGTACATTCTAGGTCATGAGTATGACGCAGGACATTTGATTGTCTATTTGCGAGTCATTCTTTTACACAGAGTGTGCTCTGTGTGTATGAGGGTATTGCACATAGTCCTGTGCTTCACCTAATACTGCCGATCAAAACGTATTGTCATCAGTGATTTAAAAAAGTATTGATAAATTACACTGATTGAAAAATATTGTTTCTAGAGAGCAATGTTTAATATATTGGAAATCATTTTTGTCACACAAATAATCCTTTAACTTTGTTTTTTATTTAGAATTTTGGGGTTTAATATTCATATGATCACTAGGGTTTCCTGGTTTTTGTTTAATTTCAAAACCCCGTTAAGAAGTACCCTTCTTTAACCTTGAGGATTTGAAGGCCTCTATAAGACTTCCAACGGTGCCGTTTCATACTGTATTAAAAGTAAATTTTAGATGTGATTTTTACAATGTTAAACTTGCTGGAATAAGTGCTGTGAATGCTAAGGGGAATTTTTCGAAAAAACTAACGTTTCAGCTATTGTTTGATTCTGTCTCGATACTTTTTGAACAAAACTTCTATCTCTCTTTATCACTCCCCCCTATCTCTCTCTCTCTCTCTGTTTGTCTATATATCTAGTTTAGCGCATAATTTAGCATAGCAGTCATAATTATAAAATGATAATATCTCATACAGAATTTTGAAAAAGTGGATTCTTGACGAAAAACCTAATAAACTAAAAAGAAAGCCTCATCAATCCACCACGCTAATTATATAATCTATTCCGATAATATGACGCACAATTTTTGATGTAGGAAATTAAAATTTCAAAGTAAGGCCATTTTTTTTCTTCACAGGAATAATTCTGGAAAATTAACTTGACACGTGCCCTTCATATTTGCCGTTGTCATTATCGCGACTATTATTATTATTATTATTATTATTATTATTATTATAACTGATGATGTCGTGGTTGTTGGTGACGTTGTTGTCATTGTCATCTTGAGGACCTTATTCAGGATCATTATTTTATTCTTTCACCACCGCCATTATTTTTACACCAATGTTGTTGTTGTTGTTGATATTGTGGATTATTATTATTTGTAGCAGTAGTATTAGTAATAATAGCCGTAGTAGTGTGTTTATTATTCCAGCTGTAGTTGTTGTTATGGCACGATTTTTTTCCCTTATTTTTGATAAGTGTTGGTGCCAATTTCTTCTTCTTCTTCTTCTTCTTCTTCTTATTATTATTATTATTATTATTATTATTATTATTATTATTACTATTATTATGCAATTAATATTTCATTAGGTGTCCAAGCTTTGTTATTAATATAAAAAAAATGAATGACATTTACTCAATAGCATTAACATTGACACCAACTTAAGCATTTGAACATCATCAGCGAAAACAGTAATATTATTGTTATTATTATTTCATTACGTTCTTTCATTTTCTTTTTCATGGCCAATATTATTATTATTATTATTATTATTATTATTATTATTATTATTATTATTATTATTATTATTATTATTATTTAACAGCTGGATTTATGCCTAGTTTTTAATTTTTTTCAAATATTTCATTAAAAAAATATTTCTATTTTTTCTGATTATTTCCCCGTGACCTTTACTATTATCCTAATTATTATTTGTGTTTTAACACCAAGAGCAAATGGTAATCATCCTGATGGATCAAGCGACAGCAACCAGGATACAACATCTGGCAATTAGTACAATATGTTTAGCGACTTCTACGACCTCAATAGTTCCACAGAGATATTGTTTGGTTCTATTTCTTGAGTAAAAATCGCCAACTGATTTATAGCCCTGGAGATTATCTCTTCTGATTGGAAGGGAGCTCCAAGTCATTGATTGATTAACAGATTGATCTTAACAGCATGTCAAACTGTTTTAGGTCTTTTTGCCAAGAGGTTAGGGAATCACGTTCATTTTACATTGCTGTGTAGTCGTTTCTTAAGAGTATTTAGAAATATATTTTTGATCATGGTAATGTGGCACCAAGTATTCCTATTTGAAATATGTCTATTTTAAATACACTAACTACCTCTCTGCAGACGAGTAAGTCCCCCCGACTACAACGTGTTTCCTTATAAGACATTTAATTATCTTATGGTGAGGGTCTAGTAATGCTGGACCATTGCCATCGCTCCCAGGTCCACTCTAAGTCGGTGTGGTAACACCTGAAACGGTTCTATCTCTTATTTACAAAGAACTGTTTGACATTTAAACTGTGTGCAAACAAATGACAAGGGATGTCCTCGTGATGTTATGATTAAATTGATGGACTGCGGAATCGTAGTAGGTGAGTTCAAACTCCAGTCGCGCTATTAGGTTCACTTTCGGACAAATACTCTTGAGAAAATTATGAAACCAATTATCCTCCCATCTATGGTTTGAATAGTACTACTACTGCATTTCTAAAAGAATTCATCTGGCATTAAATAACCCGAGAAGATTGATATTGCATTAAACAACAAACAAACACACTAGCAAACGAATGACTGAATTGTTTGAAATAGAACCGTTTGGCCATTTAACTGTGTGTCAACAAATGACTGATGTTTAACTGAATTATTAGCCATTTATAGCAATACTTGGAACCATTTAACTGTGTGCAAAAATATAAGCTTAAACTCGTTTTAAAATGTTATCCACCAAATGAGTTTACAAATCATACATTTATATATATATATATATATATATATATATATATATATATATATATATATATATATATATAGACGATTTGGCATTAAATCACTGTCTTTGCCTTGTTAGGGGCCAGAGATAAAAACGCAAGAAAGAATTTGAGTTAAACCAATATAGTAAAAGAAGAATATGGGGGAATGCAGAGTATACCTGCGTTGCCATCACTCCCAGGTCCACTCTGGCCCGGAGTGGTAGCACCTGATAGGGTTCTATCAATGGGTCGAATAGAACTTAACTGTATACTAATGGTATGCTGATTTGCTTGAAATAGGTCTTTTTGACATTTAAAGTGCGTACTTAAACTTAACTGAATTGATTGAAATGGATCTATTTCTTGACATTGAAACTGAGCACTCATCCTAAACTGAATTGTTTGAAACAGAACTGCTTTGACATTTAGCTGTGTGTAAACAAAAACTTTACTAATACTAAACTGAATTGTTTGAATAGAATTGCTTATTTGTATAAAAATGGATTTAGCATTAATAACCTACAATGGTTGATGTGCCATAAAACCAAACCAAACCAGACCAAACCAAACCAAGCCTTGCAAATTTAGCTATCCCCTCCTTCTCTCAGTCTCTTTCTTTCTTTTTGACCTCTTCGTGGTCTTCATGTTAGAATGTTTCTTTCAATGACTTTCTCCTTGCAACACAAATCTAAAAAAATCTTCACTAAATACTTTCCATAATAATCTTATATTCAAGTAATCTAAAACGTCTGTCTGAAAAGTAATGGGATTGGGAGTGCTGTGGACGAAAGAGGAATTAGCGGTTTGTGATATAGCTGTAATATCAGCTTTCTGCAATCATTACATTTTTTCTCATGCTTTTGTTTAGACCTCATCTTTTTTGGGTCCTTCTTCCATGATCAGTGAGAAACGAATAAACCTGAAATTTTTGGCCCAGGTGTTGAAAGCTCCATCACAAATAATTGAAATGCTTCAGCAAGTGTATAGCGATAACAATGTCAAGCACACGTGTTTTTAAGTTGCACAATATTTTTTTGTTTTGTTGTTGAATGTTATACCAACCTTCTTGGGTTATTCAATGCCAAATCCATCCTTCCAGAAGAACTGTAGCGGTACTATTTAACCCATAGTTGGGAGGATAAGAGGGTTCATACCTTTCCCCAGGGTATTAGTCCAAAAATGAACGTAATAGCACGACTGGAGTTCGAACTCGCTTACTACGATTCCGCAGTCCAGCACTTTAACCATTACACCACAAGAACAATCACCCCTAACACCGAAGGTCAAAGAACGTTACGAGCAGGTGAAAGATGACTCCAGAAGTGGGAAGCCTTCAGCAAAAGGAAGTGAAGTCAACATCGTGCAGGTCAGGCAGATGATGTGTTGCGATCATCAGATTGCAAGTCAGCTGGACATTATAAAAAATCTGTGAGATTATCGCTGATGATTTGGACAGGTCTGAATATGCTGAATATCCCGGTATTCTTGGCCATACTAGAACAACCTCATATTCACCTAATATTGTTCCGTGTGATTTTCCCTGAAATTCAAAGGAATAATCACGTGTAGAGGCCATCAAAAGAGCCGTAATGACGGACTGTTTGGTTGGTTGTTAGGTTGTTTTGTTTACGGCGTATCAACCCTTTTCGAGTCATTTAACGCCGAATTAAGTCATTTTGATAAAATTTTCAAACAATTCAGTTAAGTATTAGTGCAGTTTTGTTTACACACTCTTAAATGTTAAAACTTCTATTTCAAAAAGTTAAGTTAGCATAAGTACATAGTTTTTTTTTGTTTACACGCAATTAAATTGAAAAACAATTCATTTCAAGTAATTCAGTTTAGCCTTATAACAGTTTCGTTCTACTTGACCCATATATATGATCCTATCCGGTGCGACCACTCCGGGCCAGAATGGACCTGGGTGCAATAGAAATGAAGGACTTCTCTGCATTTCCCAAAGCTCTGGCATTACTGAAGCCTCACCATCATATTGTTTAGTGTCATATCAAATACACTCGTTGGAGGAATCTTACCCCTCTGCAAAGATACATTTGGGGTATTCTACAACCCCAGCCGACTGGACCACGTTATGAGGGAGCTGAAGGGCGTCACAGAAAAATTGTTTATGACGCCAGACCCTTTACTTTCTTGACACTCTACGTAATAAACAAAGAGTACGGACAACATTTCTTTTTATAATCTAGTTATTCTAATAAAGTTATTATGGAAATCTTGTAGGAACACAGAAAATACTTGATCTGAATCTGGTTCTTACCTTCCAACAGTGATGAGGATCCAGTTTTGGAGTTCTGGAGAGTGCAGAGTCCCCTCTTCTTTGCCACTACTCTGTCTGACTGGAAGTGTTTAGTGCCATATCAACAGATTAGGGGTTTTCTAATTGTACCATACCCAGATATGGCTATGTGTAACGTACATAGAATGTTCATAACATATATAGATAGAACATAGGAATCCCGAAACACGAAAAACACTTACGACTTCTTAGTTCAGGTACGAAACTTTTTAATAACTTTGAGTTTAAAGGTTCTTCGACATAGGGAGAGAGATACACATTCTTTCTATATTGGCTTTTTCATCTGCCCCCCCATCTCATGCGGCGACCGTAGAGCGCAAATTCGTATCGCCTCATAGAAGCCCGAAAGTCAACCCTTCTCGTTCGGTGTCTAGTTCTCAGCTCTGACTTTTTCAAATCTCCCAAAATCCCCCGCGCGCGCTTCCGGTGCTTGACGTCATTCACATCCCCACGGGATTTTTATTTTGACATCTGTGAATGACACATCCTCCCCGCGCGCGCGTCAGTACCTGTGCTCAAGTTTGCACCTAACTAACCCACGCACTGAGCTGAAAGGTTCTCAGCCCAACTAAACCCAAAGGTAAGATATATACCTCGGCAATTATATTACATAATTTCAAATTTTGTTTCATTTATAACTGCTTGATTACAATAATTTCTTTTAATCTCACTTTTTTTAATAACTTTTATAATAATCGTTTGTTTGTACATTTATATGGTAACAAGGAAATCAAGTATTCATATCTAGGTTAAATAATCTGTACGCAGCAATATGGTTTCAAGTATACCAACCTACTACTTTGCCCAGTCGGCTGGGGCTGTAGAATACACTGACTGCTCCTCTGCAGAGGGGTCAGAGCCCCCCTAATGAGTGTCCTGGATATGACACTAAACAATCTGATTGTGAGGTTCCAGCAATGCTGGAGCTTTGGGGAATGCAGAGTACCCCTTCATTACCATTGCTCCCAGGTCCACTCCGGCCCGGAGTGGTAGCACCTGATATGGCCCTATCTATGGGTTAAATAGAACTAACAGCATTCTTATGCTAAACGGAATTGTTTGAGTAAACGGAATAGCTTGAAATAGAAATGTTTTTGACAATTAAACCGTACTTACATTTAAACTGCGGGCTTATGCTTAACTGAATTATTTGAAATAGAACTGTTTTTCGACATTAAAATTGTTTTTACACTTAACTGAATTGTTACATATAACTTCTTGAATAGTTTGAAATGGAAATGTTTTTGACAATTAAACTGTGTACTTATGCTAAACTGAATTGTTTTAAATAGAACAGATTATTTACATAAAAATGGATTTGGCGTTAAATAACCTACAAAGGTCGATATGCCATAAAACCCACTAAACCAGCCCAACCCAATCTAGTACTAATGATTTATATTCAATTATACAGTTTGAACATATTCTTATTTAATGACTGCCATTTATTTGTACTCAGTTATATGGCTTCAAGTATTCCTATCTAACACTAATAATACCTATTTGTATGATATTAGATGAATAATACAAATAGAAAAACAATACCTAAGACACAGAAATAGGAAGAAAAACAACTGTATTGATAATTCAAGCGACTGACTACCTAAGGAAATCTCACGCAAGAAGACCTGGACATGGCTACAGAAGGGAAACCTTTAGAGAGAAACTGAATCTCTCCTAATAATAGCACAAAATATTGCCATAAGAAAGGGAAAATAGATAAAACGCAACAGAATTGTAAATGTAGGTTATGTGGTGATAGAGAGGAAACAATTAATAAGATAATAAGTAAATGCAACGAACTAGCACAAAAGAAGTATAAGACTAGACGTGACTTGGTTGGAAAGTTGATCAACAGGGAACTGTGCAAGACATGTAAATTTGACCATACTACCAAATTATATATGCGCAAACCAGGGGAATAAACACACACATAACTCTCCGGGATTTTGAGATAGAATCAGATCATCTAATTCAAGTTAGAAGACGAGCCCGAGAGATAATAAACAAATTAATGAACAAATAAAATTGAATTAAAAGAGTACATGCCGAATAATGAACTTTGCCGTCATGGTGGATATCAGACTAAAAATTAAAAAAAATATAAAGAGATATAAGTACTTAAACCTTGCCAGAGAACTAGAACAAGGTCTATGGAAAATGACTGAGAAGGTGATACCAATTGTAATTGGTGCACTTGGAATGCCTCCCACAAGTCTTGGTGAAGTGGATGATCGAGTTTAAAATCTGAGGACGAGCCGTGACTACAACATTTTTGAGATCGGCCAAAATGTTGCGGCGAGTTCTAGAGACCTGAGGAGATTTGCTGTCACCCAGGCGAAAGTGATAGACAAGCAGTTAACGCTGGTGTAAAAAAAAAAACTTTCAAGAAGTTATATCAATATACCCAGTAATAAATTATAGCTTCAAGAAAGTAGTAATACAAATTTGCACTATTCTATGGTTTTATCTCTTCCTACGCAATACTAGTGATTTAAATTAAACAGATCAATCTAACATGAGATGAAATCCCACGACACACTACTCTCGGGGTCAGAGAGGATATGAGAGCAATGATAATGAAGAAAAACTCTACATTCCTTAGAGCTTTACCTCCAGAGCATTACCTAAGGTGGTTAAGTCGGTTGACTCTATAGAATAAACCAACTGCATCTCTGCAGAGGTAGTTAAGACTCTCCACAAACGAGCGCACTGAGTATGACACAAGAAAATCTGATCGTGAGCTTCCAGTGATGCTAGAGCTTAGTTGAATGCGGAGTAGCCCTTCATTGCAATCGTTCAAAAGGTCCACTCGGGCTCAGAGACGTAGCATCTGATAGGGCCCTATCTATGGGTCAAATAGAACTAAACTGCATACTAATAAAAAACTGAATTGCTTGAAATACGACTGTTTGGACATGTAAACAACTTACTTAAGCTAAACTGAATTGTTTGAAATAGAACTGTTTTTGACATTGAAACTATCGTACGCTAATATGAATTGTTCGAAAGAGAACTGTTTTGATATTTAACTGTGTGTAAACAAAAGCTATACTTATACTAAACTAAATTGTTTGAATTAGAACTGTTTGATTAAACTGAGTAGCTTGAAATAGAAATGGTTTTGACAATTAAACTGTGTACATACACTAAACTGAATTGTTCGAAATAGAACTGTTTATTTGTATAAAAATCGATTTGGCATTAAATAACCTTCAAAATTTCATATGCCATAAAACTCAAACAAACAAATAAACTCAACTACAGATGCGGGTTAGTGCCAAACACCTCTGTGCATGTGTAGGTCTTAACCCCTGGAAGGAGATATAGTCGGCATATTCAAAGCTCTGCAACCTAAGCAGGGTAATCAGAAGTATGTCAGGATAATTTTTGGGGTGGCTTGATTGGGTTTTATGGCATATCGTGGGTTATTTAATGCCAAATCGTGTTTACACACACACACACACACACACACACAGACATATATATATATATATATAAATATATATATATATATATATATATATATATACATATATATATATACATATATACATATATATAAAATTTGTAAGCAAATAGTTTGTAGTTAACATTGTTTTTACCATCAATTGATAACATCAATCATTTATTTGCACGCAGTAAAATGGTTTCAAATGTTACTATCAAATACTAATAAATATATTTAATAATAATAATCGTTCGCACAGAGTTGAATGGTTAAAAGTACCGTAAATTAGGTAATAGTTTTATCTTACCTATAGATGAGACGCGAAGTGATTCTACCACGCTGGGTCCGAGTGGACCTGTGAGTAATAGTACGAAATGGGTTCTCCTCATTCACCATATCTCCAGAACAGATCAGATTTTAAGTGTTATACCAAGGACAATAGTTGAGGTGTTTTATTCCTCTGACGAAGGGCAGTCGGCGTATTCTTTAACCTCAGCCGACAGAGCGTAGTAAACATTACTAATCATGAACTTTTAAACAAAAATAAACGGGCTTCAATTTATTTTTGCTGTAAATGTTCAAGGAGTTATGACTCCCTGAAAATAGGAAAGTGGCTGTCTAAATATGATTGGCCTAATATTTGGCAAGGTGTAGTAACTATATTAGATTTTTGATAGATACATTGGACTATTTTCATTATTTTATTTGTTACATTGATTTTTTTAAAAATTTTAACTATTTTTCTCTTTATCAGAACCTGAGATCATCGCCGTAAAATGTTAATATTTTACATCCTATCTGAATTCCATGCAGAGAAGGTAGGTCTTCTTCTTCTTCTTCTTCTTCTTCTTCTTCTTTGTTTCTCGTTCGTTCTTCTTTTTTCTTTTTTTACTTTTGAAATGTGCTCCCTGACTTGTAATCGTCAACTTTTTCTTTTTTCACTTAGTCGCAATTTTTCTTTAGATTCTAATATTTGTTCAATTTCAACTGCTAATTTTATTTGTTTGAATAAGCTGCAATGCAATCAGCACTCACACTACCAATATAAACGCATCAACGTACTATAAGGCAACTCCCCCAAAATAATAAGATAAAAACAACTGAACGAAGAAATCGAACCGTTTTAGAATAACGTGACGTTGGACATCACAATAAACATACGGTAATAAAAAGAAATAAGCTAGTTTTCTTGCTCACTGCAAACAATTTAGAATGCAAGCAAAATGTTCGTACTATAACTCAAGAGAAATTGAAGACAAAACTCAACACTATTCGCTGGTACTCTCCCATTTATGTCGATCTCAGACAATCAAATTTTTATCCTATAAAAAAAATTAAATCTTGTGTAAGTATTTGACAAGAAATATATTTTTATTTATACTCGGTTAAAGTTCAGACCACTAATGGATTTCATTAAAGAATAAAAGACAGAATGATTACTCAGTTTTCTAACACCTTTCTAAGCAATGTTTTTTAACCATCAACAAACCACTCTTTTACGTATTTCATATTTTTTCTGCTTCTCACTGGTATAGTGTTTCAAAACCTAGAGGTCCGCAAATGGTTCTATGAGAAACAGTAATAAACTGGAAAATATATTTGAGAATAATTTATTTTGTTTTATATTCGTAATTTCACGATAAGCGTTAGGCATATAGTTTGAAAACCATTAGTAATTATAATAAAGTAGTCGATTTGATAGTGACTACCTTTCGCTAATGGTCCGGGAGACCTGGGTTCAATCCCAGGTCGAGTCATACCAATGACTTTAAAATGGTACTTGATACCTCCTTGCTTAACAATCAGCAATATAAGATATGTATCAAGGGTAAAGTGGAGCAATATGGAAAGGAGTAGCGCCATCCCCTACACCACGGTGTAGTAGCTATTTAAAAGGGAGCATTTGGGTTGCCCTTGACATTAAAGCGTACCGACAAAATGGCTACATTTGAATCTTTCTCTTACCATCCATCCTTATTATTTTTCATTTATGGCATGTCTTCGAAGTGACATTCAGTGTCTACACCTAATAAATGTAAAAGTTTACATTCATTAACTCTCAGCGGATGCATAAATTGACGTGAACTACCAATACATAAATATATATAGTCATCCAGAGACAGATCTGTTTCATTCGATCTGAACTCGTCAGTGTGGCTAGACGTACTAGCTTCCCGTAGCTGGGATCGAAACCCAATTAACTCAAACGCCAATCCAAGACTCTACCCATCAGCCACGAGGAACCAGCAGCAGCGAAGTAAATTTTAAACGGTTATGAATCACAATTACAATTGTTTACATACATCCGCTTAACGGCTACCGAGAGCTCAATTCATATACGAAGAACCTTGCAATAAACGCTAATAACTATATATATATATATATATATATATATATATATATATATGAGGAATCACCTGAGACATGAAAACTATTTCAAGGGTTCCACAAAGGCAAAAACTTTAAGATAAGTTTTGAATTCCTTTGAGGGTTTGTAGTCGTATCATCCTTATTTTCGATACACTGTAGGCTCTTCCATCAAGGGTATAATATATGACTGTAATCCACGCAGTGAGACGTTAGCATGAGCTACACTGGCGACATTATATGACTTGTTTTACTGTAATATATAACCTTTATTCTTCTCTCTTACTACATGTTTGTCTTATTTATTTTCTGCCCTTTTCCGAGGATATAACAGGATTATTTTGTTGTCAGTTGGAAATTTGAAATCCAGAAGAATTTTCAATATTTTATTAAGATAACTATGTCTTGTCTTCTGATAAAATCAATATTAGCTTCATTTTCCAATTATATATATATATGCATATATATACATATATATATATATATATATATATATATATATATATATATATATATATATATATATATATATATATAAGCAGTTATACATATATATATATATATATATATATTCTATTAAGATAACTATGTCTTGTCTCCTGATAAAATCAATATTAGCTTCATTTTCCAATTATATATATATATATATATATATATATATATATATATATAAGCAGTTATACATATATCTATATATATATATATATATATATATATATATATATATATAAGCAGTTATTTAAAAATTCCAAATAAACACGTTTGAAATCAGAGTTTTTCTTTTCCTTGGTATAAAAGTAAGTAAAATTGGCGACCATTGTCGAGGGTGATCCGAAGGCTCCCTTTTCGATATCTACAACACCGAGGTGTACGGGCAGGGCGCTACTTCTTTCCCTAGATTGCTCCATTTTACCCTTGATCCGTAAATTATAATGCTGAGTCTTAAGCAAAGAGGCATCAAGTACCATTTTTTTTTAGTCTTTGGTATGACTCGACCTGAGATTGAACCCCGGTCTTCCATGGCATTGGCGAACACTTTAACCATCATGCTAATGTCCGGTACTACTAACTAATAAGGGGAGGGTGAATATTTTGATTCAAACCATTCCAAATGGTATAAATGTTTTATAAAATGCAAACAGCCTAATCCTGGATTTAAACTCGGTTCGCAAGATTTATTTCTGATGACGTAAAACATTACAACACGAGTACTTCATATATATATATATATATATATATATATATATATATATATATATATACCGAAACCGTGTTATCACCCCTGGTTGGCGGCTGATGAGGACATGGTATCGCACGTGCTTTCACACGTTGTATGATAAAAATATATATATATATATATATATATATATATATATATATATATATATAGGAAATTCAATAGTATGAGATGAAAAGAGAAGACCGAAATTCAAATCATGCTAAGCAAAGAAGTTACTAGCTTGTATAGAATTATTTATCCGGGTGAAGATCTAAAAGTTCACATAAACTTGAATTTATTCAAGTAATAATGCCTATGAATAAAATAATTCAGAAAAGTATTAAGTATGCATATCTCTCTATTTACGTTAGTGTTTATTTAAATATATATATTTTTAGCAGACACATACACTCACACACCACCCAATATGCACATATATTTATGGACAAATGGTAAATCTGAAAACTTGATAAAATTAAGTGGAAAATTAGATAAACCAAACGCTTACAACGGATTTAATAGCAATATTTCATTCTTTATTCATAGAAGAACTTCTTCAGACTAAACAGTTTTTTTTTAAGTTTTTCTCTATTTTACCAATTGAGGAAAGACAAAACGATAAAATAATGGTAAATACACACAGACACAGACACAGACAGACACACACCAATATATATATATATATGCATATATATATATATATATATACACGAGAGGAATATGGAAATAATCTGATAGTAAAAAAATTTATAAATCTTTAAAAAATATTTAGAATAAGTTCTTTATTTATATATGAGTTGTATGCTAACTTTTGACGCTTTGTGTTGAAGCATCTTCAGGTCGATGTTATTATGTGAAAAATGATCCCCCCCACCCAAATAAACAAAAGAAAAAAATCTTAACGTTCTAAGATAGTTATTATCATTCTCTTTCAAAATACATGTATTGTGTGTACATATATATATATATATATGTATATATATATATATATATATATATATATATATATATATATATATATATATACATACATATATATATATATATATATATATATATATATATATGTGTGTGTGTGTGTGTGTGTGTGTGTGTGTTATCTATCTTTTGAAATGCACCCTTTGCTCTTGGCAATATATTCGAAAATTAGAATGACACATCAATTTTTGGTTGGTTAGTTGGTTGGGTTTCAGGGCATATTACCCTTGTAGGTTAATTAGTTCCAAATCTTGATATACGTAAATTAACATTGTAAGTGCTTAGTTTATCCACTTTTCCGCTTATTTTTATCACACACACACACACACACACACACACACACACACACACACACACACACACACACACACACACATACACATATATATATATATATATATATATATATATATACTATTTTCAAATCTGAAACAAAAAAGAACGCAATATCATTATTAGTTGAGTTATTAGTAGTCACGTGGGTCCCATGTATAATGAAACACCCTCTAAAAAGAATGTTTTTGTCTAATGGAAGAAAAGTAAATATCTTAAAATGAATAGATCCGCTAATAATTATGAATTTTGAGTTTAGATTTTTATTATTTCCAAGTAAAACCTAAATAAGAAATTCAAAACTATTTGCGGAACTATACATTTTATTACTGCTACAATATTTACTTTTGTTTTAAACACACATACGCACACGCACACGCATATGGCTCAGTCGGCTGGGGTTGCAGAAAACACCGAAGAGGGACAATACTCCTCCCACGAGTATCCTGTTTATGATGCTAAACACTCTGATGGTGAGACTCCACTTATGCTGGACTTTGGAAAATGCGGAGTTCCTTTTTAATGTTTTCGCTTCCAGGTCCACTCTGGCCTGGAGTCGTAGCACCTCGTAAGGTACTATCTATGAGTCAAATACAAATAAACTGTGTAATGTTAAACTGAATTGCTTGAAATGGAACTGTTTATGTGTATAAAAATGGATTTGGCATTAAATAACCTATGACGGTTGATGTTCCATAAAACCAAACCTAACCAAGCCAAAACAAACTATATATATATATATATATATATATATATATATATATATATATATATATATATATATATATATATATATATTTATCATTCAAAGAAGAAAAATGCCTAATGTTTAAAGATGTGCTTGCAATGAAATATAACATGCAAAAATATAAACTCACAATTTTTCACGGTCTTTATGATGAACGCAGTGTCCTCTTCACGAAACTTGAGTCGCAGTGCAAGAAATCGTGAGTTAATACTCATCTTCCTCACACATCCACACTCACAGAAACATAGAAAAACAGGCGCGCACACACACACACACACACACACACACACACACACACACACACACACACACACACAAACACACACACACACTCACTCGTGTGTGTTTTTGTGTTCCCATATATGCGTTGTTATAGGTAGATAAAGTAGGAATCGTTTTTCATTGCTTCTGGAATTTAATGTTGTCTTCTAAAAAATCCGGAAATGAAGAACTCGCTAAGTGAGAAAACAGTAAAATGAATGCACTAATCGACATGATGTTGCCCCTCGCAAGCTCACAAAGTGAGGAGAAATCTTAACTGTATCCCTTAAATGCAAAAAGAAGACAACATAAAATTTTCGTAAAAAAAAATAACAATAATCGAAAACAAGAAAATTACCTTAATAGTTCTTATTTGGAGAAAGAAAATGACTCCTTAACAATATATATTATATGAACAACGATATATCGATACAATTTCTACTACGACTACAACTACTACTACTAATAATAATAATTCAAAGAAGTTTTTTAACTAGGAAAAAAAAACGAAATTCAATTACTGAAAGGAAAAATAAATATCATCGATATAAGAAAACTACAATATCAATAAACGGCACCAACTATATATATATATATGTATATATATATATATATATATATATATATATATATATATATATATATATGATGATGAAAAATATCGTAAACATTTATTGGCCAATAAGCTAAAGCCAAAGACTGAGGAACGTCTGTTTATTTTAATATTTATTTTATTTTTTTAAATAAGCAACTTTATCTGAAAAGAAGAGAAACCTAAAAAGTATGTTGATTTTTATATTTGTTTTATCTTATGTAAATGAAAAACTGTTTGTATGAAGAGAAAATTAAAGAAAAAACTCAAATAAAAGCAAGAACATATATTAAAAAAAAGCAACAATAAATGAACAGTATACTAAAATCTATTTTCAATCATTCGTTTAAATTTATTTTTCAACTTGCGTCTTCGCTATTCATTTCCTTTAAATATATAGTCAACACAACTACCAAAAATAGGGATAAGCGTTTTTTCTATAACTTTCTAAATAAATGTATATGCCTAAATGAACATATATATATATATATATATATATATATATATGTGTGTGTGTGTGTGTGTGTGTGTGTGTGTGTGTGTGGAGAGAGAGAGAGAGAGAATGAGAGAGGGAGAGAAAGACCTGGTCATTCCAATGGTAGCAGAAAATGGGTAAGAGTATAAGCCAATAATTGTCATTATAATTTTGTTTACTTTTAAATTTTTCGCCATTTATTCAGAAACACCATTATGTATATATACAATTATATATACGGTTGAGTCAATGATTATGTCTGCTGATTCAATAGTTTTCTTCATATTGGCCCTACTGAATCTTTATACGCCTCTAAAATGTTTCTTTTCATAAAAAGTCATCAGTTACCTCTTATATATATATATATATATATATATATATATATATATATATATATATATATATATATATATATATATATATAACTTCAGAATTAAGTAGGAGATAATGAAATGGTGACTGTAGGTCATCGATGTTATTCAGGATTTTCTAAAATATAGTTTACGAAAGTTTAATTAAGAATTTTATCATTTCAATTGTTTTCTTATTACAAATAAGCAGTTGGGATTTGATAAATGACCATTCTACAATAAACAAATAAATAAATAAATAAATATATGAATAAATGAATAAATAAGTAAATAAAATGAAATCAAATAAAATAGGTAAACTGAAAAAAAAAAAAAAAATCATAATTTTCTCATGATTTATTGTATTTAAAAAAAAAAAGTTTTGGCCAATGTGAAGTGGGTGTCGCATTTTCCCTCTTTAATTGTTGATGTTAAAAAATTCATGTCAAGGTCAACTGAATAAAAAGACAAGCACACACACACACACACACACACACACACGCGTGCGCACACAGATACACGCGCGTGCGCATTGATACACGCGCACGCACACACACACACACACACACACACACACACTATTTCCACCTATTTTCCATTTTAAATAAAATCATAATTATTAATTTGAAGAGTTTCTTTTAAAGTTTGAAAAATGTCTTTGTTTATCTATGTTTTTTTGCAACACACACAAGTTGTTTTCTAAAGATGTTACGGTTAGCTTTCGTTTAGCTTCGTTGCTTAATGGCATACCAAACTTCGAGGGCTATCTAATGCCAAAGACACCGTTGTAGAAAAAAAGTAGCAGTGATATTCATTCCAAAACTGAGAGTATAACGGAGTTCATACCGTTTCTAAGATTATTAGACGAAAAGTAAATGCAATAGCGCGGCTGGGGATCGATCTTGCTTACAATGATTCTACAGTCCACCACCTTACCAATTACATAAAGGAGACTTCCTCTAAAAATAGTATGAAAAACAATTAGAAAAACATGGGTGGAGTAAATCTGTGACAAAACGCGAAAAGAGTCCGAGATGTAGTTTATGGGTTCTGTTATGCAATGGCCTTGTGTCACCGTCACCTCAGAATGAAAGTCTGAATGAATTTGATAGACAGGTCATATTAGATATCATTTTCGACACAAGAAAGTGATATATATATATATATATATATATATATATATATATATATAAGGGAAATGGATATAATCCGACGGCTAGAAAATCTGAAAAAAATATTTAGAATATGTAATTTATTTATATATGAATTGTATGTTAATTTCTAACGCTTTGCAGTGGAACCATCTTCAGGTCGATGTAGTTATGTGATGTCATCTTATACGAAAAAGGATTTTCACGCGGAAAAAAAAATTCTTAACATTTTCTGATCAATAGTATCGTTCTGTTTCAAAATACATCTATTGTATACATATATATATTTACTAATCTAATATCTACCAGCAATCACGGTACCAGAAAAAACGAAAAAATAACCGCCAGGAACAAGAGATAAAAGTATCTCGAATCACCGCCCGGGGAAAAAAGAAAAAAAAATTATAGGTCAAAAAGATAAGAAAGGGCCAACCTCGTCCGACCCTTTGAAAAAAAATCAAGGGATACGCTGTCAGTTGGTCAAAAGAAAACTAAAAACCTTCCGCGAATCCTGCAATGCTACAATTACAAAAGTGCTCAACACGAGTGGAGCCAATTATAAAATTAACTTAAATCGCGAGTCGGAAATCAACTAAAGTTTCACCTTATCGGATCATCAGGAAGCCTAACTCCAACTATATATATATCTTTTAGAATGCATCCCTTGCTCTAGGGCAATATATTGGGGAACTAGAATGACACAGCAGTTTTAGGTTGGTTAATTGGGTTTCAGGTCAGTTTACCCTTCTAGTTTATTTAATTCCAATATATATTTTATATATATATATATATATATATATATATATATATATATATATAAAAGTAGTAAAGTTGGTGACCTTAGTCGAGGGTGACCCGAAGGCACCCTTTTCAATAGTTACTCTACCGAGGTGTAGAGAAGGGTGCGACTCCTTCCCCTGGATTTCTCCACTTCACTTTTCCCTTGTCCCTTATCTTATATTGCTCAGTGTTAAACAAGGTGGAATCAAGTATCATTTTTTTGAGTCTTTAGTTTGATTCGGCCTGGGATTGAATCCCGGTCTCTCAGACTATCGGAAAACACACTACTCATGAGGCCAATGGCCTGGTATATATATATATATATATATATATATATATAATCTTATGGTTTCATTTTTCAACGGTGACGCATGTGTGACGCAGTCGTAGAGAGTTCGCAAAAACAAAGGAGTTATCGGGAGTCAGAACAGCCCACGGGAAATTACTTTAGCCAAAATTTTAGGCGATATATTATCTTAGAACTCCCACCTGACCAACAGGGCCACACCTTTTGATTCACAATCTACTTGTTCTCGATTACTCACGACCTACACCCACGCATTTCTGGTTTTCCGGTAGTCACTTAGTTGATTTTATCTACGACTGGATATATCTGTCAACTACATTCGCCGAATTCATCGCCGGTCAATGCAATATATTACACTTTCTTTCCTGGTCAGAGTGTTGGGTGCAATGGCTTCACCATCAGATTTAGATAAGTATTCTATCCAGGACACTCGTTGTAGGGAATGGTTCGTACTCCTTTGTAGAGAATGTAGTCTGCGTATTCTCTAGGACCAGGCAACATGGTCTCATTAATTTTAGAAGAAGCAATTAACGATAAATCTGTTAACGCTTATAGACTACTTCCAGTCAAATAACATTACCGCCAAACAAATTATGCGTTTAAAAGTGGCGATAAATTTGTGATAATAAAGAAGGTAAAAATACCAAACATGACATCATTACTACAAAGTCGTGAGAATTGATGGATAGGAAGTCTTGAAACCCTAACTATAAACAAACTCAACAACAAATTAAAGCAGCCAAAAATATTTCACTCTAGCCTTCAAATACATATAAAACTGATTAAGAAAAACTTTATTTAAAAATCTATTATATTTACACTGATCTTTCTGCTTTACGACACTTTTGAAAAAACAAAAAAACATGAACAAAAAACAGCATTGAAAGATGCTGAGTGGAAAGTCAAATGTTTAAATCGTTAAGGAATGGTTGGATTCTTTGTTTAATGGCATATCAATCTTCATGGGTTATTTAATACCAGAGCCATACTCTTAGAAGAACAGAAGTGCTACTACTCAAACCAAAGTTGGGAGCTGGTATTAATCAGTTCATGCCTTTCCCAATCGTATTTGTCCGAAAGTGAACTGAGTATCACGAGTGGAGTTCGAACTCGTTTACTACGATGTCACAGTCCAGCACAATAGCCACAATACCATGGGATACTCCGATCTCTTATGTGACCAATGGTTGACAGAATAGAGTAAGTAGAAAAGAAATAGAGTATAAAAAAGTTATCTTTGCTTTAATGGCTTTTTACCAAATAATAACAGAAAAAAATCAATACGTACCCATTTTTAATTTTCGTCGTGTCTTGCAAAAAATTAATATAAAAGCAAGTTATTCGATGAATAAATTACTAAGCTAGAAATCTGACTAAAACAGCTGTGGATAGTGGATAATTTATGGCATATCAATCATTTTTGGTTATTTAATGCCAAATTCTGTTTATACATATATATTAAACATATTTAATTTGGTTGGTTGGTTGATTCTTCATGGCATATCAACCTTTGTAGGTCATTTAATGCCAAATCCATTTTCATGGAAGTAATCAGTTCTCTCTCAGACAATTCAGTTTAGCATGAGTACACTGTTTAATTGTCAAAAACATTTCTATTTCAAACTATTCAGTTTATTTAAACAGTTCTAATTCAGCTAATTTCGTTTAGTATAAGTATAGATTTTGTTTACACAGAGTTAAATGTCAAAACAGTTCTATATTAAACAAATCAGTTTAGTGTAAAGACAGTTTCAATATCAAAAAATAGTTCTATTTCAAATAATTCAGTTTATCATAAGCACGCAGTTTAAATATAAGTACGGTTTGATTGTCAAAAACATTTCTATTTTAAGCAATTCAGTTTAGTCAAACAGTTCAGTTTAGCATAAGTATGCCGTTTGTTTTATTTAACCCTCTAATTTAACAGTTCTAATTAAAACAATTCAGTTCAGTATAAGTATGCATTTAGTTCTATATAACCCATATATAGGGCCCTATTAGGTGCTACCATTCCGGGCTAGAGTGGACCTGGGAGCAATGGCAATGAAAGAGTACTCCGTATTCTCCAAAGCCCCAGCATTACTGGAACCTCACGGTCAGATTTTTAGTGTTATATCCAGGGCACTCGGGGGTTGGGGATACACCTCTGCAGTGGTGCGGTCAGTGTATTCTACAGCCCCAGCCGACTGGGCAATATTTGATTTAGTTTGGTTGGTTTAAGGCGCATAAATTATAATAGGTTATTTGATGTCAAATCCTTTTACACACACACACACACACACACACACACACACACACACACACACACATATGTATATATATATATATATATATATATATACACTTTGGTTTGTTTAGGTTTTTTTTGGTTATTTAATCCTCTTTATATGTATACATTAAATATAAAAATTATTTGTAAAAATGTTTTATAGAAAACATTCTTAAACGAGCATGAGCTCTTTTTTGCAAACAGTTAAATAGTTTCAAGTATTGCTATTTTATATCCGTCATTTATTTGCACACATATCTTGTTCTATTGAAGTATAAATGTGATTAGAGATCATAAAGTGGACAGAACAAGAAAATTGGATTAGAAAAAAGAATTTCCATCCAACGAATGAATATCCTACGTTAGCAGTCTTTTGTGCCATATAAACTATTTCACAAACTTCTCAATTTTTCTTCAGAAAAAAAAAACAAACTTTCTCCTGAAGCACTTTGAATGTCTAAATTCGTTGGTTTGTCTCATTTCTTATCAACATTGTGGGTTATTCAATGCCAGCGCCATCCTTGTTCTATTTTCACTTCTTCGTTTTAATAGCATATCATGCTTCGTGGGTTATATAATGGTAAAACAATCTATGTTGAAGGATATGTTAAATTATTAAGTTTCACAGTACAGATTTCACTCACGAGGGAAGCCAATCATGGGGCATTCGCACACATTCAGTCTTGAAATGTAAATAAAACATGAGATAAATATCTACTGATTATGACCTTAAGCCAAAATTAGATAGGATTAGCAAATTTATATAAACCAAAATATTTACTAACTTTTATGTGCCTATTCATTCGTTATATATATATATATATATATATATATATATATATATAGTGGGGTATGTGCACGAATACCTATAGAATTTATCCTGATGATCCGGTTAGGAGTAACCTTGGTTGATTACTTCTGACTCTGTAGGTATTTTTATTTTGCTCTATTTAGTGTATTGAGTACTGTAACGTTTACCTTATGGTATTCTGTCAGTGTTTTTCTTTCTTTTGACTAGGTATTGCAATATTGGTTGATTGTTTTCCAGCAGCATGAAACGGGTGACATCTCCACTCTATACGGAACCCTTCTTAAACTAGTAGAAAAATTCACTTACCTAGGAAGCAGCGTCGCATCAACCGAAAAGGACATCGACACGAGGTTAACGAAAGCATGGACAGCTATCAATAGGCTATCGATTATATGGAAATCAGACCTAACCGATAAAATGAAACACAGCTTCTTCCAGGCAGTGGTCGCATCGATACTTCTATATGGATGCACTACTTGGACTCTAACAAAACGGCTGGAGAAGAAGCTAGACGGCAACTACACAAGAATGCTGCGAGCAATCTTGAACAAGTCCTGGCGGCAACACCCAAAAAGACACCAACTGTACGGCCATCTGCCTCCTATCACGAAAACTATTCAAGTTAGACGAACCAGACATGCAGGACACTGCTGGAGAAGCAGGGACGAACTCATAAGTGATGTACTCCTATGGACCCCCACACATGGCCGTGCAAAAGCAGGACGACCAGTATGAACATACATTCAGCAACTATGTGAGGATACGGGATGTTGTCCAGAAGACCTGCCAGAGGCGATGAACGATAGGGAAAAGTGGCGAGAGAGGGTCAGGGATATCCATGCTACCAGCACGACATGATGATGATGATGATGATTTTTTTAGTCTTGTCTTATTTCATGGAATTTATTTTCCAGACATCAGTTGGCAAAATATGTTTTTGATTTCCCAATTGTATCATTTGGCTTTTTCCACACTGAGCAGCAGCAAGCATAGGCCTCCATGTTAATGCACACAAAACGGAATATATGTGCTATAACCAAACGAGGGACATCTCCACTCTAGAAGGAACCCCTCTTAAACTAGTAGACAAATTCACGTACCTAGGAAGCAGCGTCGAATCAACCGAAAAGGACATCGAAACGAGGTTAACGAAAGCATGGACAGCTATCAATAGGCTATCGACTATATGGAAATCAGACCTAACCGATAAAATGAAACGCAGTTTCTTCCAGGCAGCGGTCACATCGATACTGCTATATGGATGCACTACATGGACGCTAACAAAACGGCTGGAGAAGAAACTAGATGGCAATTACACAAGAATGCTGCGTGCAATCCTGAACAAGTCCTGGCAGCAACACCCCACAAGACACCAACTGTACGGCCACCTGCCCCCTATCACGAAAACTATTCAAGTTAGGCGAACCAGACATGCAGGACATTGCTGGAGAAGCAGAGATGAACTCATAAGAGATGTACTCTTATGGATCCCCACACACGGCCGCGCAAAAGCAGGACGACCAGCACGAACGTACATTCAGCAGCTATGTGAGGATACAGGTTGTTGTCCTGAAGACCTGCCTAGGGCGATGAACGATAGGGAGGAGTGGCGAGAGAGGGTCAGGGATATCCGTGCTGCCAACACGATATGATGATGATGATGATGATGATTATAAGATTAGTATCAAATTAATATATATATATATATATATATATATATATATACGTGGGACTGGGAAGGAACTAACGTACGTCATTTCACATTTGTCATCTCAAGCTTAAAATTTCAATTGCTGTAGCATTTTGACTTTTTCAGGTATGTTCTGTGTGTTTTTGTGTACTTGGTGGAATTTTTGCTGCCGGATCGCCTGCTGGAATTATAGTTTCCATAGGTTCGCTGATGGGAACGAGTATGATGTTGGAAGACCCGAAACTTGAAAGGACCCTAAGAACATCTCTGACGTGGTGATCCTGTGCACTCTTTGAGTGTATGGTTGCAACAATATATATATAAATATATATAATATTGAAAAGAAAATGTAAAAAAGACAATTTCTGGATGTCTGGCAGGGTTTTCTTTAATCGTGCTCTATATCTAAATCATAGTTTCTCTTTTCAGATTTATTACTTTCCCGTCACAACTTCATTTAGAAATACCGGCTTGGTTACAACCTATTTCATGATTTGTTGATAGATATTGATCCCCACTAAAATCGTAAATTATATCAATTTATCTATTTTCATTGAATACAAATGTTATAAATGTTCGTTAATTGATGTTTTTATCTCTCGTCTGATTTATCAATGAACTGATTTATCGATCTTCACTTCACATTAATCCAATTAACTATATTGCTTTATTGTACTTTTGAAATTGACGCGAAATTTTCATTGCATATTGTTTGATTTGTCTGATCGATCTTTACCTCTAAATTAAGTCCAAATAGAAGGAAGAATATTGTTAAAATATCTTTAAATATTAAAAATCTGAATAATATATCTTTAAATATCAAAAAGAATAAAGAATAAATTAAAAATTCAAATATTAAAAAGAATATTAAAGAATATATATTTAAATATTAAAAAGTCCAAATAGAAGGAAGAATATTATGCTAAAATATCTTTAAATATTAAAAACCTGAAGAATATATCTTTAAATATTAAAAAGCTGAAGAATTCTCCGACTGCATCTCTGTAGAGGAACATCGAGCGTTCTGAATTTGACACTAAACTACCTTATGGTGAGACTCCAGCCCTAGTGTTTTGGAAAGTGTACCTCTTCTTTGCCACTGTTGTATATTGACCTTCGACCCGGCCGGGCTGTCAAAATAGGAAATGCACCTGTGTAAATAACAGGTGCATTCGGTCGAGGAATATCAGAATATAACCTTGACTATGGACGGGTTGAATTAGTGCGATTTGTGACGCCCACAAGAAGAAGGTAGACGTCGAACTATTATATAACTCGGTGCACAGGATGTTCAAGCAGTTGAAGATAAGATGCAGTAGAGAAAACCAGCACCCAGCAGAGCGGGCCCCAGGCCCCCAGTTGAGCAGCCTAGGAGAACGGGAACAAAACGCTTTTATAGCCACAGGAGTGGGGGTCAATATGTTGCAGTTCTGTTTGGTCTCTAACTCCCTCTCACAGTAAAACCTAGAGTAACCCTTTTGAATCCTTTCAAATAAAGTGAGAGGTATATTTTTCTAAAGACCTGTGTCGCTCGTCTTTATTGTGTCGTCGTTATGATTCTGCGTGCAGATGTGTTTGTATAATTGGTCATAGCTATATAACACCACTACTAACAGGTCCACTCTGAATCGGAATGGTTTTTACTTGTGTGTAAGACCCATTTTTTGGTTCAAACAGAACAATTATCTCATTTACAATAGTTGTTACTATTCAACTGCGGGAAAATTATTATCAAATATTTATTGAATTATTAGTGTTATATAGCAATTCAAGAAATAAATCACTTATGTGCGAAAGATGAATTAATTTTGATTAGAATTACTAGAGGAAAATAGCAATACTTTTAATCATTTACCAGGGTTCAAAAAAATAATTAGTGTTAGATAGCAAATCTTGAAACCATTTAACTATTTGCAACTAAATGAACTGTGGTTCGTTTAAAAATTGTTACTTATTCACTATTTAGTTACAAATCATATATATTTAATATATATCTATAAACAGAATTTGTCATTCAATTACCTACAAGGATTGATGAACCGTAAAACACAACCAACCTAATTAGAAGCAATACAAGAATGATATAAATGAAGACTGATAAATTAATGGATATTTTCTCTGTTGTAAACAATTTAGAAATGATCATTCATACGTTTTTACAAGGGAAACAGCGATAGACATACTTAGCTATCAAAACAGTGAAAGAGCTAATATTCAGTTGTACCTATAGTTGGAATATCCGGGATATGTCACTGAAGTACATCTGATGGTGAGAATTCTGTTCTGAAGCTTTGAAGAATATGGAATATCACTTCATTGTCACAACTCGCGAATCAACTCTAGCCCGAAGTGCTAGTACCTGTTATAATTCAACAAATGGGTCAAAGAGATCTGTTTATTGATTTACTGTACTAAAAACCATTTATGTTGAAAAGAATTACTAATATATACTTAGCTATCAAAAGAATTACTAATATATACTTAGCTATCAAAAGAATTACTAATATATACTTAGCTATCAAAACAGTGAAAGAGCTAATATTCAGTTGTACCTATAGTTGGAATATCCGGGATATGTCACTGAAGTACATCTGAGGGTGAGAATTCTGTTCTGAAGCTTTGAAGAATATGGAATATCACTTCATTGTCACAACTCGCGAATCAACTCTAGCCCGAAGTGGTAGTACCTGTTATAATTCAACCAATGGGTCAAAGAGATCTGTTTATTGATTTACTGT
The DNA here is from genome assembly GCA_963585895.1 of Sepioteuthis lessoniana. NCBI lineage: Eukaryota > Metazoa > Mollusca > Cephalopoda > Myopsida > Loliginidae > Sepioteuthis > Sepioteuthis lessoniana. The sequence continues at coordinate 61,262,378 of OY757940.1, forward strand.
ACTAAAAACCATTTATGTTGGATATAATTACTAATATTAGATAGCAATACTTGAAAATATTTAACTGTGTGCAAACAAATGAGCCCTAGCTCATTTAAAAAATTGTTACCAACAAACTATTTTTTTACAAATCATATATATTTGATATATATGTATAAAATATATGATATTTTATACAATTTCGTATATATATATATATGTATAAAATATATAATATTTTATACAAGTTCGTATACATGTATAAAACAAGTTCGACAAACGCCTGAAGAAGGCTGAAGGACACATCAGCGGAAACGTTGAGGAAATAACAATAAAGATGAAGACAATAGTCCCAAAACCCTTAATGATAAGAAAAAGGCATTTTTGTGTTGTTGTTGTTTACGAGGTATGTTTATATCATTTGCACACAATTATGTAATATCAGCTACTCCTACCAAATATTTCAATTTAATCTTTTGCTGAGTGGGTAGCAAGTACTCCCATTCCGTGTCTGAGTGAACTAGGGTTATATGACAATGAAACAGTTCTCTGCACTCCGGAATTGAGCCTCTTCATCAGATGCTGTATAGATTCATTCACATGCTACTCCTTTTTGGTGGGTAGGGTCTTACACTTCTGCAGGGGAATGCTGTCAGCGTATTTTAAGTTCTGACAACAAGGCAGATGTCTGATTTGCGTTTTGACATAGCAATTTAATGACATTTGGGAACTGTAAAAAGACACGATCAATATATATATATATATATATATATATATATACCTTTCCCTCTGTATGAGCAGGATGCGACACATGGTTAATTTTAAACGCATTATAGCAGGTTGGAATTCAGAGATTCCCTTCTCCTAGACTGGTTGCCACACCAAGGTTATACCCAAGTCTACCGAACTGTTTACCCTAAGCTAGAAGGAGAAGAATCGTATTAATACCTACCGCAAGGATATTTGAACATTGTGAAATTCTTATGTTCTCGCCCAGGATTTGAACATGTGTTACTGTGTCTATTTCCTTCGACGCTAACCACAACATCATGAACGCCTCTGTCTGTCTGCCTGTCTCTCTCTCTCTCTATATATATATATATATATATATATGTGTATATCCTTGACTGCTTTTTTGTTGTGATATGTCTCTCTACCAGTCTATGCGTCATTCTTATTGAAATAATTCAATTACCACCCAAAATGTCAAATGCTGATTTTTGAGGAAAGTATTCAATACGTCGGCGATTGCTATTTTTTCTTAGTATTCGGAACTTTGATGTTTCTTTAAAAATGACACACCGGTCTGTTACAAGTTTCAATTTAGCTGACTCGATATGACTGGATGGATTTGAAAGCGAAAGATATTCCATGGCTGCAACATGGATGAAATAAACGTCGGAATGTTGAATATACGAAATTAAGATTCAGCCTAGCGAAAAATTATCAAATTCGAAACCCCAATGAAAAACACATCAAGTAGATGAAAATATAGCTACGCGCCAGAAAGTCGAGAGAGAAAAAAGAATTGGAAGAGAGGAAAGTAAAATAGAATATCTGGACCTCACCCGGAAAGAATCAATATTTTTCAGTAACAACTATCTCTCCATTTCTTATTTTTCTTCTGTCAACAACACCAGCAGCCACTTTAAAAAAAATGTCAAAACCAAGAAAGATTATCTAATAACACCGTAAACATTCAAATAACAGTTTTAATAAAGACGGTAGGATACTGCAAACGATCCTGGCACCCTGATGAGATACAGTGTTGTTGTAAGGAAACAAAAAAAAAAAAATACAAACAAGCAACCAAACAAATAAACAAACATAAACCATTAGTGTCTACTTAATGACAGCTGTAAACCGAACGGTATTGAATATTCTAAGATGGACTGTTGTTGTGAAGAATATCAGAAAGTTCTATGTATTCTCTGATTAGGGTAACTGCCGAGTTATGACCCAAACAAGAATAGAGTCGTATTTGTCACGAAAACTTTAGAATTTTACTTATAATAATAATAATAATAATAATAATAATAATAATAAGAAGAAGAAGAAGAAGAAGAAGAAGAAGAAGAAGAAGTGACTGGATGACTTGGAGGTAAAGGGACGAGTGGAGATCATCCAAAGCACAACATTATTGAGAACGGCCAGAATACTGAGAAGAGTCCTGGAGGCTTGAGGAGACTTGCTGTCACGCAAACTCCAGGGAAAAACTATCTGCTAAAACTGATGTGAAAAACTCTAAAGGAGTAAATGATAATAATAAATAATATATGCACAACCCAGAATCTGTCCTAGAGAATGAGACACAGAAACTCCTATGGGATTTAGACATACAAGCGGATCATCTAATCTCGGCCAGATGACCAGATGTTATGAGAATCAACAAAAAAAAAAAACGATAACTAAAAAAAGTTGTGGACTTGGCTGTTTCGGCTGACAACAGAGTAAAATTGAAATAAAGTGAAAAGAAGGATAAGTAACTCGATCTTGTTAGGGAATTGAAAAAACCATGGAACATAAAGGTGACAATTATACCAATCGTAATTGGTGCTCTTGGTACACTCACCGAAGAATTAATTAAGGGACTGGAGTACTTGGAAATAAGAGGACGAGTTGAGACCATCCAAACTACAGCATTTTTTAGATGAGCCAGAATACTGAGAAGAATCCTAGAGACTTAAGGAGAACGATTGTCACCCAAACTCCAGTGATAAACGATCAGCTAAAACTGATGTGAACAACTCTCAAGGAGTAAATGATAATAGTGAAAAGAGAGATAAGTACCTTGACCTTGCTAGAGAATTGAAAATACTATGGAACATGAAGGTGACAATTATACCTATTGTGATTGGTGCCTTTGGCACGGTAACTAAAAGATTATTAAAGGGCCTGGAAGATTTAGAAGTTGGCGACCGAGTGGAGACCATCCAAACAACAGCATTATTGAAAACTGCCAGAATACTGAGAAGAGTTCTGGAGACTTGAGGGACTTGCTGTCACTCAATCTCCAGTAAAATACCACCAGCTTACGCTGATGTGAAAACACTAATGAGTAAATAATAATAATAATAATTTGAAATAAGAAGAATGGAGACCACACAGGTGACATCATTGTTATCCTATTTACCCAACCCCTCCGCTCGGGCAGGATATGACACAAGGTCAATTTTTAAGCGGAGTTTAAAAGGTTTGAATTCAGAGTTTTCCTTCTCCTAGACTAGTTAGTTGCCTCACCAAGGCTGAAGAACCTAGTCTGTTCTACTATTTACCCATAGCTGGATGGAGAATAATTGGATTCATACCTTTCCCAAGGGTATTAGTGCTATGTGAAATGCAATCAGTCTCGTCCAGGATTTGAACTCGTGTCGCCGTGTTCATTTTCTACGACGATAACAATTACACCATGGGCACCTCCATGACAGCATTATTATAATCAGTTAGAATACCAGACGAAACTGGACTTTCCAAAACAATAAAAGAAAATTCTAGCTTGAAATAGGGGAAGAATGCACTAAGACATACCAACAACCGTAAGGTAAAAAAAAAAAACAATTTTGGTGCAAAATATTGGATCAGATAGAACATAATAGAAACGCTGAATAGATAAAAAAAAAACAACAAAGTAACAAACATGCAAAGAGAGTAATAAAGACCTGAAGAAGTCATTAAGGCAAAAATACACATGAATTCACTATGAGTAGCACTCAAAAAAGTACCAAATTGGAAAACCTCAAACCATGATCTCATACATGGATTCTGATTTTTTTAAAAATCACTTCCATCAATGACAGACTGGCTATTGAAATTAATAGATACTTAGAAGAAAAAAACATACTCGAATGGATAAACAAATGGAAGACTACTCTGATAAAAAGCAAAAAAACAAAAAGGTACACCCCAACAACTACAGACCAATAATATGTCTACCGTTACAGTGAAAAATACTAACAGCTCAAATTAGGGAGGAGATTTTGTATTCAGTAATTTGCCACGGACTGAACCCCGAAGAACAGAAAGGATGCTACAAAGGAAGCGGAGATCTACGATATATTTATGAACACACGTTCAAGGAGAGCATAACAAGATGGAAAATGTAGCTATGGCAGAGATTGACAACAAAAATTGTGTTAGAAGTTTAAGTTTGATCATAGAAACAAGTGGTATATGCACAACCCAGAATCCGTCCTGGAGAATGAGACGCATTTTGAGATAGAAACAGAAAACCTAATCTCGGCCGTCGAACATACGAAATGATAGTCAACGAAAAGAAAGAGAACCAGCCGAATTGAGGGCTTTACTGTCCCAATAGACCACAGAGTAAAATTAAAAGAAAGTGAAGAAAGAGATGAACACCTAGTCCTTGTAAGAGAACGAAAATAACATTCGAACATAAAGGTGATAGTGATTAGAAGGAAAACTTTGAATTCAAACCTGTTAAACCCTGCTTAAAAAATTGACCTAGTGTCATACCCTGCCCGAGCGGAGGGGTTGGGTAAATATGATAAAGGTGATAGTGATTCCATTTGAAATTTGTGTGCTCGGAACAATCTCCAAAGAATTAGTAAAAGAACTGGAAGACTTGGAAATAAGAGGACAAGTGGAGACCACCTAGACTACTAAATTGTTGAGATCGACTAGAAATCTGAGCAGAGTTCTGGAGATTTGAAGAGACTTGCTATCACTCAAACTCCAGCAAAAAATCATCTGCTAACACTGATGTGAAAATCTCTCAAATTAAACATAATGATAATGATAATCTCTAGGACTTTGAAATAGGGATAACTCAATCTCAATCAGCTAATTAGCCGTAGTGTTAATCAATAAGAAAAAAGAACCTGTTTTTTTTAATGGATTTTCCTGATCCAGTGGACTACATAGAGAAAAAGAAAGAAAAATACAGATGAATACTTGGGTCTTGCTTGTGAAGTAAACAAGCTGTGGAACATCATAGGGAGGGTGATACAAATAATATTTAGGAAACATATTTACCAGCCCCTCCGCTCGGGCAGGATATGGCACAAGGTCAATTTTTAAGCGGAGTTTAACAGGTTTGAATTCAGATTTTTCCTTCTCCTAGACTAGTTGCCTCACCAAGGCTGAAGAACCTAGTCTGCCCTACTATTTACCCATAGCTGGAGGGAGAATAATTAGATTCATACCTTTCCCAAGAGTATTAGGGCTATGTGAAATGCAATCAGTCTCGTCCAGGATTTGAACTCGTGTCGCCGTGTCCAATTCCTATGACGATAACCATTACACCACGGGCACCTCCCAAATAATATTTAGGAACAGTCCCCACAACAAGGGACGAGTAGAATTAGAATTGGGAGAATTAATCGAAACCATACGGACCACAGCGCAGTTAAAATTGACGACATTACTGGAAAGAATCGTGGAGACGTGAAAATAATTGCTGTGACTTAGTTTCCAGTGAAAGTTTACCAGCCAACACTGGTGTGAAAAACACGCAGAGATCGAAATAATAACACTAATAATGCCAAATGATATATGCACAAACAAGAATGTGTCGAAGTGGGTGTCCTCCTGACGTAAATGTTTAAGCTCTAGACCGTGTAATCGTAGTTAGCGAATTCGAACTCCGGTATCGCTATTACGTTCTCTTTCGAACAAATACCTTCGGGAAAGGTATGAACCACCTTATCATTTATCCTTCTAGCTATAGATTAAATAGTCCGACTAGAAGGATGGATTTGGTATTAAAGAACCCAAAAAGGTTGATATCATCATCATCATCATGTCACGCTGGTAGCACGGATATCCCTGACCCTCTCACGCCACTCCTCCCTATCGTTCATCGCCCTAGGTAGGTCTTCAGGACAACATCCCGTATCCTCACGTAGCTGCTGAATGTATGTTCGTGCTGGTCGTCCTGCTTTTGCACGGCCATGTGTGGGGGTTCAAAAGAGTACATCTCTTATGAGTTCGTCCCTGCTTCTCCAACAGTGTCCTGCATGTCTGGTTCGTCTAACTTGAATAGTTTTCGTGATAGGGGGCAGGTGGCCGTACAGTTGGTGTCTTGTTGGGTGTTGCCGCCAGGACTTGTTCAAGATTGCACGTAGCATTCTTGTGTAATTGCTGTCTCGCTTCTTCTCCACCCGTTTTGTTAGCGTCCATGTAGTGCAGCCAAGTTTGATATACTATCACACAAACAAGAAAAATGAGATATATACATTAATCTGGACGTTGTGATAAAAACGAATCCTCCAATTCCTGTTAGAAGGCTAAACCAAGCGTAAATGCACAAAAAAAATCACATTTAGTGAATTTCCAGAAGACCATTGAGGAAAAATAAAATAAACCGAAACGCTTGACCAATACCTGGATCTTGCTGGAAAGCTGAAAAAACCTGTGGAACATGAAGATGACAGTGATACTAATTGTAGCTAGTGCGCTTGGAAGGGTCCCCAAAAGTTCTGAGATGGGGCTGGGTGAACTGAATATTAAAAAAATCGTGATCATCCAGAGTACAGCAAGGCAAAAAACTGTTAAGACACTTTGAAAGGAATATCACGTTCATAAGAAATTGTACTAATCTTGCACATTCGTGAATTTGGTGGTGCTAAAAATATCTCAGTTCCATGTGTGTCTCTACATACGCTCTATTTTCCCAAGCATCTAAAAAAAGTTGGAGCTGACTTAATTGCCAGATTTCTTAGGTGACCCCAATGGGGAAAGCCAACGGAACTCAGGTATTATTTAAAAAGCTATAAGAGAAAGTTGCGTTATGCGGGGTTCTCACTTTAAAAACGACCGCGTATAATATTTCAGCACAGTAAAGGGTCGGATAAATAGCCGGCACTATATATGGTACAATTGGTTGAGAAGTAAGATACTAAGTAGCGTAAAATTAGGTGGGTTTTGAGCCCAGCTTGAAGCATCCAGTGTTTAGCCACACTAAAAAGTTGGGATACAAAGAAACAGTCAGTCTGTTGATAACAGTATACTATCCCCTTACGTGGTTTAGCACGCAGGCGAGGGAATTAACGGCTGCTACTCGCATAATGCAAAGCCCTTCTAACGAATTGAGCTCTGTGGTATCCGATTGCGCAAAATGTAAACAAACGAAAGCTAATACAAAATGTGTTAAAATTCCTGAGTTGACGTAGGTTGCCAATTTGGCTGAGCGGTAAGATACTAATTCTAGCGTAAAATTCCCAGCTTGAAGCGCCCTACGTGTCTAACCACAGTAGAGTTGTGATAAAACAAAACTGTCTGTGGTGACTATATATATATATATATATATATATATATATATGTATATGTATATATATAGATATGTAAAAGTCATTATTCTAACAAACAAAAATCAATGAATGGGACTAGAAGTAGACGAGTTCAAACTCCAGTCGTGTGATTACGTTCATTTTTAGACTCATTCCCTTCAGAAAGATATGAACTCTCTTATTATTTCTTCAATGGGTTAAGTAGAACCACAACTGTTCTTCTGTAAGGTTTGGTTTTTAGCCTTGAATATTCCACAAAGGTTGATTTCTATTAAACAAAGAAACGAAATCAAATCAAACGTCAGTATATGGCAATCACACGAAATCAAAGCCGCACAATTCAGACTGGGATACGAAACAGACTAAAAAGTTTTTGGTTACTCTTAATTAATTCTTTAAAAATAGACAGAACATTTGTGGTTTATTTACAACCGTATTCGATCATTATATGCGTAAATATTTGGCAACATCAGGTATTATATATATATATATATATATATATATATATATATATATATATATATATATATTTATATGTGTGTGTGTGTGTGTGTGTGTGTGTGTGATTGACTGTTTTATATCTGTCGCCACATAACCAACACTTGCTTAGATTATTATTAGTATTTCTCTCTTTTGAGAGTTTTCACACAAGAGTTAGACGATAGTCTTCCACGGGAGTTTGAGTAACATAAAGTTACTTCAAGTCTCCTGGAGTCATCTCTATTCTGCTAGATCTTCATAATGTTCTAGTCTGGATTGTCTCCTCTTGTCCTGTAATTTTTCAATCCTCCCGTCTAATTACTAAGCCTTTGGGAACTATTCCGAGTGCACCAATTACAACTGGCAGCACCGTGTCTTTCATGTTCATTGATTTTTTTGTTCTCTGGCAAGGTCAAGTAACTTATCTTTCTTTTTGCTTTCTTTTGTTTTTACATTGTGGTCTTCCAGGATGGTGAAGTCCACTATTCAGCTGGTTCTCTTTTTTTGTAGGTCGTCTGACCGAAATTAGGTGTTTTGTTTGTATTTCTCAGTCCCAGCGAAGTTTTTCCATCTCATTCTCCTCTTCTCCATTTTGGAGAACTATTTACTTGTTTGGTCAAATTGAAACTTCCTGCACAATTCTCAGTAGATCACCCCCCAGACAAATGTTGTCTTATACTCTTTTGGCGCTGATTTGCTGCATTCATTTATGTAATTTATAGCATCGTCTCTATCACCACATAACCCATAGTTGCTATTTTCTTGTTTCTTGCCAATAGTTATTTTCTTGTTATCTATCATTAAGTCTAGTTGTCTGACCGGAATTAAGTGATCCGTTTATATCTCAAAATTCCAAAGAATTTTGTGGGTCTCCTTTTCCAAGACGGATTCTCGGGTGTGCAAATACCATTTGGTAGTATGGTCAAATTTCAATTTATTGCACGATTTCTTGTTGCTCACCTTCTCCACTAAATTGTTTCTAGTCTGATAGTCTTTTTTCGCCAATTTTCTGCATTCACTTATGTAATTAATTCTTTTATTAGTGTTAGTAGTGTTAGTAGTTAGTAGTGTTAGTGTTAGTAGTGTTAGTGTTTATTAGTGTTAGTACTCTCTGTAAGTTTATGACTACTTCTCAAAATTTCCGCGCTAGTCGATGCAAGTAAAAAATGTCTAACTGGTTTCAGTTCTTCGATTTTTATTCAAAAAGCCTTTTAGATGTTCCACTCACACAAGAAATGATGGGTATACCTTTTTGTTTCAATTAACTCTATCCACTTTGACATTTTATCGTTTTCTTTCCACTCTGAAGTCCACCTCTTCAACATCCATAATCATGAATTGTTTGGTTCCAATTTTGGAGTGCTTGAGATTGTGAATTCACTTTTTCGTAACCATTATTCCAAGGTTCAGTCTGAGCTGGAGTGAGAGTACTTGTGTTATATACCAGGAAATCAAGGAAGGACAATACTTAATGGTAAAACTATTAATCTATTCTTATTTATTACGAAATTTTGGAGAAATTATTGGCTTGAAGAGAGAGAGAGAGAGAGAGAGAGAGAGAGAGAGTTGGATAGATAGTGTAAACCTTAGCGGTGCCCTAAGTTGTGATATGATCTTTTCTTCGCTCTGCTGGCACGGGGCTGACATAAAAATTTAATAATCTTCGTTTCTCCTTTATGCTTCTTTCATCAAACTAGAATAGGTCAATTCACTACAGAGGGCTCCGCTAGACTCTCCAATTCTCTTCTGAGATTATACTCGCTTTCGACATTAGCGAGTTTTGTACATTTAGACTATTCTCTACCTCCCCACTCTGGGCTGTTTGCCCTTCATTCCTAGGTCTTTATCGAGAACGGCACGACGTCTACTGTCACCTCTGCTCTGCTCTCAGCTCCAATGTCGAAAAACTTCCGTCGTTATGTATTTCTCGGACGCCTACGCACCCACATGGTTACTCTTCCTTTCGGCCTCCCACTCACGCAATTTACGTGGCATTTCCACTGTCCTTTGTTTACCTTAACACACAGGCGCATACTGTTTTCGAAATCCATGTACTAACATGACCTGTTAAAGCGAAAATATGTAACACTTGTTAAGGTATCATTCATAGAACAAATAGATCTGATTGAGGCAATGAAGCCCTTACCTATTTTCAGCGGTTGAAAAGATTGACATTTTTTCTAACATATGATGGCGTACTATTTACTAGGCCTGCTCATGGTGCACTTGAGATCCAGAACTAAAAGCCGCTTGAAAAATATTTGATTTTCAGAAATGTTAGATGAAAATTAAATCGACTATTTTTGAAACTAAAAAAAAACCAACATTTTGATCCAACCCTGAAGGAAATCGAATGTTCTATAAGTTAAATAAATGAAGATATGTATTTTGTAGTGGACCCTGGTAAATATAAAATAAAATAAAGAGATTGTAGAGCTTTCAGGTAAAATAATATTATCCATATAATGTTAATACAGAAACACCCACACTATTTACAAGTCTTACTTAATCCTTCTTTCAACCTACCCCAGAGATTGAATAAAGAGTGTGGTTCAAATTTTCAGTAAAGTTACCGGGTTCAACAAGCTGTGCATGAAGTTGTCAGGAGGGCATCAGCTGAAATGTCCATATGACAATCATGTCAGAAATATAGACAGATAACAGAATCATTTTAGGAAAGTTTCTAAATCATTAAATCTAGTACTCAATCTACTCAGGGGATGTAATACGCGCAAAAGTTTTTTTAAAAAATTGCAAAAATATAAGTTTATTTTCTCTTGTTGAAAAAAAAATCAAATTCAGAAATAAGCATAAGTTACTCAATAATTTATCACACATGGAAAAGGATGAAGCAAAAATAAAAACGATTGGCAATTATGGTCAGAAGAAAAATTTCAGTTTCTACGAGTCAAGACATTCATTTCATCATCAGTTTGGTTTCGAGAACTGAATTTAAAAAAAAAAAATATCATTTTGATCTGCAGAGGACGTTGGTAGTTGACTCTCTGCACAACAGTTCATAAAGATGTCGGATGTTTGGAGAGAAGTTTTCAATGAATTTCAATGCTATCAAAATTTGAAGGCCACGAAAAATAATAATTTGCCTGTAATGAATAAACGACACGAAGTATAGGAATATTATTTAGGCTTTATTCGGCAAATATAAGTTTTTGGTATTTAAGGAATCATTTATAAGTATGTGCAGTCCATTTTACAACGAAAGGCATAAGAGGTGGGGTGAAGAAATGTTCACAATCACAAATTTCGAAGTATAAAAATAAGCATAAAAAACGTCTTAGAATAATTAACTTTACGCAGTATTTATTAATGCATTTTTTCTTTATTTCAATGAGAAAGTCATGTTTTCATAACAAAAAGAAAATGGGGTAAAAAAAAAAAAAAAAAAAAAAATAGACGATCATTCGTTTAAACTTTTAGAAACAAATATACAGGGCACAAAAAAGAGAATTCGCCTTTAAAACTTATTTTTTTAAAAAGCTTTTTGGGACTTTTTTCTCCAAGAAAAGTGAATAAACTTTCAACACAAAAATATCGAATAATAAACTTTATCCGAAAAATGTTGATTCACTGACTAGAAAGGCAATTTTTTTTACCATACTTTCTAAAAAATTCATAAGATCTTTGAAAAAAATGACATAAATTTCGCTCACGAAAATAGTTTATACAAGCCTAAAATGGTTTAATGTTTAAAAAAATACTTATAAAAATAAATTTCGCACCAAAAATAGGAGCGCGTAAAAGTCTTCAGAAAATCTAAACCTCATAGAAGAAGCATTGCACATTTTTTTTTGTTTATTTATAGCTCTTTTCTTCTTAGAAAAACATTAATACACTTTAAAGGAAGAATCTTCAAGAAAAATATAGAATAAACTTTAATTTTCAAATGTTAAATAAGCAGCTTAAAATTCAAAGTAACAAGATCAAGATACCTACATGCCATTTTTGCATGGTGAATAACAAACGAAAAATTATATATTTACAATCAACACTAAAAATGATATATCAACACAAAATAGCATAAATCAATCTTATACTTCAGTTAAATAAGATTATTTTGCAAATGTAAAGGAGCATTTCGTGAAATTTCTTAAGCCAACAACACAAACAAGAACTACATTACTGAATTCAGCCACCAGTTCTGTCATTTCTGTTCATTCTGACTTGGTCTCGAATCTAGAACGCCATATACCATATATAATCGGAAACCATAATTGTTAAACTAACTTCAGCATAAAAAAAAACAAAACAAATATGGTTGAAATGCCAGAAAACCAACTAACCAGCAAAGCAAGCAAGCAACAAAGCAACTAGCCAACCTTTAATAATCTCGGAAGTTTTGTTCTTCGTCCAAACCCTTATGCTCTTCATTGATGATTAAAATACGAAAAATATTAATAAACTAAAAAGTTCACGTTATATATATATATATATATATATATATATATATATATATATATAATCACGCATAAAAAGTTAAACGTTTGTTTATATTTGTTTGTTTTTTTTAGACATAAACTGTATTTTATATGTAAAATAACTATGTCGAAGAAAGAGCAACAACTGAATAGTCGAGCGGGGAGAAAAACAAGTATTTACAGCAGGTGGAGTGTGTCTTTAAATGACCACATGTTTTTTTTCATATACAAGACGTGTGTAGATTATTTCGAGAAATATATTTTTTGTTGGTATTATGGATTCCTCGGGGAAAAGAAAAAAAAAGGTATAAAAAGAAATCGGGAAGTTGAAAGAAGGCCGTAAAGACGATAAAACAAAGAAAAAAAAATGGATGATTTTTTGTAAAAGAAAAAAAAATTAAATAAAAAAACATATCATATCTTAAAAAAAAAAAAAGAAAGGAAAATTCACAAAGAAGTCATAGAAATGTAATATAAATTCAAGAAAGAAAGATAAAAAGAAAAAAAATGGTAATTGATAGAACTGAGAAAAATCCGAAAAAAAAAGAAAAAAAGAAAAGAAATAAAGTGAAGTTAATAAACTTAGTAAATGATAAAACGAAAAAAGAATGACTAGTGACAAAAGAAAAAGACAACAACGAATGACTGTAGGGATAAAATTGGTAAGTTCAAGAATTTTTTTTTTAAGTGAAATTTAAAAACGATTATTTGTAAAAACATATCAGAGAAAACAAAGAGAAAAACAAAAGAAAGAATGTACACGTGATGAAAGAAAAAGTGAAAGAAAGAAAAAGAAATAATCTAAACGTGATGAAATAAAAAGTAAAAGAAAGAAAAAAAGAAATAATGTACCCGAGATGAAATAAAAAGAAAGAAAGACAAGACGAAACAAAGAATAAAACTAGCCATTGATCAAATTCAAGAGGGGCTAATATGAATCTTTTTTTTTTTTTTTTTGTGTTATTTACCATTTTGTTGGGGTAAAGAGAAAGTAAACAGTGACAAAGCAGGGAAATACAAATTTTGTTGGGACCAAATTCATGTTATTTTTGTTGTTGTTTATGTGCTCCCTCGTCAACTTTTCAGTTGAATTTTCCGTCCAGTCAAACAAATTAAATAATGAATAAAATCGAAAGGAAGTTGCTCGAATGAACGAGAAGTTTGTTTAAAAAAATAAATAAAGCTTCATTTTATAAATCAACAAAACATCATTTCGAGATCGTCAAAACAAACTATTTGTCTAGACATAACCATTTCATTGTATAAGTTAGTATTTACTCAACCCTTTCTCTACAAGTAATCAGTGGCTAAACGGGTTACTGCTGGATAGATTTAAAAAAAAAAAGTCAAATGCTCTCTGTGGGTAAATATATACTCTGCTTAAAAAATGACCTTGCGTCACATCCCTGCATATGACAAAGGTGTTGGGTAAATGTATACTCTATTTAAAAACTGACCTTGTGTCATATCCAGTCAATGGTTGAGGGGTTGGGAAATACATCTCAGTAATGTCCACTACGATATTGAGTTCCTAAATCCAAAGATGTCATTTTTGCACAATATCAACAAATGCATGCGAATAAACCTTTATTCTTAACGAGGAAAGACATTGCACAAACTAGATCCTACCCACTAATTTTCAGTAACCTTAAAAAAAAGCAGCGTAAATCCGGTTTGGATTCAGAATTTTCCTTCTCCGAGGCTACTTGCTTTTCCAAGGATAAAAATCTCAACTAACTAAGGTGTGGTGCGTATAACAGATGAATTCCTATTTTATCAAGAGACATTAGCGTGAAGTGAAACGTGGTCAAACTTGTCCAGGATTTGAACTTGATTCGTTAAATTAATTGTTAAAGCCAATATCCTCTACTTCTTTAAATATGTAGCTCAGCCGTGACATGAGTTCATTTAGATATTGAAATTAAAAAAAAAAAAAAATGAACGTCCACCAGCGATACAATGTAATTGTTAAATATTATCACGTACACATCTTGATTTCGTCTGAACGTCTAACAAGCAATCAAGATAATTAGACGTTACTACTTCATTAAACTGGACCAGTCCATTGGTATAATGGAGTGTTCGCCAATGGGCTGGGAAACTGGAGTTAAATCCCAGATTGAGTACTTATCGAAGACAAAAAAATGGGTACTTGATGCCTCCTAGCTTTACATTAAGCATTACAAAGTACGGATGAAGAGCCTATCAGCCATTGTAGGTAATTCAATACCAAATCGGTTTTAAACAAATATGAGATTTGTAAAATTAAGTCGACAAAGTTAAATTGTTCCAAATATAGCTATGTATGATTAACAATTCAATTAAACATCAGGCATTTGTTTTCAGTCACTTACTTGATCAAAAAGTTCTACTTCAAGCAATTAAATTTAGTATAAGTCATTTGTTTGCATTCAGTTATTTCAAATGGTTCTATTTGACCCATAGTTAGGACCCTATTAGGTTCTACCACTTCAGACCAGAATTGACCCATCAGCGTTCGCAATGAAAGAGTACTCCACGTTTCCCTAAATGTCAGCTTTACGGAAGCCTCACGATCAAATTGTGTAGTGTCAAAAACAGGACACTCGTAGAGGGATTCTTACCCTTCTGCCGAGATAGAGTCAGTGTATTCAACGGCCCCAGCTAATTGGGTTGAGTCACGAGCAGTGTATGACACAAGTTTGAGTTTATAAGCTGAGTACTGGAGTTTTCCTTCTCCTAGACAGGATACTGTCCCAAAAACAAACATCATAGTTGTTCTATTTGTTTCTCGATGTTCTTAGTTTCTCTTTTCGAAATTTTGCTCTGATTTTGCTCCTTGTGCTTACTTTTCCTTCTTGAAATTTGGCGCAGATTTTTCTCCTTGTTCTTACTTTCCCTTCTTGAAATTTTGCGCAGATGTTTCTCCTTGTTCTTGACAGTTATATGGTTACAAGTATTTCTATCGAATACTAACAACTATATAGTTTGAAACGATTATTTCTATCCAATAATATTCACAATTATATAGTTTCAAATATTCCTGTCTAATGCTCATAAATATATGGTTTCAAATAATTATTTTTATTAGATAATATTTTTATAAGATAATATTCATTTGTTTGCACACGTATATATGGTGTCAAGTACATACCAGTAATCCTGAGCAAACAGTGATAGATTCAAGTAATTATTGAAGTAGTTTACAGTTATATGATATTAAGTAATACTATCGAATACGAAACAGATTTATATGACTGATATATGGGACCCTAACAGTTTCTAAAACCTCAGTGGACCTGGCAGTAATGGCAATGAAGGGATATTCCGCACTTCCCAGAAATCCCTCACTATCAGATGCAACTTAGTGTCATACTAGTGATACTAATATTTGATGAAATCTTACCTTTCTGTTAGGGGTGTAGTCAAAATATTCTCAACCCCACCGAGAAATCGGAAAGATTCCGATAACTATCTGCCATACCGATAGTCTCAAATTAGCCAGAAACCTGATTATTTTGTCAGGTTTGTCGATCAGCAAGTTGCATCAATTTCACATAATTACAAGAAAAGATTAAGCACCTTATGTTCGTGGATGATATCAATATATTTGTCAAAAAAAACAAAAACAAAAATAGAACGGAAGACTGAAAAAAACATCAACAATAAGATTATATAACCAGTATATAAGAATGGAATTTGGCATTAATGATGAATTGGGGCCGATAATGATTGATGGAAAAGAGAAACAAAAAAGGAATAGACCTACGAAATCAGGAGAGCATCAAAACTTTTGGAGAAAAGGAAATTACGAGTATTTGGTAATATTGGAAGCGGACACCATCAAACAAACTAAGATGAAAGAAAAATAAGAAAATAGTTCCTCTGAAAAACCAGAAAACTTCTCAAAACCAAATTCTGCTGCAGAAATATTATTAACATTATCTGCGTAGTCGCCCTTGTAGGATAGTCTCTTAAAATAGACTAAGGTGGAACTCAGAAAAATGGACCAAAGATAAGGAAACTAACGAAGATGCATAAAGTCTTACACTCGAGAGATGACGTAGATTATATGTATCAAGTATCAATAAACGAAAGACGAATATAGAAACCAGACCTGACCGATGAAATGAAACGCAGTTTCTTCCAGGCAGCGGTCGTATCGATACTGCTGGAGGGATGCACTACTTGGATGCTAACAAAATGGCTGGAGAAGAAGCTAGACGGTGATTACACAAGAATGTTGCGAGCAATATTGAACAAGACCTGGTGACAACAACCCACAAGACACCAACTGTACGGCCACCAGCCTCCTATCACGAAAACTATTCAAGTTAGACGAACCAGACATGCAGGACACAGCTGGAGAAGCAGAGACGAGCTCTTAAGTGATGTACTCCTATGGACCCCCACATATGGCTGAGCAAAAGCAGGACGACCCGCTCGAACATACATACAGCAGCTCTGTGAGGATACGGGATTTAGACCTGAAGACCTGCCGGAGGCGATTAACGATTGGGAGAAGTGGCGAGAGAGGATCAGGGATATCCGTGCTAGCGGTACGACATGATGATGATGATGATTCCCTTAGAAGAATAGCTCGGATATTTTTCAACCAATAGTTGGGGTGATTAAGTGATTCCAATCTTTCCAGAGGATATTAGCCAAAAAGTGAATGTAATCGAGTGACTGGAGTTCGAACTCGCTTACTTCGAGGCAGCAGTCTAGTACCTAAATCATTACTTTACGTGAACTTTCCTTTGAGATTTTGAAATACAAATCAATCACATAATCATTACTTAATTACGAGATCTCAATGATAATTTCAAAGCAAAAAATTAACTTGTCATCTTGTGAATTTTGCCGGACTGGCGGATCACAGAATAAGAATTAAAAAAAGCGAAAAGATTAAAAAAATACTTGGACTTTTTCAGTGAACTAAAAAAAAACTGGGGAACGCGGGTGAAAATAATGTCAATTGTGAGTGATGATCTTGAAACGGTCTCTAAAATCTTGGAAAAAGATAAGCGGGATTGGAAAACAGAAGAAGAATTGAGGCCATCCATACTACAGCATAGTAAAAATGTTATAAAATAGCCGAGGGATTTCGGTTCATGCCTTTGAGTTTAGTTAGGCTGAGAACCTTTCGGCTCAGTACATGGGTTGGTTGGGTGTAAGATTGAAGTATGTGTTAACGTGGGTGCGCGCGAGCGGATGGAGGTGTCACTCAGATGTCATAACAGTCCGAGACGATACTGGGTGACAAGGTGCGGGTGACGTCACGCACCGGAAGCACGCAGAAGTTTGTGTGAGAATTTGAAGAAAATAAGAGTCGGGTTTTAGACACCAAACGAGAAGGATCGATTTTGGAGCTCGCAGGCGCGAAGCGAACGTGCGCCCGATGGGGGCCGCTCGAGTTGGGGGCCAAATGAATAAGACAGCATAGAAGATTGTGTCTCTCCTCCTTACGTCGAAAACTTTAACTCAAAGTTAATAAAAAGGTTTCGTACCTGAACAAGAAGTAGTTACGTGTTTTCGAATTCCGGGATTCCTATGTTCTTTATATAGTCTATAGTAATGAACATTACATGTCTATTTTACACGTGTATATGGCTAGGCAACAAAAATCGGCTTGAATAATTTAGTCCTAGTGACCTGAAGAGACTTGCTAACACTCAGCATATTTAAAATCGGCTTAAATAATTTAGTCCTAGTGACCTGAAGAGACTTGCTAACACTCAGCATATTTAAAATCGGCTTGAATAATTTAGTCCTAGTGACCTGAAGAGACTTGCTAACACTCAGCATATTTAAAATCGGCTTGAATAATTTAGTCCTAGTGACCTGAAAAGACTTGCTAACACTTAGCATAGTTAAAATCAGCTTGAATAATTTAGTCCTAGTGACCTGAAGAGACTTGCTAACACTCAGCATATTTAAAATCGGCTTGAATAATTTAGTCCTAGTGACCTGAAAAGACTTGCTAACACTCAGCATATTTAAAATTGGCTTGAATAATTTAGTCCTAGTGACCTGAAAAGACTTGCTAACACTCAGCATAGTTAAAATCAGCTTGAATAATTTAGTCCTAGTGACCTGAAAAGACTTGCTAACACTCAGCATAGTTAAAATTAGCTTGAATAATTTAGTCCTAGTGACCTGAAAAGACTTGCTAACACTCAGCATAGTTAAAATCAGCTTGAATAATTTAGTCCTAGTGACCTGAAGAGACTTGCTAACACTCAGCATAGTTAAAATCAGCTTGAATAATTTAGTCCTAGTGACCTGAAGAGACTTGCTAACACTCAGCATATTTAAAATCGGCTTGAATAATTTAGTCCTAGTGACCTGAAAAGACTTGCTAACACTCAGCATATTTAAAATTGGCTTGAATAATTTAGTCCTAGTGACCTGAAAAGACTTGCTAACACTCAGCATAGTTAAAATCAGCTTGAATAATTTAGTCCTAGTGACCTGAAAAGACTTGCTAACACTCAGCATAGTTAAAATTAGCTTGAATAATTTAGTCCTAGTGACCTGAAAAGACTTGCTAACACTCAGCATAGTTAAAATCAGCTTGAATAATTTAGTCCTAGTGACCTGAAGAGACTTGCTAACACTCAGCATAGTTAAAATCAGCTTGAATAATTTAGTCCTAGTGACCTGAAGAGACTTGGTTACACTCAGCATATTCAAAATCGGCTTGAATAATGTAGTCCTAATGACCTGAAGAGACTTGTTAACACTCCGACTCAAGTGAAAGACCATAGGTTTTTTTAGGTTAAAATCGGCTTGAATAATTTAGTCCTAGTGACCTGAAGAGACTAGCTAACACTCAGACTCCAGTGAAAGACAAAAATTGTGACAAAATTGCAAGAAATGAAACAATTACGTAAGTAAATGCAACAAACTATCTTAGAATAGATAAAGAACAATGATGACTGAGCAAGGAAATTGATCCAATTGGAATTGTGCAAAAGTTTGATTTTTAACCAGACTGACGAATAATTCAGTCCAAGAAAAAGGAGCGCCAAAATTTCCTGGAACTTTGGGATACAAGCGGATACTTGAAGTCTGGCCAGAATACTAAACCTATTAATAAGTGACAAGACCAGCTCATTTAGTAGATTTTACTGGGGTTCAGTCCCTGGTCGAGCCATACCAAAGACTCAAAAATGGTATTTGATGCCACCTTGCTTAATACTAAGCATTATAAGGTCAAGCGTAAAGCAGAAGAATCCAGGGAATGGATTAGCGCCCCCCTTCACCTGTATTAGCTATTGAAAAGGGAGCCTTCGGATCACCCTCGATTAAAGTCGCCAACTTTACTTACCGTTCCAGCAGATTAGAGAATAATTACAAAAGAAAGCGATAGATGGATAAATGTAACGTATCATAGAACTGAAAAGTTGTGACGCGTAAAGGTGACTGTAATACCAGTTGTAGTTGGAACCCTAGGAAAAGTCCTCAGCAACCTGGACGAGTGACTTGGTAATCAATTGAAGAATGAAGACCATCGAGACTTCTGCACAGTAAAAACTGGCGAGAAATCATTGAGTGTCTGGGAGAACTGAGGAGACCTGCTGTCACTTACACTCCCGTGAAAACTTTTCAATAGAAACTGGTGCAATAAACTTGCATAAACTGAAAATAAACGGTTACCAAAGGCTTACAAAAAGAGATTGGGGAAACTGGAGATTAGAGGAATAATCGAGATTATCCAGGCTACAGCACCGTTAGAAACAGCTGGAATGTTTAGTAAAGTCCTGGAGAGCTGTGGTGACTTGTTGTCCCACTGACGTCTGTGGAAAAGCACTCGTTAGAATTGGCGTGGAAAAACTAGAAGAAGAAGAAGAAGAAGAAGAAGAAGAAGAAGAAGAAGAAGAAGAAGAAGAAGAAAATCTGAAGGAATGTGAAAAGAAGGATAAGAACCTCGACTTTGCTTGAGAATTGAAAAAGCTGAGGAACGTGAAAGAAACGATTGTGCCAATTGTGACTGGTGCTTTAGGCACAATAACTAAAGGATTATTAAAGGGCCTGGAGGACATGGAAGTTGGCAGACGGGTGGAGACTATCCAAATGACAGCATTGCTGAGAACGGCCAGAATCCTGAGACGAGTCCTGGACACATGAGGAAATTTGCTGTTACTCAAACTCCAGTGAAAAACCATCAGCTAACACTGATGTGAAAAACTCTAAAGGAGTAAATAATAATTATAATAAAAGCATCCGTCCTGAAAAATAACTTAGTCATCTTCTGTGCAAATTGTGACACACATTTCAGTCCACCACGAAATGTTTCCTAAAAGCCTCAACACTCACCATCGGCACTAGGACTCAGTATGCTCTTTCCGGCGCCGCCATGACCGTTTGAATTCTACATTTTTGTCCTCAGTGATTAATAGGAAGCGTCTAATCCGTTAACCCAATTTCTGAATTATGCATTCCAATTATATTCAAGCAGATGACAATTGCACGACAAGTGTACTGGGTCAGAGCGAGATCAATATGTGCCAGAATTTACTTCCGTTTAGACGCCATTTTTTTTCCACTAAAAAGAAAGAAAGATCATTTATTTGTAAGTTTTTGTTTGTCTGTTTTTAGCTTTAGTTTTATTTTTTTTAGTTTATTCGTTTTATTTTATAATCGTCATCATCATCATCATTATCATTGTTATTATTATTTGTTTTTTTTTACTTTCTGTTGAATTACCTTTCTCCCCTTTCCTTCCTTTTCTTTTAGTTAATTTTCCTCTCCTCATTCTATTCCCTGAATTTTTTTTAATAGTCCACGCGAAAAAGAAAAAGGAAGAAAAATTTGAAAAATAAAAAACAGAAAGAAAAACAAAAATAAACCAAAAAAACATATCGACTCCAACAATATTGTCTGTATCTGTCCGTCTGTCGTCTGGTTTACAATCAATTTTCGCATTATTATTATTATTATTATTATTATTATTATTATTATTATTATTATTATTATCTAACATGAATTATTTCTTTATTTAATCTATTCAATGCAAGCGTACGTATCCGCACTCTTTAGAATTATGAATGGATGACAGTAACAAAAAAAGTTTGGATATTGAATTTGAAACGATTGTTAAGGGCAAAATGCATTCAACACATTTTCTTCTGCAGTTAATGCTACTACTACTACTACTACTACTACTACTACTACTACTACTACTACTACTACTACTACTACTAATAATAATAATAATAATAATAATAATGATAATAATAATTTAAAACTAACTACACAAATTACGATAAATCACATAAAAAAGCGAATGAATCAAAGCGGTACAAAAGGAATACAAGAGCAGTCTTGACGTGGTAGGAAAGGTGATCCACTGGAAATAATGCAAGAGATGAAAAAATTGACCATAAAGAGAAATGTTATATACCAAAACCATAATATTTATTACCAAATAAGATGGATAAAATTCTATTGGAATTTGTGATACAAATGGGCCTCTAATTCCTGGCTAACGGACTGGATGGTTGGTTTTTTGGGTTTTATGGCATATCAACCTTTGTAGGTTATTTAATGCCGAATCTACAAATAATCAGTTCTATTTTATGGCGTATCAACAAATAATCAGTTCTATTTTATGGCGTATCAACCTTTGTAGGTTATTTAACGCCGAATCTACAAATAATCAGTTCTATTTTATAGCATATCAACAAATAATCAGTTCTATTATATGGCATATCAACCTTTGTAGGTTATTTAACGCCGAATTTACAAATAATCAGTTCTATTTCAACCAACTCAGTTTAGCACAAGTACACAGTTTGATTGTCAAGACATTTCTATTTCGAGCTATTCAGTTTAGTATAAGTACAGATTTTGTTTACACACAGTTAAATTTCAAAACAATTGTATATTAAACAATTCAGTGTAGTGCAAGTACAGTTCCATTTCAAAGAATTCAGTTTAGCATAAGTACGCAGTTTAAATGTAAGTACATGGTTTAATTGTCAAAACATTTCTACTATTCAGTTTATTCAAACAGTTCTAATTAAATCAATTAAGTTCAGTATAAGTATGCATTTAGTTCTATTTAACCCATAGATTGGGCCCTATCAGGTGCTACCATTCCGGTCTAGAGTGGACCTGGGAGCAATGGCAATGGAGGGGTACTCCGCATTCCTCAAAGCCCCAGATTGTTTAGTGTCATATCCAGGACAGTCGTTGGGGGGACTTACCCCTCTACAGAGAAGCAGTCGGTGTATTTTACAGCCCAAGCTGACTGGGCAAGAAACGACTAAAGCTAGATCAATTTAGTAAAAAGAAAAGAACTAGTCCATTTATTTAAAGTGTAGGAGGAAGATAAAGCGGGAGTGGAATTTACGTAAGAGAATAACTTTACTGTAGGTAAAAGGAGGAATTGTCGGTAAAAGTATTTATGGCACTTCATAATCTGGCTGCTAGATTCGAAATTAATGTGCACTAATTGTAATTGAGTTAGTCATTCTAATATTTGTTACCCCGAAGATGTCTCCAGTAGGGTCTGAAAGTATTTTGGAAAAATATGGTGCCTTTTGGAATTCATTCTATTCAAATATCAAACGACTTATACGAAGACTTAAACGGATCAATGAAAAAATATTAGCAGAAGCGAAGTGTTTGTCTTAAACACACACACACACACACACACACACACACACACACACACACACACACACACACACACACACACACACACATATATATATATATATATATATATATATATATATATATATATATATATGTCTTGTGGGTAGAGTGTTCGCCAATGGCCCGAAAGACCAGGGTTGTTTAATCTAAGCTCAAGTCACACTAAAAACTCAAAATTTGTACTTGATACCTCTTTCCACTCAGCATTAAATAGTAGGGATCAAGGGTAAAGTGGAACAATCCAGGGAAAATAGTTGTATTCTCCTATACACCTCTGAGTAGTATCTATTGAAAAGGGAGCCTTTGATTCACCCTCGAAATGATCGCCAACTTTAAATATATATATATATATATATATGTGTGTGTGTGTGTGTGTGTGTGTGTGTGTGTGTGTGTGTGTGTGTGTGTGACTGGCAGGAATTTTTAGATCACCAGCCAGGTCTTCAACATCTGGTAGTGTAGTTTTTGTCGAACATCAGAAGAAAGGTGCCTTACTTTTGTAGCGACACTCTTATTCGACGATATGTATTGTTCAGTGAATATGCATCGCCAAAGGTGGTAACTGCGCAGAAAACATAACGTTGCAGCTGAAAATTAGCTCTATCCGAAGATCTTATTTTGTTCCTGGATCTTGCATTTTCACTGAAAATAAATAAAAGGCTTAAATTTCAAAGCTTGCACAATTTACCTACGGAAAGAATCTGTGTGTGTATGTGAGGCCAAGCCTCATCAACTCCGCGGAATTAAAGCAAAATTATGTCCATTTTTAAAATGATATTCAAAGCAGATTAAAATAGCCATAACAATACGGAACATGATGTCCAAACGAACATTATCTTACAACTACTACTACTACTACTACTTCTACTACTACTACTACTGCTACGGCTCGTGGACTTTGACATTCCGGCGCACTACACAGTAAAAATAAGAAAAAAGGAAAATATAGACAAATTCTTGGAAATTGCCAGAGAATTATGAAAGCAGTGGAACAAGCAAGTGACGGTGGCACCATTTATAATTTGTGCATTTAAAACGGTTTCCAAAGACTTGGAAAGGGGAGAGAAGAATTGGAAATCGGTGGAAGATTCGTGACCATCCAAATAAAGGCATTGTTTAGACTAGTCAGAATATTTAGAAAACATCGGTAAATCTGAGGAGTTTTGTTGTCACTTAGATTCCTGTGAACGACCACCAACTGACAATGGTTTGTAAAACTCACTAGGAGTGAAAAGAAGGATAGGGAATTGAAAAAACTATGGAACATGTAGGTAACAATTATACAAATTGTAATTGATACGTTTGGAACAGTAACTAAAGGATTATTAAAAGGCCTGGAGGATTTGGAAGTTGGCGGAGGAGTGGAGACCATCCAAACTACTACATTATTGAGAATGGCCAGAATGAATACTGACAAGAGTCCGGGAGACTTGAGGAGATTTCTGTCACTTAAACTCCAGTGAAATACCATCAGCTAACGCTGATGTGAAAAACTCTTATAATAATAATAATAATAGTAATAATACCAAATCATGACCAGGCGAGCAGGCCTCATCATATTCAACAAAAAAAAAAATAAATAAATAAAAAGAAAGAAAAAGAGAACTAGGAAAATTGAGGACTTTGCTGTCCCAGCTGACTAGAAAGTGAAACTGAAAGAATGGGAAAAGAAAGATAAATATCTCCACCTTGCAAGGGAATTGAGAAACTGTGGAACATGAAAGTGACATTTATACCAATTGTAATCGGTGCTCTTGGTACAGTTACTGAAGGATTAATAAAGTGACTGGAGGACTTGGAAATAGGAGGACGAGTGGAGACCATTAAAACTACTGCATTATTGAGATTGGCCAGAATACTGAGTACAATCCTGGTAGAGTCACTAAAAGATTGGTGAAGGGTCTGGCGGACTTGGAAAAAAGAGGACGAGTGGAGACATAACTTGACATTTAGAGGATTCTGCTTTTTTGACAGATCGCAGAGTGAAAATAAAAGAAGTCGAATGAATAAGCAAATACTGGGACCTTGCAAGAGACCTAAAAATGGTGTCAAATGACGAGGGTACGATAATAACAATTGTAATAAGTGCGATTTAACGGTCCTTATAGGTTTGGAAAAAAGGTTGGAATAATTAGAAATCAAAAGTAAAAATCGAGACCATCCAGACCACAACATTGTTAAGATCGGCTGGAATACTCAGAAGAGGCTGGATGAAGTAGAAACCAGAAGAAAAATCGAGACCATCCAGACCACAACATTGTTAAGATCGGCTGGAATACTTAGAAGAGGCTGGATGAAGTAGAAACCAGAAGAAAAATCGAGACCATCCAGACCACAGCATTGTTAAGATCGGCTGGAATACTTAGAAGAGGCTGGATGAAGTAGAAACCAGAAGAAAAATCGAGGCCATCCAGACCACAGAATTGTTAAGATCAGCTAGTATCCTCATAAGAGTCCTTAAGATCAGAAGAGACTTGCTGTTATTCAGACTCAAGTGATAAACCAGTGGCTAAGCCTGGCGTGAAAAACTCGCAGGTACTGAGTAAGCAAATGCAGTAAATTAAGGCAAAGAGCATATAAGACTAAACACGATTGAATGGGTAAGGTGATCAACGCGGAATTGTGCAAGAAGTTTGAATTTGACCATATGAGTAAATGGTATATGCACAGGCCGAAATCCGTCAGGAAAAATGAGATGTTCAAAATCCTTCGAGATTTTCAGAATCATACAGATGATCTACACTCAGCCAGATGACCAGACCTAGTGATAGTAAAAAGAACAAAAAAACAAAAAACAGAAAAAAGACAACAAACAAACAAACAAACAAAAAAAAACCCAAAAAAAAACAAAACAAATAAAATAAAACACAAGCCAGCCGAATTGTGGATTTTGCCGTTCTGGTTGGCCGCAGAGTAAAACTGAAGGAAGGCAAAATGTGAGATTCATATCTGGAACGTGCTTGAGAATTGAAAAAACCATGGAACATGAAAGTGATTGGTGATACCAGTTGTAATTGGTGCACTCGGTACAGGCACCAAAATATTCATACAGAGACTGCAGAACTTGGAAACAAGAGGTGGGGTGTGCTCGTGGCGTAATGGTTAAAGCGATGGACTGCGAAATCGTAGTAAGCGAGTTCGTGTTCCAGTCGCGCTATTACGTTCACTTTCGGGCAAATACCCTTGGGAAAGGTATGAACCCCCTTATCCTCCCAGCTATTGGTTAAATAGTACCACTACTGTTCTTCTAGGAGAATGGCTTTGGCATTAAATAACCTACAAAGGTTGATATGCCATTAAACAAAGAAACCAAACCAAACCATTGGAAATAAGAAGACAAGTGGAGACCATCCAAAATACTGCATTATCGAAATCAGCTAGAATACTAAGGAGAATCCTGGAGAATTGGATAGACTTGCTGTCACTCAGCCTCTAGTGGGAAACCATCAGCTAATGCTGGTGTGAAAGAAATTCTCAAATGAGTAAAATTATGATAGTTATAGAGTCTTTCAAAGAGTCAGATGAAGAGTTTTGAAATCTCTTAATCGCTTCATTTCTAAAAGAATTTGAATAATGTATAGAGTGTGATGATGGAATATGCACTGGGAAAGAGGAACTGTGACGCTGGATTTAATAGAAATTCAATTTGTTAGTGCAGGAAAATTTTTGAAAAAATAAATGAATAAATAAAATTGAAAATAAAATCGGAAAAAGGTAAAGTTGGGTATGAATTATAAGTGTCGGAAGGATAATTAAATTTCATATTATCAACGAAACCATCCTCTTTCTACATCAGATTCTTCTCTATCTCCCGGACTGCCACACTCAGACACATACGTTCAAACACACACACACACACACACACACACACAAAAGAAAAAAAAGTCACCTAAGGTACACACAGATGCATTTCAACAGATTTTATGGTGATTTTTCTTGATTGATTTTTGTTCTGTAGTTTTCTTTCTCTCTCACTCTTTCTCTCTCTTCATATATATATATATATATATATATATATATATATAAAGAGATAGAGACAGGCAGAGATAGAGAAATATATATATATATATATATATATATATATATATATAGAGAGAGAGAGGGGGTAAGCGAGTGAGAGAGTAAATGAGAGACAGCCAAAAAAAAAAAAAAAAAAGAAAAGATAAATGCACTTCTAAGTATATATATATATAAATATATATATATATGTTTTTTATTCAGGAAGAAAAAGATAAATATTTTTAAATGAATTGGTCTACAAGGAGATATATTTTCTTAAATCCTATATTTTTCTCTTGCACGTGTTTCTAGATTGTCGCTGTCTTCAGAGAGCTTTTAATGACTTTGTCAGTGTCATCTTTGATTTAGATGGCGGCGACCGCTTTGAGTTGCCGGTCCTTTTCATTTGTGATTGATTTTCGTTTCTGCTGGAATTGGTTCTATCTTTCTCTTTCTTCTTTTTCTTCTTCTTTTCCTTTTACAAGAGTGTGTTCTGAATGTTTGTGGTGTAGTGGTGTACTTTTCTTTTCCGTAATTGATATTTTATATTTGATACGGCAAAAAGTTTATTAGTTATCAACTCTTGGTCACTGTGTGAGTGTATGTGTGCGTGTGTTGGGGAAGTCTTTCTGTATAGCTTAGTTCTTTTTAATGCAATTGTGCTTTAACATTTTACTGCCTTCTACTTACTTCTATGTGTGTGTGTCTGCGTGTGTATATTTTATGTGTGTTTGTTTCTCTGTGTGTGTATGTGTGAGTCTATATATATATATATATATATAAGAAAAGGATTGCCCAGTCGGCTGGGGCTGTAGAATACGTCGATTGCCCCTCTACAGAGGGGTAAGGTCCCCAAAACGAGTGTCCTGGTATGACACTAAACAATCTTATGGTGAAGTTCCAGTGCTGATAGGGCTTTGGGGAATACAGAGCACCCCTTCATTGCCATTGCTTCCAGGTCCATTCTGGCCCATATCTATGGGTTAAAAAGAACTAAACTGCATACTTATGCTAACTGAATTGTTTTAATTAAAATTGTTTGACTAAACTGAATAGCTTGAAATAGAAATGTTTTTGACATTGAAACTGTGTACTTACATTGAAAGTGTGTTCTTACATTCAACCTGCGTAGTTAGGCTAAAATGAATTGTTTGAAATGAAACTGTTCTTGACATTGAAACTGTACTTACGCTAAACTGAACTGTTTGATATAGAACTGTTTTGACATTTAATTGTGCGTCAAGATAATCAGTTCTTTTTCTAAACTTAATTAGCTGAATTAGAACTGTTTGAATAAACTGAATATCATGAAACAGAAATGTTTTTGACAATTAAACTGTGTACTCATGCTACACTGAATTGTTTTAAATAGAACTGATTATTTGTATGAATATGGATTTCGCATTAAATAATCTGCAAAGGTTGATATGCCATAAAAGTCAAACAACCAACCAACCAACCAACCAAATGAAATTCTCAGAAAAGCTTCTACATAGACTGGCATTTTTGCCAATACCGATGGTTTCTTAAAAAAATCTGCAGACCATAGAAATCTATTTTGACACGCACACACACCAACTCCCTCATATATATATATATATATATATATATATATATAATAGTTTCTTCAGCCTTGGTGAGGCAACCAGTCTAATAGAAGGAAAATTCTGAATTCAAACCTGTGAATAATTCACCTTGAAACATATCCTGCTCGAGCGGAGGGGTTGGTAAATATGTACGAGGTGCCCGTGGTGAAATGGTCCTCGACATAGGAAATAGACACGGCAACACGAGTTCAAATCCTAGACGAGACTGTTTGTATTTCACATAGCACTAATACCCTTGGGAAAGGTATGAATCCAATTATTCTCCCTCCAGCTCTGGATAAATAGTAGGGCAGACTGAGTTCTTCAGCCTTGGTGAGGCAACTAGTCTAGGAGAAGAAAAACTCTGGATTAAACCTGTTAAACTCCACTTAAAAATTGACCTTATGTCATATCCTGCCCGAAAAGGGCGGTTGATAAATGTATATATGTATATATATATGAGAGTCAGTCAACGATTAAGGATATTGTTTTTTAAAAAAAGCAAAAGAAAGAAAAATCATAATTTTTTTCAATAAACTCTGCATTTTTTTACAATTAGTTTATTGCAAAAATCCCTTTGTTCTCCCAAAAATCTTTCTATTGATGCAATTCCAAATGATGGTCAAGAAAATAAATGTAAAAGGTTTGAACAGATATCTGGCATAAAACCTTTGGTTGTTGGGAAGTACAACTCATGTGAAATTTACTGAGGAATGTGTTGAGTGTACGGCAAACCATATATTCGTAAATGAATATTTACAAATGAGGAAAACAATGTGCATGAGTCAAAAAATATATTTGATAGAGTGAGAACATAATGCCTTCCCGGTAAAGAAAACGGTCCCGCCGCAGCGATCAGTAAAGAAAGGTCACGGTGATAGTCTTCAGTTTCATAAAATGACCAATGACTTCATTTCCTTCAAAAGCTTCCATATGCTATTGCTTAAGAAAATTCCTTCAAAAGCTTCCATATGCTATTGCTTAAGAAAATTCCCCTAATTATATAATGACCTTCCTATATATATATATATATATATATATATATATATGGCAGAATGAACTTGCAGTTTTGGAAAGTAAAAGAAGACAAAACAGTTTAATTAAGTTTAATTTCACAAAAAGAAAGAATAATATAATTCATTTTACTTTGTTAACTGTGATTACTTTGATTCAAAGATTATATAATTTAAATACTTGCCCTCACAAGCATGGTCCTATCGACTAGGGCTGTAGAATACACCAACTGCACCTTTGCAGAGGGGTAAGACTTCTCCATCGAGTGTCCAAGATATGACATTAAATAATCTGATGGTGAGGCTTTAGGAATGCTGGAGCTTTGATGAATGCAGGTTAAAACTTATTTACCATCGCAGCCATGTCCACTCTGCTCCGGAGTCTATTGGTCGAATAGAACTAAACTGTACTCATGCTAAACTAAATTGTTTGAAATAGAACTGTTTATACGTATGAATTTACATTTGACATTTGACAGTGGTTGATATGCCGTAAAACCCCCCCCAGAAAAAGTGAAAAATTCATTAAAATCTTCACAATACCGTTAAGAGGGTTATGATATGACATTTTTGAAAGGAAAAGCAACGACAAAAAGAGTGTCCTCAGAATAATGCTAAACTGCTACTGATTGGTGATTACTAATTCTCGAGCTTTGCTGAATATTTACTACCCCTTTTTTCTAATCGATCCCTGGTCCACTCTGACCTGGAGTGTTACAACCTTTTCAATTTCCATTGATGAATCTGTTTAAAAATTATTCGTCACCGATAAGACTGCGTGCAAAGGAACTCTTAAGAAACACATTCACATACACATACACAAACCCACTCTTTCTGTTTGTCCGTCTGTCTGTCTATCTGTCGCTTCTCCCAATGTTTCCTCTCGTTTCGTCACTTACCTTTTATCATCTCCGTCTTCCCTTCAATGTTTTCCCCTCTTCTCTTCTCTTTCCCTTCATCATTTCCCTCTTCCCTTCAATGTTTTCCTTCTTCACTTCTCATTCCCTTCCTCATCTCCCTCTTCCCTCCAATGTTTTCCCTCTTCTCTTTCACTTTCCCCTTAATCATCTCCCTCTTGTTCCCAACGTTTTCCTTCTTCCCTTCTCTTTCCCTTCTACATCTCCCTCTTCTCTTCAATGATTTTTCTTTTCTCTTCTCTTTACCTTCATCATCTCTTTCTTCCCACACTTACGATATAGATATGGACGTACATTGAATACAATTACCAAATTCCAAAGCATAGAACAACCCTAAATTGTTTGACGTGCCGTTAAAATCAAATAACCAAGTAGAATGAACCATTGCAACGCTGACTTACTTTTTGATTGACTCTTTGATCGCTGCGTTTTCATGGCAAATAAAATATTTCTGTTTGTCAGTTATCTGCGGGCCCCATTGAAGACTTGCCCCTTCAGGTGTTTCTAAAAAAAATCACAAACGCATGATGTTCAGCATTCAACTTCAGGATTACTAATAAATTAGCATGGTTGCTCCTAGAAAAAAAAGAAAAAGCTAAAAGAAAACAAAAACTTCCATCCTCTCCCTACTATTAGTACCTTCGCAGGGGCGAATTTTAAAATCAAAAGATCATTTTTTTTATTTCTTGGTCAATAATCTTTTAGAGACAGCATTATTTAAATCTATGATAACAACAAATGACTCGAAGCTTTCAAGAGATTTTCTCTCATTCTATTTTTTTCACTGACCACCATATATTCCCGAGGGTTTAATACTCATGATAGCAATAAATCGGGACAGAGACCATTGGAGGTGTCCCTTGGCTATCACTCGATCATTCTCTTCCGTTTTGTGTATTCCTTTACGGCTATTTTATTCCCTTCCACACACTCTAACTCTGCATCTATTTTCTAAATCTGTCTCCTTCTTCACGTCTGTACCTCTCCACCCATCGGCCCGTCTCCCCACAGACAGCGACTCTTCATTGTTTTTGTTGATATATTACGACAAGTTAATTAGTAAGTCAATTACCAGATAATTGAAGAGGTCTGTCGATAGCTGATTTGCGTATATTAAAACAAGTCACTAATAACATAAAAATTGATTATATTGACAGACAATTTTTTCACCGATTTCATATTTCGAAAATGTTATTTAATATATTTTTCTTTTTTCTTTAAGCAAGTGCAAGATATTGATCATTGAATCTGAAATAATGGAATCAGTTTAAATCCATGAACCTGAGTTTGGACATGGGTGCAGGTTTGTATGGAAGACCCGAATCGGCTTATGAAACAATTCACTTTCCATGCAAACCATGTTGATCCCAAAATAGACACAAAGAATTGCAAGAAGAGAGATGAAGACAAACAACACAGAGAAGCAAATGGGTTGCTTCAATTTGCCTGTTTAACGACATGTCAACTCTTATGGGAAATTAATGCCACATTTAATTCATTTGTAAATGTTTGATTGTAATCATAAAAATTTATTGGTTTACTTTGGTTTTTGTTTAACGGCATATCAACTCTTTATGGACTATTTAATGACAAATTTTAATTCATTTGTAAATGTTTGATAATGAGCATAATCATTTATATATAGTGGGGTTTGTTTTTTTTCAAGGGCATATCAAACTGTTTTGGGCTATTAAAAGTCGAAATTTAATCTATAAATCTTTAATTATAATCATAGGCATTTGTCTGGTCAACATTCCATTGCAAATAATTTTTGGATTGCACTTTTTCATCTGTTATCAATAATAATTTGTTTGCACTATTATATGGAATCCAGTATTCATAGCTAATAGGAATAATGTGCATACAGTCATATTGTTTCACATATTCTCATCCCAAAATAATTTTCAAACACGTATTTGGCTCATAGATGGAACCCAAACAGATACTACCACGAATTGGTTTTATATTTATTAACCTCGAAAAAATTCATACATCCAATGTTTGCATATAGAAAACACTTTATTCCTAACTTCCCCCCCTATATATATATATATATATATATATATATATATATATATATATATATATATATATATATATATATGTGTGTGTGTGTGTGTGTGTGCGTGCGCGCGCTGCAACCATCTCAAATCAATAAACTCGTTCATTAGCTTCACATTTAAAATACTTAAAATTCTACAGGAATCTAATTTATTCATTGGACTGCATACGCATCCATAAATGTTACATTTCAAAGTCAGAATGGATTAGAAGAAAATAATACTTATAGAAAATATTTCCATTCAAACGGTCAAGATTTTAACAGAGATGCAAAGTTCGCTATCATAAAAAGAACTGAAAAAATACCGATGACATTAGAGTAATAATTGAAACACACTAAGAGAAATGAATTATCCGCTTACAAACAATAGTGCCGAATGGATTTAACATGCACCTTCGTGTTCCTGCCATCAAGTAGACTGGACAGACTTAATTTTTATTATCTTTTTAATTAGACTTCACCAGGTAGAAATACAACTCTCTAATTTTCGGCATAAAAGCTGGAAACAGACTTTTTGGTCCTAATTATTAGACACCCACTCCCCATACCTACTACAGACAACGGGGAGTTCCGTGGAGTCCTAGCTAAAGTGATGGAGTGCATCCAGGAAGTGAGTGAGTTCAAACTCCGGTCAGGCTATTACATTTAATTCCATTAACGTGATGACCTGTGACATAGTGGTTAGCATGTTCGAACGCCAGTCATATTTACTTTCGAACTTTTACCCTTGAGATAGGTATGAACCCCCTTATCACCCAGGAATGGGTTAAATAGCACCATTACTTTCTTTCTACAGGGATGGCTTTAGCAGCAAATAATCTACGAAGGTTGACATGCCTTTAAACAAAGAAACTAAACCAAACCATGTAGTGCCATTACG
Source organism: Sepioteuthis lessoniana (assembly GCA_963585895.1). Classification (NCBI taxonomy): domain Eukaryota; kingdom Metazoa; phylum Mollusca; class Cephalopoda; order Myopsida; family Loliginidae; genus Sepioteuthis; species Sepioteuthis lessoniana. The sequence goes on from OY757940.1 coordinate 61,295,627, forward strand.
GTCTTTCTACAAGGATGGACGTGGCATTAAATAACTCACGAATGTTGATAAGCCTTTAAATAAAGAAACAAAACCAACTCATTATAACTTGAACTCTAATCAATATAAGTAATTCACAGTTGTATGGTATAAAGTATTGTTATCAAATAATAATTTTAAACCAATCCATTTGAAACATTGATGGGACCCTGACAGTTACTAACGCCCCTTGTCAGAGTAGACCTGAGGAGTAAAGGCAATGAAGTAATAGAACTTCAGAACTGCAGCCTCACAATCAGATGCTGGCTAGTGTCATAAACAAGACAAACCTTTTTTTTTAATTGTGGGAGAAATCCTCTTTCTCTGAAGTGGACACAGTCTGTGTATTCAGAGCTACGTATGTTTGACGTATACGCAGTTGATCCCAAACCTCCAACTTCCTTTTTTTCCGATTATGCAAATCAAATGACACATTCTTCCATCAAGAATATTTGCTTCTCTTCTCTTCTCTTTTTTTTTCTCGTAGCCGTCTTTATATTGGCGCCCTTTCAATTTCTGAAAAGCAATCTTCGTTTGGTGCATTGCAAAAGTCATCTCATTATTGTCATTCGTGTCTCTTGATTTTTATATGAAGTTTTTCGTTTTCTGTTTTTTCTTTCTTTTCTTTTTTTGTTTTTGTTTTTGTTATCAACTACTTGACTCCTGATGATAATTATATTGTGTTTAGCGTGCGATAATCATTGAGAAGAAATATTGTCAAAACTCATTGTCCTTTTTTTACTTCTCTCTCTCTGTCTGCCTTATTTTTCGTGAATTTTAATTCGATAGAAATAAACAAAAAATGATTATAAAAGTGACAAATAAACCAATTATACTGAATCAAACGAATGAAATAGAAAGGCAGATGTTATTTTCAAGATAAAAACACTAGCAGAAAATCATTTTATAATAAAATCATATATATATATATATATATATATATGTGTGTGTGTGTGTGTGTGTATACTTTGTGCATGTTGTAGCAAACGAAGTTAAAACGTACTGTGGAACACTCGACTTTGACCCTTACTGGGGTAGATAGATGGTTGGAGCAGCTCGATATGATTACTCAGCTGGTCATGTCAAGCCCAAGCATGTACATCATTGTTCTAACCGTATTCATTAAACTGCTCGTGGCAAAGAAGTGTCCCATCTTATTTTATCTTAAAAGTGTTTGAATGCGGTGGCTAAGGGCCAATTGCACTGAGATAGCCGAACTTGAAATCAGCTAAACTGCGTTGAAACAAATGAGTTATATTAGATACAACTATAAGTGTTATTTTTCAATACATAAAATCAACTGGCTTGTTTAAATTACAAGTATATATATATATATATATATATATATATATATATATATATTCTTTTTTAAGTAGGGACGATTATATTGTGAATTGAATTACTAAATAATCCACTGAACACTTATTCACTACGTACGGAAACACCGGATAGCTGTTTCGACCTTACTAGGTCGCATCAGCAGTACTATACCGTGATCTCCATCACTAGAGATCGAACCAGCGTCTATAGATTGCTGCGCCGAAACTCTACAACTGAGCCATCAGTTCATAGCGCACACAAGTGACGTCAAATTAACAAAGCATGGTTATTGTACGCCCATTTGACCTGAATATGTCTTGCAAGTTACACACGTACTCTTTACAGAGGACACGGTAACCGCCAGAGCCACGTCTTCCTAAGAGGATTTGAAATACGCGTCCGCGTAATTATCATGACCCCAAGGGCAAGGATATTGATCAACATTTTCCTTTTTAAGTAGAGGAATTATATTGTGAATTGAATTACCATGACCAGAAAATCTGACAAACACTAATGAGATCTAATAAGGTCGAAACGGCTATCCAGTTTTTTCGTATGTCGTGAATAAGTGTTCACCAGATTTTCTGGTCGTGGTAATTCAATTCACAATATATATATATATATATATATATATATATATATATATATATATATAATTAACTTAAATCGCGAGTCGAAAATCTTCTACTAAAGTTTGGTAGAAGATTTTCGACTCGCGATTTAAGTTAATTTTATAATTGGCTCCACTTGTGTTGAGCACTTTTGTAATTGTAGCATTGCAGGATTCGCGGAAGGTTTTTAGTTTTCTTTTGATCAACTGACTGCGTATCCCTTGATTTATTTCAAGGGGTCGGACGAGGTTGGCCTTTTCTTTCTTTTTGACCTATAATTTTTTCTTTTTCCCCCGGGCGGTGATTCGACATACTTTTATCTCTTGTTCCTGGTGGGTTTTTTTTCGTTTTTTCTGGTACCATGAATGCTGGTAGATATTAGATTAGAATATATATATATATATATATATATATATATATATTACAAAATTACGTAAACGCCGAGTTTGATAAAACTGAGTTGCAGATGTATTTAGAAAACAGAACACTATTAACGGAAATAGAATATTATCAAGAAATATAGAATATTAAAAAAAGCAACAAAAAACTAGGGTATCTGTGTGCACGCGCACGCGCATGTGTGTGTGTGTGTGTTTTGTTGGTTCAATGGGAGAAAACAATACTTTAAAATTAATAAGAGTGCAAATGAATTTGAATGTGGTACTTAGGGGTCTTATTTAAAAATATCATGCTCCACACGTGTTTCGGACTTTGTGGTTATCTTCAAGAAACTAGTGATTTGTTGGATGGAAATATATATATATATATATATATATGGCATTTCACCTAAAAATTGAACTACAAACCAGTGGATAAAAAGTGACATGAATATCGGGTACGTGAGATTTTTGCCTTATTTTATTTTTTCGTTGGAATACAGCAATGCACCTGGCATCGACCAATAGAACAACTTTGTGACGATAATAATCCATATACTACTTGCTTTTGATTTGCCTTTTCACTGACAATGTTTTTAGTAACAAAATTTTGTTCCGCCATAAGACTCGATGTTTTCGCTGTGGTGAGCAGGTTTTTTTTAAAGATCAAAATGTCACCATTTCTTAGAACTTCTTTTATTAAAGATTAAAGTTGGGGAGAGCAAAACATATACAGGAAAAAGAACAATCAAGGGAAAGATTTGTCATATATCGGGGTTGTAAGAAAAGACACTTAAAAAAATACAAACTTGGCCTGGTTCAAAGAATTAAGATAATAACACAAATTTTCAGGTTGGTCCTGAACAGTCCAAAGAATTTCTCACAACAGAGTGACCATATTCCATGAAGACAATAAATATATTGTAATGGTGATAACTGTAAAATGCTGATTACTATCTTTCACTCCTGCCTAAATTGAAGCACCAATATCATCACCGGTGGTAAAAGCTGCTCGGTAGCGCCAGGAGTAGCAGTACCGCCTTGAGCTACCGAAACTGTGTTATCACCCTGGTTGGCGACTGATGAGGCTAGGGTATCGCACGTGCTTTCACACGTTGTATGATGAAAAAAAAAAGAAAAAAAATTCACTCCTGCCTAAATAGAAGCACCAATATCATCGTGGATGGCTGTTAACAATGAAATGTTAATAACAATCTTTCAGTACTTTCAAAACAGAAGTATTAGTATCACTGTCCGTTATTAACTATTAAATGCTAATTACGATCCTTCACTCCTTTATAAATAGATGTACCAAAATCATCGTGAACCACACTTTAATAGGGAAATACTAATTAGAATACTGCTCTCCTTGAATAGAAGTTTAAACATTTTATAGACTGCTGTTATCTATTAATGCCAATTAGAATTATATACCTCTTTGAAAATCGTAACAATATCATCAAGAACCGTTTCTAACAGTGCAATGCTAATTACAACCCTTCACATTTTCTTAAATAGAAGAACTGTAATCATCATGGATCGATGTTAACAATGAAATGCTAATTAGTATATTTTCATTATCATCAAAGCGTTACAAAGGCACGGATTCTATTGACTCTCTCTCTCTCTCTCTCTAGCTAACCGTCCTTATCAACCGTCGCACTTGGTAAGTCGTCTGGACGGCATCCAGTACCCACGCTGATGAAGCTTTTGCTAGACAATTTACACTGGTGTTTGCCTGTGTAGGTTTCTATTGGAGAACGTTGCTAATGAGTTTGGCCTTACTTCTCCAGCAGGACTCAACATGTCTTGCTCGACTTATTTCGATGGTTTCAGTGATGGGATATAAATGCCTGAACAGATGCAGTTTTGTTTGCTTCTGCTTCCAAGATTTGTTTAAAGCATCATGCAACATCCTTGAGGGCTGACGGTTGGTCAAGTGGTTTATATGTTTTAATAAAAAAAAAGTTTATTTTGTAATATTTTGACCTTCGACCTGGCCCAAAAATGCTATTCCAAGGTGATGCACCGGAAGGAAGTGACACATTCCAATGGCCAGTAATCGAAAGAGATCGCGTGGGCGGATTAAGGCTGATAATATGGGAAAGGTGAAGGTCCCACTGTGCCACTACAGAGTGATGCACCGGAAGAGAGTGACCTCTGAACTGCATGACAGTTATTTCCGCTTGATGATGATTAAACATTCGATTTCAAAGATCGAGTGGGCGTCGAACGATTATATAACTCAGTCGAGTTCCGGTTCCAGTTGAGTTCGACAGCCAGAGAGTTGCAGAGCAGTTGGAGACGAGATGTGGTAGGGAAAGCCACACCTGGCCGAAGGGGCTTGGAGCCCTGATGAATTGGGGTCCAGAGAAGATGCAAATAAGATGCAGTAAGGAAAGCCATCACCCAGCAGAGTGGGCCCTAGGCCTCCGGTTGAGCAGCCCTGGAGAACGAGAAAGACACAACGCTGACGGCCATAAGTTTGTGGGTCAAAATATTTCAGTTATGTTCGGTCTCCAACTCCCTCTCACACGCAAATCTTGAACAACCCTTTCGAACCCTTACAAATAAAGTGAGAGGCAAATATTTTGTTAAAGAAGTCTTCCTGCGTCTTTATCATTGCGTCTGTTATTCATTGCGTCGGTATGTATCCAGTATATATATGTATATTTCTGCATGAACATGTATATGAGAATGCAACAATATGTGTTTACTGAAAAGGTGGACTGCCCTGTTGGCTGGTATTGTAGAATACGCTGACTGCACCTCAATTGACACGGCACCCAATCGAGTGTTTTGGGTATGACCCTGAATTGCACCTGAGGGGAATACTTAATTCCTGAATTTGGGGGAATGTGAGGTATCTCATTATCGTTACTTTCAGGTTAACTTTTATTCGGAGTGGTAACACCTGTTAGGGTCCCATCTATGAGCCAAAAGGAAATGTTCAATAATTTATTCAGGATTAATATTATTATTTGTTTGAAACAATACTTCTGAGTATAAATTATTTATATCAAATTAATGCTAGATACGAATACTTGAAAATATATGTGTGCAATATTGGCCTAGTGGGTAGAGTGTTCGCCAAATGGTCCGGAAAACCTGGGTTCAATCCCAGGTTGCGTCATACCAATGATTTTAAAAATAGTACTTGTTACCTCCTTGCAATATAAGGAACGGATCAAGGGTAAAGTGGAGCAATAAAAGAAAGGAGTTGCACCCTCTCCTACACCTCGGTTTCGTAGCTATTGAAAAGTGGGCCTTCTGGTCGCCTTTGACTAAGGTCGCCAACTTTTATATTAGTGCCAGATAGGAATACTCGAAAACACTTAACTGTATACAAAATCTAAAAATAAAGTTACATACAGATTATACGCTTATAAATTACGTATATATATATATATATATAGATGTGTGTGTGAAAAAATAATGAAAGATATATATATATATATATATATATATGGTCTACTTGATATATTTCTATTATTCATTTATTTGATTTCTGCCAACGCGTTTCGACATAAAATTTGCCCGCATTCTGTAAAAAATATCATTAATATGATTTTAAATAAATTCGAAAATACAGGAAATTATCAATTGCGTCACACTACACCAAAAACAAAAAAAAAAACTTATTAATAAATTGTGTTTATGAAAAAGTAATTCCAAACAGTGTTCCCAAATTTTACGGATCCTTTCACCATATTTTCCCGGATCACATTGCATCTTTCATGGAATCTCCAATGAAGAGCCTTACTTTTTTTGATATTTTCACTTTTGAAATAACTAAAATACTATGACGAGATCTCCTCTTAAATAAATATATCTCGAATAAAACTGCCGAAAAACTAAGAAAAGACATCTCTTACAAAAACAACAACCACATCTCGAATTTAAAAAGAAAACTACAATCCTTATGAATAAACAGCAAATGGAAAAACAGGGCACATCAATCATATTTTCAACATTTCAATCACACCTCTCAACAGTTATGAAATTGAAGCCATCAAATTTGGACTTAAACTGTGTTAAACCAAAAACACGAATTACTTGATAGTGTAAACACAAACGATGCACACAGTGATTCAGATTTTACTAGACTGTAATATCGTTGTAAACGAGTTCGAACTCCAGTCTTGCAATTGCGTTGACTTTTTGAACTAATACGTTTGGAAAAGGTAATAATCTCCTTACCCTCAGCTATGGGTTAAATATAAGTACCACTGATCTTCTTCAATGATGGCTTTAGAATTAAATGACCCACTTAGCCGGGTCAATAGAATACACCAACTCTCTACATCTCTGAAGAGCGGGTAACCCCTCACCAACGAGTGGCCTGATATGACATTAAGTCATCTGATAGTGAGGCTACAGTAATTCTGGAGCTTTGGGGAATGCGGAGAACTCCTTTATTGCCAGCACTCCCAGGCCCACATTAGCCCGGTGTGGTAGCACTTGATAAGGTTCTATACATGTATAAAATAGAACTCTTTGATATTTAAACTGACTGCCAACGGATGACTTATACTAAATTGAATTGTTTGATCATTTAATTGGGAGTAAACAAATGATTGATGTTTAATTGAATTGTTAGTGATAGACAGCAATACTTAGAACCATTTAACTTTGTTGACTTAAGCAAAATTGAATTGTGAGGAATAGAAGTATTTGATCATTTAATTGTGTGTATCGACAAAATGTAATTGTCTTTAATTGGAATCATTTTGAGATGAGGCTTCTTAATCTGAGAATTTTTTTTTTTTATTGCGGGCATTTGTCCTCATCTTGGTGGTAGTTTTTGTGTTGTTTCTTCTTTCACAACGTTTCGACCAAATTTCACCTCTGGCCTTCTTCAGGTGATTAACTGCGACCTCGGATAGGAATACTGAGTCTTGTAACCGTATCCCCAGTAATTACTACCTTCCATAGTTGTTGTCTATCGCACCCATTTTTTGACCAAGTAAACCTCTGGCCGGCTTGGGTAGGAATTGTAACCGCTATCTTCTGACAATGCTCACCGGAAACCGTAGAGACTCAACGCCGCTGCGCCACGAGCCTCGAAGGCGCAGCGGATAGAGGCATTAAATAACCAACGATGATTGTTTTATAAAGTTCTGTGTGGGGGTAAGTTTGGCCGACACTTTATAATCGCTTCACTCTCGTACAATGCCAAATACTTTTTATGGAATGCTAAGCAATATTACCTCGCAGTGCTACATTTCACATCTATTTTGCACTTATCTTTCGTCAGACCCCTCTCCGACTGGTTTATGTTATATTACTAGTTCTATTCACGTGACACCAGTAACATAATCCATTTCAACAGTTATGTTTCTTGGCTAGAGATCCGTGATCGAACCACACGGGTCACTATCGGCACATTCTAAATAACAGGTTGATATGCTGTAAAACCAAACTAAACCAAACTAAATAACCTACGAATGTTAATATACTATTAAACAACGAAACTAAAAACAAACGTTAAATATGGCATACATACTTCTGATTTTTTACAGTACTTGCTTAAGTGGTTATGTAATAAACAGGTTGATCGCTGCTTACGATTGGTGATCATGCAAGAACCTTGCATTCAGTAAGATGGTTATTGACGTTATCTACTAACCTTAGATATGTAATGCAGACCTCAGTTTGCTTTCGGTCCCTGCTATTAATTACCTGGTCACCTTTCTACTGAACAGGATCATCGAAACTTAACTTCGGAGATCTAGCGGGAAACTGTGCTTTAAATATGGTGGTTTTTTTTTCTCTGTGGTTGAGGGAAGGATTCATTCTTTCGTAAATAACTTTTTTCAAACTCAAATTTTTAAGTTAATTTATTTGCGAAATCGCATCGTTTTATTATATATAGCTTTATTACAAAATAAAAATATACACAGCTTTTTTAAAGATTTTTCTTCATAAATGCATTCAATAAATCTTTTTCTGTACATGAAGTAAATGTTGAAATATCCGATCTCCATAACTTTTAAATTCCTGCCAATGACCATGACGTAAATTATTTTTGAAGAAAGAAAGAAATTCTTTATTTTAATCGGTACTGTCTCTCACTCTCGCTCTTTCTCTCTCTCTCTCTCTCTCTCTATATATATATATATATATATATATATAAATGAAAAAATAAGAGAATGTATTTATTCATTATAGTGTGCCGCGTTTATAGCTTGTTTTTTTTTTAATAAACCACATTAAGGGTGATATTAGAATGTGATGTAATTATGCTTCATCTGAAAATTATTTTCAGCCGAAAAAAATTAAACGAAAAATGAAACTATTCTTAACGCTGTATTATCTTTAAAAGTGTTCTGTTTAAATATGCTGCGACGTAATTAGTGCATAAATTCTTTCCAAAATGATAACAACTTTTCTATTGTTAAAAAAACCTTCATAAGAATTTATTTTAAAAAGTTTTTTCGTTAACGGACAAACCCTAACACGTCAATTTTTTCTCGAAAATATAAGCATATTATTCAAGACTAGCAATTCAAAAAAAGATTCAAAATACTTGATGCTTTGAATATAAAATCCAGCCCTAAAAAAGATATTCTTCAGAGAAAGATTGGCTCTTTTAAATGGACGGTTGACAAAAACTCCCACCGATATATATATATATATATATATCGTCATCAACAAAGTGTTTCGTCGTATCATAACTCTTCAAGGGGGTTAGACACGCGAGACGCTTCAAGCTGGGATCGAAACCCGCTTAAAACGGCAGCTTGGGAATTTGACGTATATGTATTAACTTTCGTTTTTTATGCTATCGGATACCTAAGTGCGCAATCCGTTAGAAGAAGTTTGCATTACGCGAGCAGAAACCGTTAATTCCCTCACCAAAGTGCTCAACACTCAGGGTTGGTAAGCATATATATTGTCATCCACAAACAGACAGTTTCGTTGTATCACAACTCTTCATCGTGACTAGACATGCGAGACACTTCAAGCAGGGATCGTAACTCGCCAAGTTTGACGTCGAACCGATAACATACTTTGAAGAGAGACGCCGAATCTTGCTTTTTAGTACTGAAGACATACTATTAAACAAACACATTGCATTACAATATGAATGTTGACAGAAATCAAAGTTTTTCGTTTTAGATTTTGAATCTGATTTTGTATATAATCTATTGTTAGTCATTACAGGTACTATGCTGACCAAATTAAGAATAATCCTTTTTTCTCTTCCCTACGTTGAAATCTGCTTCAGACTGTTGCATTATTTTCTTTCAATGTTTCAAGAAGACTTGTCTGCTTGATGACATTTTAATTTTAAAATTCCATCAATTCTGTCACTCTTTTTCCTTAGAGCGGCAATTAATTTAGAGCATTTAATAGATGCTACTCATTATGGTGGAACCAATTTATAATTAATTCACACTTTGTAACGTTGGAAGATTTTTGTTCGCCTTCTTTTACATTCTTCAACGCAGCCATTCTTTGTATTATGCAGGGAATATTCCGTGTTTAAATAATGTTTTCTTTGTTCATTTTATTTTTGTGTTTCATCTGAAGATTGTTTTAGTACATCAAAATTTAAGTAATGAAGCTAACATGAAAAATGAGATAATCTTTTTTAGGTTTTATCTTGGTCTGTTGTGCACTTTCTTGATTTATCTTAAATGTTTTCAAACGATTTGATTCTTAACACACAAACAGACGCACAAACAAACAGAGACACAAACCCATTTGGTTGACGCTGTACAACACATCGACTGCATCTTTGCAGAGGAGTAAGACAGTCTAACAAGAGATCTAGCTCTGATACAAAACAATCTGATGGTGAGGATTCAATCTTGGAGCTTTGGGAAATTCGGCGTAACTTTTCATTGTCTTTGCTCTCAATTCCTATCTGGTCCACCCTGCTAACTCCTGATAGGCTCCTATTTATGGGTCAAATAGAACAATTTGATATTTAAACTGTGTCCAAACAAAAGAATAAAGCTAAATTTAATCCTTAGAAATAAAACTTTTTATTCATTGAAGTGATGTTTAATAGAATTGTTAGTGAAACATAGCAATACTTTGAACCATTTAACTGTGTGCAAACGGATGATTAATATTGAATTGAATTATTAGAGTTTGAGAGGAATAATTAAATCCATTTAAACGTGTGGAAGCAATTGCAATACTCGTGTGCAAACAAATTAGTTCTAACTCATTTAAAAATGAAATTTCCAAAAAAAATTATTCACTTGCAAATTCTATGTACATCCATTTAAACCAGTGCAAACAAATGACTTATATTAAATAGTTATTGTTACATATCAATCCTTGAAACCATTTAGGTTCATAAAAAATGAGCTTATGGTCGTTTAAAAATGTTATCAACAAAACATATTTACAAATCATGGATTTTAATATATATAAAAAGTTTGATATTAGATAACTTACAATAGTTGATATGCCATAAAATCAAACCAAACCAACCCTCTCTCTCTTTCCCTCTCTCTCTCTCTCTATATATATATATATATATATATATATTAGCAAAGACGTAAAACTCGGCGTCATATATTATTACACTGCTTTACGTTTAGTTTTCCATCATAGTTAATATATTGTGACAATGCTTTGCAGTTTTCTATATTGAGCACTGAATTCAACCTACCTATATATATATATATATATATATATATATATATATATATATATATTATTTAACTCCAAAAGCGCCTCGAAACTGTAAAAATCTTTACAGAGTTCAATCCAAATAATTGCAAAGCAACACCAGAACATATTAACAGAGATTAAAATGTGGAAGGCTGCGCAATACTATAAGACTTCGACTTTCTCTTCTTCAGTCGTCAGGGGAGCTGGTGATCCACTTGTATCATGAAAAAAATTCGATCAATGCTTCTTTTTCAGTGCTGTATTTTAGAGCAGTTCGTTGGTAGAACTCCATATTGTTGGACCAAATTAGTTCAATTCTGATATTACTTTTAGTAATTGCGCAAATCTTCCTCATTCCTCTTCCGTATTCAAATCTTGCGTGTGAATCAGCAGAAGATTAAAGACATGATACTCATGAGTAATAACTCTGTCTTGCATTTCATCTTAATTGTTAATTCTAGTGTAAGTCAAAAGTTTTACAATATTTTGATATGAGTTAATTTGCTGTGAGTAAATCAGATCACCAAACCAGTAAAAGCCGTGGCAAGAACCCACTGTGCTTTGTAGTATAATAATAGTTAGGTTTCAGAAATGTGGTGCATTGCTTCATTCAGTGGTTTGAAAGCCTCACAGATGAATATGCAACGTTGATTTATAAGAGAACTTAAGCTTTACGAATTCTAACTGGGCCAAAACAGCGCAAAAACAATTCAAAAACATTTGTTTGTGCGAAAGGCGTAAGAGCAATTCATCTCTGCGTTTTAACAAGATGGTTAAATTTTTTTAACTCTCTGTAATCAGGAAAGATCAAATAGACCTAAAAGTCGGGGTTTCCGTGACAAAGCTCCCCCTCATAGAGGAAAATATGGTGAGTAGCACGCGGGGAGTATCAGGCGAGCTCAGCATCTTACAATTCATTGTAGTTCGTCACTTTCTTGACTTTGGTGAAAGAATCGGGAACCTCTGAATGGTGCCTGATGTTATGAAAATATTTCAAAGTATTATAATGTGTGTGTGCGTGTATGTGAGAGTACGCATATCCTTGTCTTACAACAGAGGGTCTCAAAACAGATGCGACTCATTAATATGATAATGATTTATTGCTGAGACAAGCGCAATGGCGGTCATTTGTCCAGTAAAAAAATCATCCTTTGAGCTTCAGACATCAAATCAATGGGTTTGGGTTCTTTGTTTTAACAAAGAACCCAAACCCATTGATTGGCATATCAACCTTTGTAGGTTATTTAATGCCAAAATGATTCTCCTCGAAGAACAGTAGTGGTACTATTTAACCTATAGCTAGGAAGATAAGGGGGTTCATACCTTTCCAAAGGTATTTGCCCAAAAGTGAACGTAATAGCACGAGTAGAGTACGAACTCGCTTACTACGATTCCGCAGTCCATCGCTTTAAGCATGACACAACGAGGCATTGTCCAAGGCATCGTGATCGAGGATTAATAGTCGTTATAGTATACTAATTTCAAATCTGAAACAAAAAACATACATTATTATTAGTAGAGTTATTTGCAACCACATGAGACTCGCTATAATAATGGGTTGTATCTATTTGAGACAGTTTTGAATGATTTTGTCTCCAAATAAGTTGTGTGACAATTTTTTTCTTCTTTCATCCAAGACGTTGTGATCGAGGATTAATAGTCGTTATAGTATACTAATTTCAAATCTGAAACAAAAAACATAAATTATTATTAGTAGAGTTATTTGCAACCAAATGGGTCCTATCTATATTGAGACTCACAATAATAATGGGTTGTATCTATTTGAGAGAGTTTTGAATGATTTTATCTCCAAATAAGTTGTGTGACAATTTTTTTCTTCTTTCATCCAAGACATTGTGATCGAGGATTAATAATTGTTATGATATACTATTTTAAAATTTTAATTTAAAAAAAACCCCACAACATTAATATTAATAGAGTTATAAGTAATTACATGGGTCCCATGTATATTAAGATACCCTATAAAATACGCAGACGTTTTCCTTCATTTCAAATTACGGAGAATAAAGATAGAATTATGCCCGATTGGATTGCCTTGAACTTCGAAATCTTTTTGTTACGGTTTTATTTTCTTCGTGTATTTTGTGTTTATCTTTTGTTTCAATATCCTTTTCTTTCTTTTTAACTCAGGAGTTTGCATTCTCAACGATTTTCTAATATCTTTCGATGAGTTCTGAGTCTTTTTCGCTCTTAGCGGGGGATCATATCTCATGTCTTTTAAAATTGTCGCATAAGCTGTTCATCTGTTTAAGACACCCGGTCCTGTTTCTGCCTAACGTACAGTAAGACGTTCTGCGACGGTCCTTAAATGGATGTTCTTGTTCCACACCAAAATTAACACCTGCTTGGATGACTGCATTTAAAGTTAAATATATACAGGTCTGGTTCATAAACGGTGAAAGCCTAAGGACAATTCAATATACCGAGCAATATTTTCCTCAAAAATAACTATTTTCCCAGTAAAATATTCATATCATGAATTCGAATATTCTTTGTTTTCAGCAACGTTGTTTTGCAAAATCTTTTTAAAAAGTGCGAGAGACAAATTTGATAGGGAATTTTTCATTGTAAACTCTCAACTAAGTTAACAATATTGAGTTTAATTCATGAATTTCACTCAGCTAGGAGTTTACAGGATCAAATGCTCTCATACCTGTAATCTTTGTTCATTACTGAAGTTCCTATTGATATTTACTCAGTAAAACTCTTAGGAAACTATCATGACCAGTACAGAGGAAAAAAATTAGATTTGAAATAGTTGAAAAACTCTGTATATATACAGAAACAGAAATGCATCCCTTACACACACACACACACACACACACACACACACATATATATATATATATATATATATATATATACTTTCTTTAAGAAAAAAAACAAAGACCGGTTACTTTAGGATTATAAATTTATTTCCATCCTGTTTTGTGTTTCTGATGTAAACCAAAAATACGAAGAAAAATATAACAGCACTTCTTCAGATCTTGTGGATAAAATAAATCAGAATAGACACGGGGGGTGGAAGAGGGGTGAAGAGTTATCTCCTCGTTTTTTTCACTTCTACCAGGAAAATTTAAATGTTCAGTTTTTGAATGATTTTCTTGTCCTGAAGGAATTACTCCCAACTCTGGTTTAACTGGACCGAATAATACCTATATATATAAATATATATATAGATGTTGTTAGTAGTCGACCGAAGTCGAGGGCGCGCAAAGGCTCCTTTGTCGATAGCTACTTCTCTGGGATGCACCGGAGGGTGCTATTTCTTTCCCTGTATTACTTCACTTATCCGAACCTGTAGGGAAGAGCGCTACTCCACTACCCTTGATCCTTATCTGATAATCCTGAGTGTTAAGGAAGGCGGCATCACGTACTATTTTTTGAGTTTTAATATGACTCGAACTGGGATTGTACCCTGGTCCCCTGGACATTGACGAACACTCTACCGACTAGACCAATGGGTAACTAATTATAATACTGCGTAAATAATTATAGCTTTTAGTAATAATTCTTGCTATAAATAATGTAGTTATATGACATCAAGTATTCTAATGGAATATGAATAATTTTTAAACTGATCTATTTCACACACATATGGTACAGTAACAAATGAAAACATTACGGAGAGGATGAACCTGGGAGTAATGGCAACACAATAGGCATTTCATACTTCCAAAATATTCAGAACTAGTAAGTAAATAAAGTTGGCGACCGTAGTCGAGGGTGACCCGAAGGCTCCTTTTTCAATAGCTACTACATAGAGATGTAGGTAAGGGCGTTGCTTCTTCCCCTGGATTGTTACACTTTACCTTTGATCCTTACCTTATAATGCTGAGAGTTAAGCGAGGCGGCATCAAGTACCATTTTTTGAGTCTTTTGGATTGAGCCCCGGTCTCCCAGACCATTGGCAAATTGCCAGATGGGGAGCAGGCCTTGCACAGGAAGAAATGATTTACTTAGACTGTTCTTATCACAAGTATGACCTTGCGAGTTCCAGACAACCAGATGCCTCCACCTTAGTTCTAGAGTGACGCCCAGTGAACTAAGCCGTCTAGCTACTTAAAACTATTCTTTTCAGAACAAGAAAGTCTTTCTCGACAATCAAGCTTAGAGAATCAGCTAGCTCCAGATCAGTCAGATCCATGCAGTGACACCATGTGTAACAGGTCAACCAGCCCGTTACAGCGACACTCCGATTAACTGTAAGTTCATCCCAATGAAACGACACCTAGCAACTCAAGCTGTATTCACTAGCCTGTGAAGCGCTAGCCTTAAGCACTAACAGCACCAGTATGCGAGCGGAGGTACCGTCCTGACCGACGACAAATTTACAGCTCTACCAACGTAGACCTTCTAAATCACTTTGAATTTATTAATGTTGTCAAATTTAACTGAAAAAATAAATCTGCCAACTTTGTTATCAACTAATAACGCGTTTTGTTATATTTGCCTTGTCTATGTCACTTCACTCATTTCAAAATATTTGCATTGCCCAGTCAGCTGTGACTGTAGAATACACCAACAGTTTTTCTGCAGAGGGAAAAGACCCCCACTAACGAGCGTCCTAGATATGACACTAAACAATCTGATGATGAGGTTCCAGTAATGCTGGAGCTTTGGGAAATGCGTAGTACCCCTTCATTGCCATCGCTACCAGGTCCGCCATGGCCCGAAGTTGTTGCACCTGATAGGGTCCTATCTATGAGTCAAATAGAACTAAACTGCGTACTTATGGCAAACAGAATTGTTTGAAAATGAACTGTTTTCACATTTAAACTATGTACTTATACTAAACTTATTTTTAAAAATAGAACTGTTTTGATATTTAACTGCGTGTAAACAAAAACTATACTCATACTAAATACAATTGGTTGAATTAGAACTGTTTCCTAAACTGAATTGCTTGAAATGGAAATATTTTTGACAAACTGTTTGCTTTTGTTAAACTGAATTGTTTGAAATATGGCTATTTATTTGTATGAAAATGGATTTGGAATTAAATGACCTACAAATCCTATAAAGCCAAAACAAACAAAACGTTTGCGAGATCAACATATTCATCGAAACCTGAACGAAGTAGATTGATAGATTATTGCCTTCTTAAGCCTTGGTACTGTGGCATGTCAAGAAGGAAAATTAGCTGTGCTCCTCTACTTAACCATTCATAGAAAACTATCGTGGCTAGGATAAAGAAATAGATTTGATTCAGATTAGTTGAAACAGTGTAAACACTCTCGAAGAGATGCACACACATACATGAATACATTCATGAATTATTATTATTATTATTATTTACTCCTTTAGAGTTTTTCTCATCAGTATTAGCTGATGGTTTTTCATTGGAGTTTGAGTGACAGCAAGTCTCCTCAAGTCTCCAGGACTTGTCTCAGGATTCTGGCCATTCTCAGAAATGCTGTCATTTGGATAGTCTCTACCGGTCCGCCAACTTCCAAGTCCTCTAGGCCTTAAAATAATCCTTCAGTCACTGTGCACCAATCACAATTTGTACAATCGACACTTTCATGTTCCATAGTTTCTTCAATTCTCTAGCATGGTTGAGGTACTTATCCTTCTTTTCACATTCTTTCAGTTTTAATCTGTGGTCAGCCGGGACCGCAAAGTCGACCATTTCGCAAATTCCCTTTTTTTGTTGATTATTATAAGGTCTGGTCTACTGGCACAGCTTCGGTGATCCGTGTGTATGTCAAAGTCCCATAGGAGTTTATGCGTGTCATTTTCAAGGACAGGTGATGGGTTGTGCATATACGACTTGTTGGTATGGCCAAATTTAAATTTCTTGAACATTTCCCAGTGGATCACCTTGCCCACTCAGTCGTGTCTAGTCTATTACTCTTTCTGTGCTAATTTCCTGCATTCGCTTATTATGTAATTGATGACTTCATCTCTGTCACCACATCGCCTACATTTACTATTTTGTAGAGTCTTATCTATTCTCGCCTTGATATGATTGGTTCTTATGGCGTTGTTTTGTGCTACTATTAGGAAAGATTCTGTTTCTCTTTTAAAGTTTCCTTTTCTTTGCTAGTTTATTATTGTTATTATCAATTAAATGAAACCTTATAATTGCTTGTGAATGTAGTGATTAACTCTTCCCACCAGTAACCGGCTAAGTGGGACGTGACCAATAGGAAATGTTTATTCATGCGAACTTTCGTGTTGGGGGCGAGAGGCACTCAGATTTGATTCTTGTGAATTGGTAAAAAGGGTCTGTATGTTTGTCACCGGGATAAGAACTATATTGGAAGCTAAAGAAAACTACCCTCTTTATCGGGGTGGGGGGCGAATTACAGCTAACCGAAAGATCCTCCAGCGACCTTCTAAAACCACTTCAAGTATGTTTATATGTTTTTTTTTTACCGGTGGAGAACTTTAAATACCTGAAATAAAAATAAGTTTTTTTTTTCTTTTTCAGTTACCTATCTGATTTTTTTCTTTTACATATAGACAACTGTATCACCTATTCATCTCTATCTAGCTATTCGTGAACCCACTTCACCACACTTGAAACCAAATAACTGTGTGCAAACTATTAGTATTTGATAGGAATACTTGAAGCCATATAACTGTACACAAACAAATTAGTATAATTAAATAGGAATAGCTATTTGAAATCATATAATAGTGAGCGAACTCTTCGTGTTTGATAGGAATACTTAAAACCATATAACTGTATGTAAACAAATAAGAATAATTAAAAAGGAATTGCTACTTGAAACCATATAGTTGTTTAAAAAATAAAAGGCTCACTGTCACGAAGTGTTTCAGCCTAAACTACAACTGATCATCAATCAAAACTTTTCTGGATGCAGTCATCTTATCACAAGAGATAACTAAACCAACTAACCGATCATTGATTTGGTAAAAAGAACATCTAGAAAAATATAAAATAAATACTAAAAACGTTGTTCATGAATTGTTCAAGCTCTTCATGCATTAAAACTCGCGAAAAGTGAAATGACGAAAAAACTATTTCATTAAACAATCTATTTCAACATAGAAGAAAAACGTAAATGAAAATGATATCATAAATGTTGCATGAAAATAAATTTCTTATGGAGTAAAAACACACGGTCTGCAATTCTTTTCAGCAGACGACTAATTTTTTTTTAAACAAACCTCAAAAAAATTACAAAAAAGTAATAAATATTAAACACCTGAGAAATTTTCTTTTTTCTTTCCAAGTAAAAAAAAAAAAAAATGTCAATACCGATTTCTTTTTTTATTTTCTAAAATTACTTGCGTTTCAAGATAGCGTTCTGTCTCGGCATTTTCCCCGATTCAACAGCCATCAAAAACTTTTTTCGTCCCTTTCTCGGAGAAATTTTTTTCGTCCGTAAAGAACTTTAGTCTATCTTTAATCAAAATTTTCCTTCTTCCGTTCGTTAGTTCATGGGGTACAACTCACGTTTGTTTATTTATAATTTAATTCCTTTTTAAACAGACATTTCAAAATAAATTTATATATTTTCTTTCTGCTTTTTTTAAATAAATATTTATACTCTTATTCATTCTTTTTTCTCTTTTTTATGTTATGACTCACACATTGGCCTTAAATAAACAAACAAGTACTGATGTGTTAAAAACCAACCAACCAACCAACCAACCGTCTATTTGGAATACCCAAGATAAAAGATGGATACCCGAGAGAAAAGAGACGCTGAGCAAGAAATAAAGTCTCAAGACCCTTTATAAGGTTATCTCATACACGTGGAAAAGGCTATCCGAGAAAATAGATCCATTCTAAGGCTGCCTACGTGCTGTAATACCTTTTCCAAGGGTACTAGGGTTTTTTTCCAGTTTTTTTCCTATCAGTCTCCCACTGTTACAGCTTCTAATAGACATCCAGCCCCAATGCACAGCTTCTGTTATACCAAAGAAAGTAAGAATAAAGCTTGATATCTATAATTTCTTGGTTCTTTTGTTTATGACTGCGTAGCAATCAAATATTAATATGAATGATCAAATATTTACTTGGAATTATTTTCATATAAAACGGTCTAGTATATTGAAACCCATCTGAATAGGTATTAAACAAAGAAACCAAACCAAAGCAAATTAAACCCCTATATATATATATATATATATATATATATATATATGTGTGTGTGTGTGTATTCCGTAATAAAATAGGATATTGTGAAAAATACCGACGTGTACAAAGGATGTTAGAATAATTGCAGATCATGTCAGGAAGAAATATTTCTATTCTGGAATCTGCTGAAATAAATAAATTGCTAAACAAATGAAGCGAATTCATTTCTATCAGTAAACATGTGAATAGATGTCGTCTGTGTCATTTATCACTACTTTGATTTCCAAATGCTTTTCTCAGTATTTGAAACGTTCAGATTTCTTAAATCAATAATTATGATATTTTTACCTGTGCGTGTGTGTGTATGTGTGTGTGAGTTTGTTACATGCACAAATATCATGCCGCGGGATAAATTACTTTTTACATAAATACGGCAGAATAACTACTTTTTCTTCAACTGTCATGCTAAGATTGTGTGTTCCACATAAAAACGAAAATCAAGAGTGCATAATTTGGATATTCTAGGTTTTAGAAATTATTATAATAACAGAAAATATGTTTAGAATGCAAGTTGAAAAGTCATCTTCAGGGCAAATATTATAGATTCTCGAAAAAACGAGTAACACAGGAGAAAATATATTCGAATTTGATTTCGTCATATAGTGGATTCATTTATCAAAAAAAGCAACATCGTTTTTCAGCTTGCAAGCTTAACATATTATTATTATTATTATTATTATTATTATTATTACTATTACTATTTACTCCTTTACAGTTTTTCACATCAGCGTCAGCTGATGGTCTCTCACTGGAATTTGAGTGACAGGAAGTCTCCTCAAGTATTAAGGACTCTTCTCAGTATTCTGGTCGTTTTCATTGATGATGTCATTTGGATAGTCTCTACCCGTCCGCCAACTTCCAAGTCCTTCAGTCCCTTTAATAATCCTTTAGTTACTGTTCCAAACGCACCAATCACAATTAGTACAATTGTCACCTTCTTGTTCCATAGTTTTTTCAATTCCCTAGCAAGGTTGAGGTACTTATCCTTCTTTTCACTTTCTTTCAGTTTTTAATCTGAGGTCAGCTGGGACAGCAAAGTCGACAATTTTGCAAATTCTCTTTTTTGTTGTTGATTATTATAAGGTATGGTCTTCTGGCCGAGATTAGATGATCCGTGGGTATGTCAAAGTCCCATAGGAGTTTATGTGTGTCATTTTCTAGGACAGGTGCTGGGTTTTGCATATACCATTTGTTCGCATGGCCAAATTTAAATTTCTTATACATTTCCCTGTGGATCACCTTGCCCAGCCAATGTAGGCAGAAGTTTAGGCGAATCCTGTTCAAGCAAAGTGAATATAATACATTTTAATCCACGCTAAAGTATATATCTTTCTTCCATTTATAATTTCAACATATTTTTCGATTCATAACATTTTTCTCTCTCTCTCACACACACACATGCACACACCACACTCATACCACAGACACCCCCATATATATATATATATATAGTCATCCACAGACTGATCTGTTACGTTCAATCAGAACTCATCAGTGTGGCTAGATATATTAGCTTCCCGTAGCTGGGATCAAAACCCGGTTGACTCAAACGCCAATCCAAGCAGCAGCGAAGTAAATTTTAAACGGTTATGAATCACAATTACTATTGTTTATGTACATCCTCTTAACGGCTACTGAGAGCTCAATTCATATATGAAGAGCCTAGCAATAAACGCTAATGGCAACGCGATTACTTCATTCGCTAGAGTACTCAACCCTACGGATGTTGGGGAGTGTATATATATATATATATATATATATATATATATATATATATAATCAACGGATTTTAATACTAAAAATGTGTTAGTTTTTATGCAAAAAATAGGCTCGAGAACCTGTATTTTGCATTTATTGACCAATGGTTGTGCATTTTTCAAAACTTCTTTGAGATTTTCCAGTCGACAATATATTACTTGAGGCGGAAAATCTGAAAGATCAAAGCCAAGAATTATATAGGAAACATTTTCCATCCTAGATTGATTAAAATACATTTTTAAGAAGTTAGAATTATTGATAAATCATCAACTTTTTCATCGAATTTCTAGCCTACCTGACTTTTACATCTAAGCAATCAAATTGATAAATCTTCTGTAGATTTGCAGATTCACTCAGCAAATCTACTCAAAACTTTCGAATTTATTTCTTTTTAGTGAAAAAGTTACATTCTCTTCCTTCAAGTGAGTATTTACTTTCAGTAGCGCTTAATTATTTGAAATTGAATGAATATCCCAAATCGAGTCATACCCAGGACTAAAAAAATAGTACTTGATGCCACCTTGCTTCGCACTCAGCCCTATAAGGTAAGGATCAAGGGTAAAGTGGAGCAATCCACGGAATGCAGTAGCGCCTTCCTCTTACACCTCGATGTTGTAGCTATTAAAAAGGGAGCCTTTGGATCACCAACTTTACTGAACACCCTAGAATTATAAAAATGCGTTTTTTTTCTTACGTTCCACCTTGCTAACTTTCTTTTCTAGTTTCTTGCTTTTTTTTTTTAATTCTTTCTCTTTTTCTTTTCTTTTTATTCGTTTATTTGTTTGGCCCAGCGGTTACAGTGTTCGCCAATGGCCCGGGAGACCTGGGTTCGATCCCAGGTCGAGTCATACCAAAGACTTTAAAAATGGTACTTGATACCACCTTGCTTAACACTCAGCATTATAAGGTACGGTTCAAGGGTAAAGTGGAGCAATCCTGGGAATGGAGTAGCGCCCTCCCCTACACCTTGGTGTAGTAGCTATCGAAAAGGGAGCCTTCGGGTCACCCTCGACTATGGTCGCTAACTTTACTTACTTTATTTGTTTGTTTGCTCCTTTCTCAATTTCTTTAAATAGTTTTTGCATGTTTTCTAATTGCTTTCTTCTTTCTTATCCTTTAATTTCTGAGCACATTCTTTCTTTCTTTCTTTTAATTTACATTTGACACTATTCACGTGTTCTTTTGTTTTATTTTTCTCCCATATTTGCTTCTTTTCTTTATTTTTTTGCTTCATTCGTTTCTTTCTTTCTTCTTTTTTCCTTTCTTTTCCATCGTTTTTTCCTATTTCGCTCTGGTATCTTACTGTCGACGCTATCTCTGCAAAAACTATTTTCCTTCCTTCTTTCTTTCTTTCTTTCTTTCTTTCTTTCTTTACATTTGTTGTACCATCCCAATTTTATTTTATTTTCTCATTAAAAAATATTTTTTCTTTTTCATATCTAATTCTAATCTTTCTTTCTTTCTTTCTTTCTTTCTTTACATTAGTTGTACCCTCTCAATTTCATTTTATTTTCTCATAAAAAATATTTTTTCTTTTTTATATCTAACTCTAATCTTCCTTCCTTTCTTTCTTTCTTTCTTTCTTTCTTTCTTTCTTTACATTTGTTGTACCATCCCAATTTTATTTTATTTTCTCATTAAAAATATTTTTTTCTTTTTTATATCTAATTCTAATCTTACTTCCTTTCTTTCTTTCTTTCTTTCTTTCTTTCTTTTTTTTTTTTTCGTCTTGCCTCTTTATTTCTACTTTTACTTTCTGTATCTTCCGAGCATCTATTTCTTTAAATCTAATTATTCATTACCAACCTAATGTGTTTTCTTACCTTTTTTCATTTTGTTCGACCTTTCTTTCCATCATTATTCTTGTCTCTTCTTTCTATTACCTTCTCTATTCCTATCTCTCATTCTCGTCGCTTCGTCCCTGTCATTTCTTCCATGATCTATCTATCCTACTTATCTCAATTCCGTCAGCTTTCCTAATACCACTTTCGAGACTTCTATCTTCCTCCTTCTCTATCATTCTTGTCCTGTTACTCAAATTTTCTCTATTGCTAACCTTCTTTCCCTTACCTTCCTTATTTCTTCTCTATTATCTTCGTCTATATGATCTTCCATATGTGTATATATATAAATATATATATATATATATATATATATATATATATATATATATATATATATATATATATATATATATATATATATATATATATAATTCTTGTGTCCCTTCATGATCCACCTTCATCTAACTTTCAGTTCTTCAATACATACTTCTACTCAACATAAAACCTTAATATCTTTGCTGATATATCTTCAGCTTTCTTTTACTACTCTCTTTACGCTTTCCGTAGACACTGTTCATTGTGGCCACAGCAGATCTTCTACTACTTCTATTTCCATTCTTTGCACTTCTGGGTCTTTACTCACCACTCTTCCATCAACGTCATGCTGTATTTTTTTAAAAAATTTAACACTGAACAGGCGAGTCCACTATTCAACAAAGACCTTTTTACTTTTCATCGTAACAACCAGGCAATCAGGCAGGAGTAGCGCATGCGCAGAGATATTTTTCATCATCCAAATCCGCGCTTTAAAAATTAAAATTCTTTTTTCGTATTTTCCTTTCCTTTATCACTTCTTTTTTTTTCTCCTGACAACCTTCTCCCTTGCCTCTGCGTCTTACGTGTCCTTTCACGTTCTCTGCCTTTCTATTGTCAACTGTCCTTGGCTTACCGTCTATTGGCTTTGCTAGGCTTGGCACTGCGTCAAATTTTAAAGTCGTCATCAATTAGATCTAAGTATTTTGAGAAAGGATAATTATAGGATGTAGTATTTGATTCTTTTGGATGCAGCCAGCAACATTGGTCTTGTATAAATTCTGTCAAAAATGAAATAGAATTTTTCTAATCAGAGTAAAAATAGTAGAATTCATACGTACGCATAATTCTTTCCGATGTGTGAGGCGTGGATATATATATATATGTATATATATATATATATATATATATATATATATAACGTGATTGCTATGGTTCCATCGAGAGAAAGGACAAATCAAATAAATTTTGTTTCTGATAATTTGTACAACATTAACACATTGGTTCTTAAACATTGATATTGTATGAAGTTAGATGGATGGATTCTTTGTTTAATGGCATATCAGTCTTCATGTGTTATTTAATGCCAAAGCCATCTTTGTAGAAAAAGAGTAGTGGTACTGTTTAACACATAGCTTAGAGGGATCAGGTTTGGTTTGGTTTGCTGGATTTTATGGCATATCAACCTTTGTAGGTTATTTAACACCAAATCAATTTTATGTAAATAATCTGTTCTATTTAAAACAATTCAGTTTAGCATAAGTACACAATTTAATTGTCAAAAACATTTCTATTTCAAACTATTCAAGCAGTTCAATGTAACAATTCAGTAAAATTTAAATACAGTATTAATGTCGAAAAACAGTTCTATTTCAAATAATTCAGTTAAGCATAAGCACGCAGTTTAAATGTAAGTACAGTTTAAGTGTCAAAAACATTTCTATTTCAAGCTATTCAGTTTTCTCAAACAGTTCAGTTTAGCATAAGAATGCTGTTAGTTCTATTTAACTCATGGATGGGGCCCTATCAGATACTACCACTCCGGGCCAGAGTGGACCTGGGAGCGATAGCAATGAAGGGGTACTCTGCATTCCCCAAAGCTCCAGCATTGCTGGAACCTCACCATCAGAGTGTTTAGTGTCATATCCAAGACACTCGTTGGTGGTGGGGGGTCTTACCCCTCTGCAGAGAAGCAGTCGGTGTATTCTACAGCCCCATCCAACTGGGCAAGAGAGGGATCAGGGTATCATACCGCTCACAAGGGGATTAGACTGGAAGTAAAATCAATAGCACGACTGAAATTTAAACTAGCTTACTACAATATCGCAGCCGAGTACGTTTTTCATAACACCATGTAAACTTCCCGACCAATTGTAGGTAATGTTTAAAATGATATATAGATATTGAAACCATATAATTGTGTACGAATTATATCCATTAGTTAGGAATAATTACTTCAGGTTATGTAAATCGTTGTGAATTATCAAAATTAGATATGAATAGTTTATTGAAGATCTATTATTATTTTACTCGTTTGAGAGTTTTTCACTCCAGCGTCAGTTGATGGTTTTCCGTGGGAGTGTGAGTATCAGCAATCTCCTCAAATCTACAGGACTCATCTCAGTATTCCGGCTTTAATAATACGATAGTTTGAATGGTCTACACTCGTCCTTTTATTTCAAAATCCTCCATTCCCTTTACCAATCCTCTGATGACTGTGCCGAGCGCGTCAATGACAACTGATATCACCATCACTTTCATGTTTCATAGTTTTTCTCTTCACAAACAAAGTTGAGGTACTTAACATAATATCCCTGGGAAATGTTTGTATTATGTTATTCGGAAAATACTGTCCGATTTATTATAAGCTGTTTAGATTCAATCCTAGCATATAAATATCAGAGTAGTCGCATAAAAAAAGAATACACACTTCGAATGTTTAATGTATTCTCTTTATTAATTTTCTATGTTAATTTTCAGAATTTGCTTTTGAATAAGAAAAGATTTTACACGTTTTTACTTGTTTGCGTATGTTTAGTCTTCTTGCGAGGATGACATTGCAGAAGCCCACAGAATAAGTCTTTGCCTTATCAACCATATCCCACAGATTTCTCACACCCCGTCTACTAATTCAGGACATTTTTGATGCTCCACAACATTCCTTTCAAACAGATTTGTAGAAACTTCATTAAAATATTCCATAGCCTCAAAACCTTTAGATTTTTATCGCACAGGCAATGATAGAAATACATTTTTATCGCACAGATGATAGAAATACATACATGTTAAAGAATCAAAATTTGACTGATTAAAACAGCTTAAATTCATTAATACAGGAATAAAAATTAATTCTAAAATTGGTCTCTATTCTCCGGACTACCTAATATCAATAGTTACTTGAATATATATGTGTTGTTTATTATGATCAAATACCAGACCATTGGTCTTGTGGGTCGAGTGTTCACCAAGAGCCCGGAAAACCGGGGTTCAATCCAAGGTCAATTCATACCAAAGACACAAAAAAAGTACTTGGTACCTCCTTGCTTTAACACTCAGTATTATAAGCTACGTATCAAGTGTAAAGTAGAGCAATCCAGGGTAAGGAGCAGCGCCCTCTCCAATACCTCGATGTAGTAGCTGTTAAAAAGGGAGCCTTTGGGTCACCCTCGACAACGGTCACTCACTTTACTTATAATCAAATAGGAATCATTACTTGAAACTATATGCTTGTTAGTAAAAGATTGGCTTGGTTTGGTTCATGGCATATCAACCATTGCTGGTCGTTTAATGCCAAATCCTGGTTTTACAAATATATTGAATAAATTATTTTGAACATATTTTGTGGATACACACATTCAAATGATTAAACAGTTCTATTCCTTATAATTCAATTTTGCGTAAGTCAACAAATTTAAATGGTTCCAAGCATTGCTATATATAACTAACAATTCAATTAAATATCAGTCATTTGCTTATGATCAAACAATTCTATTTCTAATAATTCAATTTAGCAAAAGTCAACAAAGTTAAATAGTTCCAATTATTGCTATGTATAACTAACAATTCTATTAAACATCAGTCATTTGTGAAGTGATCAAACAGTTATATTTCAAACAATTCACTTTATCGTAAGTCATTTGTTTACATTCAGTTTAAATGTCAAACAGTTCTATTTGACCTATAGATAGGACTCAGGTGCTACCACTCTGGACCAGAATGGGCCGGGGAGCGATGGCAATGAAGGGTTAGTCCACATTCTCGAAAGCTCCAGCATTACTAGAGACTCGCCATCAAATGATTTAATATGGACTGGTTAGTGTAGAAAAAAGCTGCTTTCTGGATTAAATTACTCAACGTAGTTTGATATGCTATAAAACCAACCAATCAACCAGTTCACTAACGAACATTAGACTCTTAAAGTCTGTAAAATTAAAACGTGCTATATTTTCTTGAAAATACATATATGTGACACGAAAAAAGGAATGGATTCCCGAATGAGACTAGCAAATAATGCAATTATTTAATTTTTTAAAAAAATTCCTGTTAAAAATTTACGTGTGAGTAAATTCTAGGCTCTTAGGGGTGATTCCTTTATGAACCACCCAGCAAAGAGCAAAGACCGTATAATACCCAATCTTCCATGATCAGCACTAATTATCTGACTCAGCTTCAGGGAACTGCTCTCTCTCTCTCTCTCTCTCTCTCTCTCTCTCTCTCTGGCAGCACCTCTCTCATTTCACCAAAAAGTGAATAGTCAGAGTAATTCCCCTATCACTGAGGTGGTGGAGGGCGCTGAAGCTGGAATGCCTAGAGAGCTGATCAATTTTTGTGTATGGGAAATTTCCGGCAACAACTTTGACCTCATGTGTCACATCCTGTCTGACCGCGGGAGCAGGTAGATATTGAGAAACGACGGAGTAAATGAATGGTAATAAGAATTTCAAATAAGATTCTATATGGAAATCATACAGCATTTTGTGCGGCATTACCAAGGGATGAATAGCAATGGTGAATGACAGGGATTAATTAGGAACGTGGAACGAGAGGTAGACAGACTGATGAGCAGGTAGATAAAACGAGTTTACGTTAATGAACAAGGGAGATAACTTAAGTAATCAGAGAATTTACTGATAAAATACGAAAAGACACTGAAACAAATTTAATGAATTTGTGCAAGCATTGCCACGCACACAAATCCTATATATATATATATATATATATATATATATATATATATATATATATATAAAGAGTGAGAGAGATGCATACAGACAAAAGCACACAGAATAGTTAGACAAAAAGAGCGAAAGAGCTAAAGATAGAGACATATCTCACTAACAGACGGATGACAGTTCCTTAAATCCTGGTATTGCCACGTTGCTACTTTTTGTCGCTTGTTTTGTAGTTTATCAATACTTTTCATGACATTGACCTCAGGACGAAACTTGCAGCTAATAATGAAACAAAGTAATTATGAAGAAATATTATAATTGCTGGTCTTCTCACTTTTGTTCATCTTACACACACACACAAACACACACATATATATATATATATGTATAAGTTTCCAGACTTTTTTCGTATGGGCACTTTTATTGATAGTACATACAGGAAACTCTAATCCCCTTCGAAGTAATCTCCTCCGGCTACAATGCACTTGTTGTACCGTTCCATCGCCTTCTGGAAGGCCCCATTGAAGTCTTCTTGTGTGAGCGTGTCAATGACCTTCGTCACAGCATCTTTCATCTCCTCAATTGACTCATAACGACAGCCTCTGAGTTTAGGGAATAACCAAAAGTTACAGGGAGCAAGGTCTGGACTTTGGGGAGGCTGAGGAACTGTCTTAATGCTCATCTTGGTCAAAAAGTCTGTGACAAGGATGGAGTTGTGGACTGGTACATTGTCCTGGTAGAAATGCTAGTGGCACGATTTGAAGAGTGCTGGCCTCTTCCGACGGAATTTCTTCCTGAACTCCCTTAAAACATCAACATAGAAACCCTAACCCTTTGGCCAATCAACTGTGGAGTATTGACTTCCTTACTCCTCCCACACCTCTCATCATACCTCACACACTCCCTGCCTTCCTTGAATGTCTTATGCCATTGCAATGCCATGCAATATGGTGGAAAAGCAGCCTGAAGCATTCCATACGTTTCTGTGGCATTTTTTGCAAGTTTAAAACATAATTTTATTGCATATCGTTCTTCTAAAGTGTTCTCACGTTCAGATTGCATTTTTGAAATTCATCCGCTGTGACAATCAGGCTTTAGTACGGTGTATTCCAATTGCTGAGGTAGCTGTTGATTTGAACCTGAAATCATAACAATTCGTCAGTCATGTCCTAAGATGTATAGTTATTACATTCTGAATTCTTAAGTGTCAGCGACAATTTTAAATGCGTATACAAAAAAGTCTGGAAACCTATTGAATACACCCCGTATATATATATATATATATATATATATATATATATATATATATATATGTATGTGTGTGTGTGTGTGTGTGTGTGTGTGTACGTGTGTGTGTGTGTACGTGTGTGTATTTAAGAAAAGTCTATTTCAATGTGATAGACAATAAAGTCTCATTAATTTTAATAATATTTCCAGTATCCTATCATGGGAAAATATGAAAGGATTAATTATGTGTGTTAATTACATAGTCTTTTCATCTTGATCCGAGCATCTTCAATCATTCCCAGTCGATTTCTAAGAAGAAGTAGACATAGCTGGGTTTTTTTCCGAACAAACCTTTCTCCTATCACGCTTAAGTTGCATCACTGAACTCATGTGGTTTTATGGTACAGATGACAACGTTCCATTTGAAGGATGTTACAATTTTGAACTTGTTTTATAGGATATCCGCTATGTATATCCGAATTGATAGCGTATTCAAAAAGAGAAAAATGTGTGCATGTAATTTTTCTTTTCAAGAATTGGGCCTTTAAAATCATAAAAGTTGAAAGATAATTTCACTCAACAGAAGATGCGCATTAGTATTGAAAAGATTGTCACGCAGTCGGAAATGTTTCAGTCTTTCTCTCTCTCTCTCTCTCTCTCTTTCTCTTTCTCTCTTTCTCTTTCTCTCTCTCTCTCTCTATATATATATATATACATATATATATGTGTGTGTGTGTATGTAAGTATACAAACATAGATATATATATATATATATATATAAATGGTGTTTTCTCTTTCTCTTTCTCTCTCTCTCTATATATATATACATGTGTGTGTGTATGTGAGTATACGTACATAGATACATATATATATATATACATACATACATTTATATATATATATATATATATATATATATATATATATATATATATATAAATGATGTTTTCTCCTTTGTCGTTGGTCGGTGCTAAACTCCCTGATGATCCGTTGAGGTGAAACTTTAGTAGGAGAATTCCGACTCGCCATTTAAGTTAATTTTTGTAATTGGCTCCACTAGTATTGAGCACTCTTGTAATTGTAGCATTGCGGCATTTTACGGTGGGTTTTCTTTTTCTTTTGACCAACTGACTGCATATCTCTTGATGTTTTTCAACTGGTGTGACGAAGTTGGGCTTTACTTTTTTTTTGTCCTATGATATTTTTTCTTTTTTTCCCCCGGGCGGTGATTCGAGATATTTATTTATCTCTTGTTCCTGGCGGTTTTTTTTCTTTTTGCCATGTAACCGTGCATGCTGGTAGATAGTAGGTTAGTATATATATATATATGTCACAAATTGCTGTTGAACTCAACATTTTACGCCGGAAAACCTCTCCAGAAAACGAGAGGCCGACTTATACGGTAAGGCTAAAATCCCCACCTTTATTACAGAGTGATCAACCAGGGAAACAATACTCCTAACAATCGATGTACACCACTTACTCTAGCTTCAGTAGACTACTATACATATTTCAAAATTAAACTCATGCCTGAAGAGCATATCAAACAAATTAACCTAATCTAAATTAATAAAACTGTTCTGATCTCAGTCAGCTGCTGTAGAATTTGTAGACTGCATCTCTGCAGACAACCACCCAACGAGTGTCCTAAAATGCATCTCTTGATGAGACTCCAGCCCTGGAGTTTTAGGAAATGTGGAGCACCACTTCATTCCCATTACTTTCTGGTCTGCTTTGACCCGGAGTGGTATTACCCGTTAGGTAATCATCTGTTGGTCAAATAGAACTGTTTAACTTTCAAAAAAAAAAAAGATTAATATTAGTATAAATGAAATCATCAGTGGAAAAGAGCAATACTTAAAATCATTTAACTGCGTGCAAAAATGATCTCTAGCTTGTTTTAAAATGTTTCTTACAAACTATTTGTTTGATCACACACACACACACACACACACACACATATATATATATATATATATATATATATAATTTGGCATTAAATGATATACAAAAGTTCATATGTCATACCACACAACCAACCAAAATCTGTAATGTATATTAAGTCCTATATTAACGTTATATCGCACCCAATTTCCAAGAGCTGATACACTGTCTGATGCACAATCTAGAATATCCCAAAAGATTTCAGTATATTTGTGATTCACAAATGCAGAAGTTTTATGTTTAACTGAGGATTTTATAACACAAAATAAACGAATTAGTATTTAATTGTAGACATATCAACATATTTCTCTTATGTCATCTATCATTGGGCCCAGTTTAATCTTGCAAATTATTCTACTCTATTCTAGATTACCAGAGCATTTTTTCTCGTTTGAATATTCCTTTAACTAAAACCTAACCACGTTATTCTTTCGAACAAACGTCTCCTACAATAACATTGTATAAAAGGACTAATCTCACGCTTCATTGATACTAGTTTTGTCAATTTTACCAGACACCCGTCTGAAGATTGTGGAAAAGACCTAAAATTTAAAATACGGTTTTATTGAGCCAATAATTCTAATATTTATTGTTTTATACCCGCTCTGATGCAACAGCACTGAGCACTCTTTTCATGCAATTTTTTTCTTATTTGCTGTAGATAGATAGATAGATAGATATTAACTGGAATACGTGAGGACTTTGACGAGCTTGAGAGGAGAGTGAATACGAAAGTAATCAATGCCAAAATCTTAAAGCAGAAATTCACATTGAGTGAATATCTGATTTCAGCGGATGATGAAACTTTTCCAACTGCTTTTTTAAAGGAAGAAATTGTAAATGAATAGTGACTGCTTCTTAACCCCCAAATGTCGCATGCAGTCTCAAAGGTTTTTACTTAATGCAAAAAATAACTCATTGGACGAATGGGTACTTCAAACAGTTAGACATGGACAATGTCGAGAGTGGGTTTCTCTTAGGAAAATTTGCTTTTGAACAAAACCACGTTTAAAATGAAAAATAAATACATGAATCAACAATTAAATATTTTTTTTAAAATAACCGAAAATACCTTGAACTTGAATGTTCATTACCTTGCAAGGACTGACGAAGGGTCATCAAATGTAGATCTGGAATAAAAAAGCCTTTCACAAAACAACTAATTTCAATAACACATCTTTGGCAAAGAATGCCAGTAATAGTGAGGACTTATTGTCATCTGCTGATTCATGCAGAAATATACATATGTATGCTGGATACATACCGATGCAATAAATTAATCAGACGCAGTAATAAACGACGCAGGAAGTCTTCTTTAACAAAATATTACCTCTCACTTTATTGCAAGGGTTCGAAAGAGTTGTTCAAGTTTTGCGTGTGAGAGGGAGCTGGAGACCGAACATAAACTGTAATATTTTGACCCCACTGTTATGAGCGTCACGTTGTGTCTTTCTTGTTCTCTAGGGCTGCTGAACCGGAGGCCTAGGGTCCACTCTGCTGGATGCTGACTTTCTTTACTGCATCTTATCAGCATCTTCTCTGGACCCCAAACTCCATCGGGGTTCCCGAGGGCCCCCTCGGTCGGGTGTGGCTTTCCCTACCACATCTCGACTCCAACTGTCGGGAACTCTACTGGCAACTCCCGGCTCGTCGAACTCAACTGAATTATGTAATCGTTCGACGCCCACTCGATCTTTGAAATCGAATGTTTGATATTCATCAAGCGGAAATAACTGTCATGCAGTTTAGAGGTCACTCTCTTCCAGTGCATCAGTCTATGAGTGTACCATGGGAATCTTTTTAGCTCGCCCCATTACATCAGCCAATTTCCGCCCACGCGATTTCCTCTTTAACTGCCATTAGAATGTGTCATCTCCTTCCGGTGCATCACCTTGGAATGGTATTTTTGGCTGGGTCAAAAGGTCAAAATATAACATTATGAGGAATATCAAAATACACACATGCAACATAATATCAGTAATCCATAAGATTAAATATTTTTATGTCGAAGCTTCCGCTAGTGACGTTAAAACACCTGCTAATTAAAAAGCCGTTAACAACCCGTAGTAATTTCACGGTTTATTTAGTATACACAAAGGATATTACGCTGTATATAACGGTGACGTAAATTCTCAAGAAGCAAGGAACGCATTATTTACCACGTAAAAATTATTCATTAAAAAACTAAACCAATATATATTTACTAAGTTTAATGTATGCATTTACCATCACTTCCACAACGAGTTCAATTCGACAAAAAGTCAATTTTAAAATAGATGGGTTGGACTCAGTTTTCTTTCTCTGTTACAGTTTCTCTTATACAGATTACTATAACAAAGCTCCAACTACCATTCTATATACCCATATCTGGTTGGAAGAGAGAATAGTTGGATTCATAAATTTCTCATGGGTATTAGCGCTATGTGAAATGTAAGCGACAACGTTGGGATAGATTGATAGATAAAGACAGGGAGACAGAGAGAAAGTGTGTGTGTGTGTGTGTGTGTGTGTGTGTGTGTGTGTGTGTGTGTGTGTGTGTGTGTGTGTGATACTGCTGGCGTGGGATCAAAATTGAATTGCAACAGGTATATTGAAACATAGTGGTCGTTAATTTAGTATTTATACCAGACGTTTATAATCGGTAACTCTTCGAACAAAAAGTAAATCCTTGCAAGAGAAAATAGACCAACAAACTATATTTCTTATTCTATCTGAAAAAGTTATTATGCCGTGTTTTTTTTTTTTCACCCTAGAACTAGTTTAAAAATTCAATCTCCGCACAAAATTTATCGATTAAAACTTTTTTACTTTTTGTCCAGATAATCAGTCAAAAGAAAAAAATGCTGTTTTACATATTCAGTAAGAGAACAGATCATGAATTTCATTAATCCTGGTTTATTAAAAGTGAATGATTATTATAGAAATATAAATATTTGTGACGCAGAGAAAATTATATTCTACACGTTTAGTTACGCTTTTCAGAAACATGGTTTTCCTATCCAAACCAAATATTAACCTGAACAAAAGTCATCTGATAACCAGAGTCATGAGTTAATCTGATTTGAGAATATATATATTTATATATATATATATAGTCATCCACATACAGATCTGTTTCGTTCTATCAGAACTCATCAGTGTGGCTAGACAGTGTCTTCCCGTAGCTGGGATCGAAACCCGGTTGACTCAAATGCCAAGCCAAAGCTTCTAACCATTCAGCCACGAGGAGATATTAGCTGCGAAGTAAACGGTTATGAATCACAATTACTATTGTTTACATACATCCGTTCAACGGTTGCCGAGACCTCAATTCATCTACGAAGAGGCTTGCAATAAACGCTAATGGCAACACGATTACTTCTTCGCCAGAGAACACAACTCCACGTGGGTAGGGGAGAATATATATCTCTATAGCCATCCACAGACAGATCTGTTTCGTTCTATCGGAACTCATCAGTGTGGCTAGACAGTGTCTTCCCGTATATATATATATATATATATATATATATATATACACACGAGGATCATTAAATAAGTTTCCAGACTTTTTTCGCATTGGCACATTTATTGATAGTACACACAGGAAACTCTAGTCCCCTTCGAAGTAATCTCCTCCGGCTGCAATGCACTTGTTGTACCGTTCCAACAATTTCTGGAAGTCCTCTTGTGTGAGCGTGTCAAAGACCTCCGTCACAGCATCTTTCATCTCCTCAATTGTCTCATAACGACAGCCTCTGAGCTTAGGGAATAAGCAAAAGTCACAGGGAGCAAGGTCTGAACTATAGGGAGGCTGAGGAACTGTCTTGATGCCCATCTTGATCAAATAGTCTGTGACAAGGGTGGAGTTGTGGACTGGTGCATTGTCCTGGTGGAAATGCCACTGAGCCGATGTGAAGAGTGCTGGCCTCTTCCCAAGGAATCTCTTGTTGAACTCCCTTAAAACATCAACATAGAAACCCTAACCCTAACTCTTTGGCTAATCAACTCTGGTGTATTGACTTCCTTACTCCTCCCACACCTCTCATCATCCCTCCCAGACTCCCTGTCTTCCTTGAATCTCTTATGCCACTCAAATACTGATGCTTGATTCATGCAAGATTGTCCAAAAACAGTCTGAAGCATTCCATACGTTTCTGTAGCAGTTTTTCCAAGTTTAAAACAGAATTTTATTGCATATCGTTCTTCTAAGTGTCCTCGTTGCATTTTTGAAATTCTCCAGCTGTGACAATCAGGCTTTAGTAGGGTGTATTCCAATTCCTGCTGTATCTGTTCATTTGGTCAGTCATCTCATAAGATGTATAGCAATAAGATACTGAATTTTCAAGAGTCTACGACAATTTTAAATGCCGGTACAAAAAAGTATGTAAACCTATTGAATATACCATGCATTTATATATATATATATATATATATATATATATATATATATATATATATATTACGATAGCGTATACAAAGAGTCAACGGCTACTTAATGACAGTTTCTGGCTGATACGCTCATAAGAAAACGTTGCATGTATATGTGCGTGTGCGTATATATAGGTATGAGTGTGTGTACGTATTTTTGTATAAATATATATGCATATTTATATGCATATATACGAGTATTTGCTCATATAAATACACACACACACAAACACACACATACATACATACATACACTCACTCACACACACACATATATATATATATATAGATTTATAAATAATGTTCATGCGTGTATATGTGTATAGTGAGTAAAGTGTGAGCGTACACGTGCGAGGGGTTTATAAAAATCAGATTTATCAATGTCCAGCAAAAAATAGATTAAAATGTACACTGATATTGAAAAAATATTTACCAGTACGCGAGCCGAGCTAGGTCTAATTTTATTAAACCACTATGTTCGCATAATGGGTAAACACAAGCGTCCCTTTCCTCCGAAGCCACACTCACAAATTGAATCGCCGTCATATTAGCGATAAAGACAATAGCGGTAGTTCAAATAGTCTCCGTCATAGTCTCAGCCATTTCACTGTCGTAGCAGTGGTTCACATTGCTATGATGTTCGTGAGAAAGGATTTTGCTTCTGTTAAGTGTCAAATAGATTGTTTGCGTCATGATTCTCATGCTGCAAGTATCGATAATGCATACAGATATAAACATATACTGTTATAGCAATCGTCGAGGGAAACAAAACCGACGAGCCAAGTTCTAATCCTGAATAGGCCCATTTAGGATTCATTTTATGCTTATGATCATTGAAAGAATCCATGTCTATTCTAGCGACGCCTTGGCTAAGAGTAAATAGCAGGAAAAGGAAAAGTCTGAATGTAAATCTTCTTGCATAACTAGCCGCACTAGTGAGGAAAATAAATGAGCTTGAATCCCTGAGACTAATCGATTTTATTTTTGCCGACGTTCTAGCAATTCTTTGATGACACAAATCTCAAGTTGGTTTCTCAAAGAGGGAGCACCTGCAGCATAGCCAAATGCTGATCATCCTATAATCATGGATCCAGACGCTGTTTGATATTCTCATGAGATTAACAGATTCCAGAAAAAACACAACATCCATATGCACAGACACAGACACAGACATATATATATATATATATATATATATGTGTGTGTGTGTGTGTATGTGTGTGTGTGTGTGTTTGGGTGTGGAGAAGAGGTCTATCCAATGATTATTGTCATGGAAAATGTACTCGACGAACCAAGATCGAATCCTGGACAAGGCTACTTGCATTTCATTTCACATTAAGACATAACACCATCTTTTTCCATTCAACTAGATTAAAGAATAGAGCAGACAGTAACAGTAGCTTTGTAGCCGAAAATTAATATACCTTATTGCTTAGCTAATTCAATCGACATAACATCCAGAATGATAGTTATTGAAAAGCAATTGCCACATTCCCTAATGCTCATAAATACTGATACATTAATACTAACTGACGAAGTGGCATATGAAGTATATTATCGGTGATTGCCACTTCTTTAGCAAGAGCGAAGAAGGGAACGCATATGGCTCCACAGACCAAGCCAACGCTTTCAAGCCTTACGTCATATCTGACAGCAAAAAAAAACAGTCTTTAGCGTTGACATTAATCACGTACACTCATATATAACTTCTCAGATTTGCTGTAAACGCGCATACTTGGTTACAGAATTGACTCGAATAACTTGTACGCTGTTGAGGAAAAACCTGTGTAAAATAAATCAGTGATTGTTGAGAATGAGAAACTCTTAACTGAACACTAACAAACGTACACCTTGCAAGACTATTAAAAAAATACTTGTTTCTGAAACCGCACAATCATTATTGGCGTAGTGTGTTTGCGGTCTACTTTTCTAGAAATAATGTATGGATGCACCACGAAGATACACCTACACAAACACATATACACATTCATACATACATTTTGATAATTCGGGCCTTCGAAGATGGCTCCAATTGGAGCCGAAAGTTCTTGGGAAATTTACGGTGCCTTCTTTAATTCATTTCATCCCAAAATCTCATACGAAGGCTTGAATGAATCAAAGAGGTAAACAGGAATTGTCTGCCCAATTTATCCGAACACACATACATATGTACGTACATATATATGCTTAAAAATGTTTTCATGTTTGGTGAATATGTTGATATGAAACACAAAGTAATGAAAGAAAAAAACCAAGGATAGTAATTTAATATTTAGATTTTAAACCTGAACTTCAGCAAAATCATCGATAATTTTTAATAGTTTTCTTACATATTTTGTGTTTGTTACTATATATATATATATATATATATATATATATATATATATATATATATAATCAAATAGAAGGTTGATCATAATGATTATAAATAATTGTCTGCATTACTCGTTTTATTATTCCGAGTTTAATTTTCTATACATAAAAGTATTATCATATTTCATTATATATATATATATATATATATATATATATATTATGCCAATTTATAACTATGAAGGCATGAAAGAAAACCAGATGATGCAATTTTTTAATTAAACAAATATTTCACAAGCTTATAGTCCAAAAAGATTAGTAAAAAAGAAAAGACTAAAAATATCCATACTGCTTGAAAATAATCAACCAGCACCGCAATGTCTACCTTCTAGAAAAAAAATACATCGACAGATTTAACTAAGGTAAAGTACTCAATGCACTAAGTTAAAACAAAACTAAAATACGTAGGTAGTTTTAGGCCCATTTGGTATTCTCTCTCTCCCTCCTCTCTCTCTTCCACCCTCTCTCTCTCTATATATATATATATATACATGTGTGTGTGTTGTGTTGTGTGTGTGTGTGTGTGTGTGTGTGTGTGTAAACTAGTAAGTTAGATCTCATGACGAGTTGATTGTTCAAGGAGAAGGAAAAAGTCTGAATTAAAAAATTGAGGAGTAGGTCAATGAATGGCACATCCATTCACTGTTGTCTAGCAATCAGCTTATCCAGCAAACTTTCATCACTATAAAGATTCACCTCTTTATGCTGTTTAATAGTTCATATCTTTAACTGAACTGTTGGGTCCTCATACGTCACGATTGACTAGAGTGTCCATTGTAGATAGATAGATAGATAGATAGATGGTGGGTGTATAAACTCTGAATAATAGAAGGATGTGCGCACCATGAATTCATTTTTTTTTTGTTTTTAAACCTGCATTGGTAGAGAAGCACTGTAAACTTGCCAAGATATTACAAATTTCAGCCAATCAGCATCAACCTTACATTGTGGCCTTTGGCAGGAATACATAAAAATAAGTACCCACATTTCGGTGATTCTATGCCATGTAAAAAATTTTTATAGGATAGATGCTGTAGCCCATTTTTCTAGGATCCTGGGGGATGGGGTAGATTATATGAGAGAGATAGGGTTAAAATATATAGACCCCCGCCTTGGTCTCTTACCCTAACCCAGAAATTAAAGGCAAGTACGAGTTGGATCTTAATCCTTGGAATCTGAAGTGTCCTATGACTTGGCTTCTCATGGGCTCTTGGATTGAAAAACAACTGAAAATGTCATCTATTACTTCTTTTTCTTGCAAAACAAGATACAAAACCGTCTTGCCTTTCTACAAATATTTTTAAATGAGAGATAAGGTTTTTTTTAGTGGATCAACCAGTTTGCAAGAAGTTCTCTTTGTTCAAATATATTATCCGAATGCCATATTTTAAAGTTATATATTTACATTATCCATATGCCTAAGTCAGTGAATCTTGGAAGAATGTCTTACTCATGATGTTTTATAGATCTCGAATATCTAACAGTAGACTTAGATAAAGACAAGAGTAGGGTGGGAGGGTGTAAATATGTGTGTGTGTGTGTGTGTGTGTGTGTGTGTGTGTGTGTGTGTGTGTGTGTGTGTGAGTGGGTGACAGATTTATCCAGCTTCAGATTTGACTCATGCCAGACCGGTACAAAATGTCCTTGATTCCCTAGCATGCTCTATGTCATGGCGCCTCAGACGCCGAGCGATAAACTTCGCACTGCAAAACAGGCATTGCCTGACGAAAAAGCTTTCTGGAACCAGGTGATCAACTTGATCATACTCAACTGGCAAAAACACTGGGTGGTCCCGAGAAAATCAAGTACAGAGACAAACCTGTGTTATTTATGCATGAGTGGGGTTATAAGGTCAATCTCTTCTTAGAGCTTAAACTTATATAAATGTAGAAAGACAGATTTACAAATAGAAAAGTGTTCCAGATATGCTAAAACAGTGTAGTAGCAGTTAAGGTTTACATATATTAGATCATTCGGAAAACCCTGTTCTATTTCATTATAAACTGTTCTGCTCCACCCTGTTGAATGGAATTGACAGTTTCTCTCTCGAGGAGTTGGCCCTCACCACTTCTAATGAGGCCACTTGTTCACCCTGAGTGGTAACTCGTAATCCCACAGAACCATAAACAGGTGGCTAACAGTCCATGACCCAGAAACCAAAATGGTCACGTGAATTACATTAATCGACTTTGGACCTTACTGGGTTAGATAAGAGATAGAAGTTCGATCTGATCAATCGGCTAATCATGCCAAGGTCTAACACATGATTGTTCCACCCGTATTCTTCAAATTGCTCTTAACTTAAAATGTGTACGTTTTAGGAAATAAAGCTTCCAAGCGGAGTGGAGCGTATGCACTTCTCTATGTGAGGCGCTGGGCAAGGATACACTTCGGTCGGTCGCACGGATCTGATCGGGTGTGTCCTGGTTCCAGTGGCAATCGGTCAAGGTTTGCCTTGAACGATATCCTCGATCCTCAGGAGGACGCCCCCCATGTTCTAACCTTCCTTGATCTGGCTAGGTTCATCGCCTGAGGCGCCCATTTTTAGGGGTATACCGACAGGGCCCAAGGCATTTTTGGGGATGCCGGGCGTGTCCGGGTTACGGCCCTGCTTCCGGACCCACCTAAAAAAGATCTTGGGCCATAATTGTCCGGTTGGTGGGACGGAAGATAAATACCGAAAACCTCCAAACAGAGTGGAGCGTATGTACTACTCTCTGGGAGGCGCTGGGCTGGGACACAGTTCGGTTGACCGCGTTTTTTCTGCTGACGGATCTGGTTGGGTGTGTCCTGGTTCAGTGGCAATCGGTCGAGGTTGCCTTGACCATCATCCTCGAGCCTCAGAGAGTCATCCCCCAGGCTCTAACCCTCCATGGAGGGGATAGGTTCTTTGCCTGGCGTCTGAAGCACCCCTTTATCAGGGAATGTCGACAAGGCCCGAAGCACTTTTGGAGCCGCTGGGTGTGTCTGGGCTGGGTGTGTCTGGGCCCTGCGTCGGACCCACCTAAAAAGGCCTTGTGCAGAAGCCCACTAACTTGGAATATAATACATCCACAATATTCTCTTGATCTATTTCCTGCCATCAACCATTTTTTCAAGCGTCTGGATACTTTTTTATGGCCCAAAATATTCAGTCCCAAAGGTGGATTACAAATTGTATTAAAAATTCTCTTGGCATCAAAACCATTAGATTTTTATCGTCCAAACATAAACAATATTGTTTATCAATAATAAGAATGCATAGATGTTCAGGGGTCGTATTGATTAAAACACTTTAAATCCATTATTTCCGAAATAAAATTTTATTTTAAATCGGACGTTAATTTTAAAATAACCTAATAACATGCTCGCGTGAAAAGCTAGCGTTCTGAGTTCGTTCCTTGTTGGGTGCCATTAAAATGTAGTATTGTGCATGATCCAATTGAAAGTTCTTTTGCGGATATTTTACGAGTCCTTCTCAATTCCTTTTTTGGTTAGTTGTGCATAGCTTTTCTGCGGATCCGCAGTTTGCGTATGAGAGGATTTAAAAATAGTTTTTATGATTACTGCTGCATTAGTCGGTACAGTGCACAAACCCTGAAGTTGACCAGTTTCTCGACAGAGATAAACAGATAACAAGCAATAACTTTTTGTAATTTCTTAGGCTGATCCGAGGAGTAGTAGGTTCGGATTTTAAGTTGTCTGGACGTAAGGAAATTGCTGATAACCGCTGATTCAAACACAAGAGTAGAAATTACCCGACATCCCTTCTGTTTGTCCCCCATCTCTCTATTACGCGCTCTTCTCTTCATATCAATCAATTTTTCGGGGGCAAGGCACTGTCTTCACAACATAATTATGTGATACTATAGTATCACATGTTCGGATAGTTCGTTTATCAATTCTGTCTGTGCCCACGCTGTGTTTGAAAGATCCACAGACAAGGAATGACACAATCCATCTGGAATTTCTTATGACGGTCGGGTTGATCCGTTGGAACAAAGTGGCCTGAGTGTTGGAAACTCAAAAACAAGAAGACCTCTACGTCAACAATTAAAAATCATTTTCTGTTCGATATCCAGACTGAATACAATAGCACGAGAGAGAGAGAGAGAGAGAGAGAGAGAGAGAGAGAGAGAGAGAGAGAGAGAGAGATGAACTGACACAAAGAGACAGCCCCCGCTCCAAGTGACAGAACTCTCTGAATGCAAACTTCTAACTGACTACTGATCGACTGGCTAATTGACCATATTTTCAAAAATCGCTAACTTTTATATATTTATCGGTGGGGGTGATATCATCTAGCTGAATTATTGCGTCTCCTCTCACATGACCAAAATTCACTGTTTTTATTTTTCCAATCAAACCTCTCACAGACAAGATATGAATCCATCTTGTTTATATTTTCGCCTTCCTATGTTGAACTTTATCTACTCGCTTAAACTTTTCAATTCGACTTACATCTCCGCTCAAACACCTCAGCCAATCCAGCATCTAACAGAAAAACTCGTGGCCCGACCAAACCAGGTAATAAAATAATTAAACTTCACAGCAACTGTGCTACAGATGTTCATCTATGGAGGCTTATGATCCTACTCTGCGTGTTCTCTGTTAGTGGGGCATAGAATACGCTGACAGTATGCCCCATCCCGGAAAGAGAAGAATATCAAGGGTATGATACTAAGCAGTATCTGATGATGTGGCTCTAGTTGTAGAGATCTGGGGAGTATGGAGTACCTCTTTAGTACCATTATTCCCTGATCGATTCTGGGTGATAGTACCTGGTAGATTCCCATCGATGGGTCCAACATATCCAATTAAAAGTTTTTGAATTCTTTAGGATACAGTGTAAAAATGAAATATTTAGAAATATAAATCAGGTAGTACAGAGAACGCGATCTTCTAACCTCTAGAAAAATCTGGGTCGGGTTAAAATCAGTCAATTAAGTTACTTTGCACCTGTATGTTGTGACTTTGAAGGGCCAGAAATGAACTGCACAAAGAGATGTAAGGTTTACAGCTGTATATATTTACGGAAATGTAGTCAGTAACGGTTACCAAAAACTGACTAGATTCGCTTGACTCGTTTGTCGAGTCAGTCACTATTTATAGTATCGCGGAGGGTCCAGGCAGCGACGTCATGGGGTATATCACCATAACAGGTTGCTTGGTTGTTAAGGTTTTATAGCATATCAACCTTTGTAGGTTATTTACTGCCAAATCCATTTTTATACAAATAATTACTTTTTCAAACAATTCAGTTTAGCATGAGTACACAGTTTAATTGTCATAAGCATTTCTATTTAAAGCTATTCAGTTTAGTCAAACAGTTATTATTCAAACAATTCAGTTTAGCGTAAGTACATTTTCAATGTCAAAAACATTTCTATTTCAAACAATTCAGTTTAGTTTAAGTACACAGATTAAATGTCAAATCAGTTCTATTTCAAGTAATTCAGTTTAGCATAAGTATATAATTTAGTTCTATTTGACCGATAGATAGGACCATATTAGGTGCTACCATTCCGGACTAGAGTAGACCTGGAAGCGATGGCTATAAAGGGGTTCTCGGCATTCCCCAAAGCTCCATATTTATTGGAACCTCGCCTCATTTCCTGAACACTAGTTGCGGGTGGGGTCTTACTCCTCTGCAGAGATGCAGTCGGTGTATTCTAACACCATAACAGGGTGTTAGACTAGTATTAGCATACATAACTTCTAAAAGATAAAATAATTAAATCTGTTTACCTATCAGGTTAAATTCCATGGGTTAATTGGTTTGAAACGTTTTAAGAATATACCCATATTTTTGGATGGTCTTTGCTCTTCTATCTCACAAAAAATATTATTCACTGTGTTCGCCTCGTGTATATGCAAACAGCAGAAAAGCCCAGGTCCTCAGAGAGACTGTAGTAGTCATCATAGGATGAATGAAAATACAACTCTTCCAAGCAGCGGTTGTGTCAATTCTACTCGATGGGTGCACCGCGTGGACGTCGACTAAGAGCATAGAGAAAAAACTTGACAGGAACTGCACAAGAATGCTATGAGCTATAGTGAACAAATCCTGGAAGCAACATCTCACGAAGCAGCAGCAGTACGGCCACCAACATCCCATCTCTAAAACCATCCTAATAAGATGAACAAGACATGCAGGAGGACGAACCCATGGGGGAGGTTCTCCTATGGACCCGTTCACCGACATGCTATTGTTTGCCAACCAACAAGAACTTACCTACAACCTCTTTGTACGGACACAGAATGTAATCTAGAAGACCTGTCAGTAGGGATGGATGATAAACAAATACCGAGAGAGAATGCTAGTAGCGTGACATGAGGATAATATATAGGGATATCGATAATGTAATATCAAGTTTGGATAATTCCAAGGTTTGGCTAGCGCAGGCATAACGTCAATGCAACTTTGTAACCTACAGTTTCACGCCAATGCAAGCATCCGAGCAATAAACTCTC
Source organism: Sepioteuthis lessoniana (assembly GCA_963585895.1). Taxonomy (NCBI): domain Eukaryota; kingdom Metazoa; phylum Mollusca; class Cephalopoda; order Myopsida; family Loliginidae; genus Sepioteuthis; species Sepioteuthis lessoniana. The sequence goes on from OY757940.1 coordinate 61,339,655, forward strand.
AGCAACCACCTTTGACTCTACACTATCCTTTATATATATATATATATATATATATATATATATATATATATAATGTATATATAAAGCGCCCCTGTACAGACTAGAAGACCAGGATAAATAATTGTCTTACGTCATCATGTCTACTTCGTTATTTAATCTTAAAGATACACTCTTCATCTAAAATATTCGGCGTTTATTTTCTCTTGAAAATTTTTCTAGTCAGTATGAATATACACATGCATATATATATATATATATATATATATATATATATATATGTATATATATATTAACGTTGCATATATTGGGGGATGTTGAATAACATAATTATGTTTATTATGTCATTACATAAATCTTGTGTGTACGGAGGATTCGGTGAAGTGGTTCACCTAAATGCGGCGATTGTCTTTTTTCTCCTACTGCTTGTGTGTGGTCGAATATTTTCCAGCAGAAAGGGTACATTATTGATTGACAAGATTCAGTCTATTATATTGTCGAACTCATGAAAGTGGGTTTATAAGGCAAACATTACGCCAGTGTCGATGAAGTTGCTCAAACCACAGGCAACAAAATTTTACGTGGCATTCAAAGGTGGAAATTTGTTATTGAGAGAAACAGTGACTACATTGAAAAGTACGAGTTTCAGAGCCAGCTTCATCTTAATGTGTGATAAATGTTCCTGTATGGCATTATATATATCATCATCATCATCATCATCATGTCGTTCCGCCAGCACGGATATCCCTGACTCTCTCTCGCCACTTTTCTCTATCGTTCATCGCCTCTGGTAGGTTTTCAGGGCTACATCCCGTATCCTCACATAGCTGCTGTATGTATGTTCTAGCTGGTCGTCTTGCTTTAGCTCGGCCATATATGGGGCTCCATAGGAGTACATCACTTATGAGCTCGTCCCTGCCCCTCCAGCAGTGTCCTGCGTGCCTGGTTCGTATAACTTGGATAGTTTTCGTGATGGGAGGCAGGTGGCCGTATAGTTGGTGCTTTGTAGGGTGTTGCCACCAGGACTTGTTTAATATTGCTCGCAACATTCTTGAGTAGTTGCCGTCTAGCTTCTTCTCCAGCCATTTTGTTAGCGTCCATGTAGTGCATCCATACAGCAGTATCGACACGACCACTGCTAGCAAGAAACTGCGTTTCATTTTATCGGTCAGGTGTGATTTCCATATGACCGATAGTTTATCAATACCTGTCCACGCCTTCGTTAGCCGCGTGTCGATGTCTTTTTCGGTTGATGAGACGCTGCTTCCTAGGTAGGTAAATTTGTCAACCAGTTTCAGAGAGGTTCCGTCTAGTGTGGAAATGTGGCCTGCTTGATTAAAGCACAAATTTATATATATATATATATATATATATATATATATATATATATATATATATTTATACTTACCTTAGAAACTTGTTTATGATTGATCCAAGGTCTCAAAAACATTTATCTATGGAATTAGTTTGCCATATGTTTGCTTCACACCTTTATATGGTCTACGGATTTTCTTCTTTATCATCCATAGATCGGCACCTATGATTGGCTAAAATATTAGACCATTACACATTAATCTATACTTATATATACTCACCATTTTATTCTTAGCTCTTCGCCGAGTGAACAAAACTTAGTCATCTCTCTCTCCCTCTCACTCTCTCACTCACTCTCTCTCTCTCTCTCTAGCAATTTCTCTCTCTTTCTAATGGTCAGTTTCCACTTCGTGAACTCTCTCTCTTCTCTCTCTCTCAATATATATATATATATATATATATATATATATATATATATATATATATACTTACCTCATATACACGTGTATGAACATATCCATGGTCACGAAGCCACTAATTTTCTCGCATTAGTCTTTAAGCCAAATATTTGCTCTTCAACCTTCATATTATTTCTAAATTTTCAACCCTATGATTGACCTAAATATTAGTTCTTTCGAATTCGACCAAAACAAGAGTATATAAGGCATTTTGTTCTTAGCTTCAAGGAGAGTTAGGTAAGCAATCAACATCTCCCTCTTTAGTTATTTCTGTTCAATTCTTCTCTCTTCATCTTCGTCTGTTTCTACTTCGTCAGTTATATATATATATATATAGGGGTGTTTGTATGTATACACACATGTACAAATATTCATATATATATATATATATATATATAGTAGTCAAGGAATGACGTGAATGGCTGAAGCAGTGGCATAGGTTGGAAATTTAAATCAAATAAGAAGCCCATTTCAAAAGCTAAAATTCCACACCTACTTCCGTGGCTTTGTCCTCACAACCCTGAACACTGTTCGCATCCCTTGTCTTGGAAGCGAGAGAAGAGAATAACAATTTAGGTGGAGGAATCTTTTCGAAATGAGGAGCTGGGATTGGGTGGGCTCCTCGTAAATATAGGTAGTGGTGATTACAAGGGAGACATCAAGGCTGGCAGTGATTACTCCAAGGGGGAGGGTGCTGATAGTAACGGTGACAACGAAAATGTCTTCGACGCAGAGAGGATGGCGAAGAATTAGGCAAAAAAAAAAACCGAACAGAATAAATAAATAAATGAATAAACAAATTAAATAAAATTTGGATAAAAATAAAGAAAAGAAAATAAGGGAGATGCAATGAGAATGACAAGAAGATGTTTTCCCAAAAGAATGATGAGATAAATAGGTGAGAGAGAGAGAGAGAGAGAGAGAGAGAGGAAACGAGAGATGGTGACAAAGAGACAGAGACAGAGACACAGAGACAGATGGAAGGAGGGAGGTATGTAGAATATTTTTTCTATGCATATCATCTTGTTCTGTTCCAACAAAAGAAGATATGCAGAGAAAGGACATTCTATGTTACAAGAAGAACGAGAGTGAAATACTGACTATGAAGAAAGAGGAAGAGCGAGAGGAAGAGAGCATAAATTATAAACTAAAAGAAAAGAAAGAAAGCGTAAAAGAGTAGTAGAAAACAGAGAGAGTGGCATATAGAAAACCAATAAAAAACGAAAAGACGATGACAAAAGGAGGTTGGCGTCGGGAAAAGAAAGGATAGAAAAGATTAATTTGCAATAGAGAGAGTAAAAACACACAACGATGTGAAGAAGAAGAAGAAGAAGAAGAAGAAGAAGAAGAAGAAGAAGAAGAAGAAGAAGAAGAAGAAGAAGAAGAAGAACGTTTTACTGCTTGTCCACGCTACAAACACCAGTTCCTATTTAATTACTAATGTTAAGCAACGATGAGCCTTTTCAGAACTTAAATGAGTACCGTAAGCATTTTAAGAACTGTTTCGCTTATAACGCAAAGACATGGTTAAAAAATATGAAAAAACTGAAATAGAAATAAAAAGAAACCAGACAAATATTGGAAAAAGAAGATCATTCGAGGAAATTGGAATCGATACTTTGTGTGAAGAAGAAGAAGAAGAAGAAGAAGAAGAAGAAGAAGAAGAAGAAGAAGAAGAAGAAGAAGAAGAAGTGCAATGAAATAGGAAAAAATAAAAAGAAAATGATTAGTGAATTAGTTTATGAGGCTGAAATAAAGAAATATAAAATGATCTAAAGAGAAAAACAAAAGAAAACAAAGAAACAAATAGAATTTAAAAAAAGGAAGATGAGAGTAAAAATTGTGAATGAGAAAAGATCTTTCTAAAAGACATTTTCCCTTCGCATAATTGTAACATTTCCATATAAATATAACAAGTATTATGGGATATATGTAGTGATAGTAAAGCGGTATCTGATAAATAAGAAAGAAGTTTATATATATATATATATATATATATATATATATATATATATATAAAAGCCTAAAGAAGGGGGAAGTTATAAGGTGTGGATCTTGGATATATTTTATATTAACATCTTCTTTATTAATGATTTTGAGTATATAATAACAACAATTTTATAAAATAATAATAATAATAATAATAATAATAATTATAATTATTATTATTATTATTATTGGAAGCAGAGCCAATGTTTTCGAGGATTCAGAGTTCTGCGAGGGGCTAGGCATTGAAGTTTTGCTCAGCGATTATAAAGTGTTGGGAAGGTAACTATATATATATATATATATATATATATATAAATGTCGCGTACATTCTCTTAGTCTGTCAGCATTAAATTCCATTCAATGATTATGAATATATATATATATATATATATATATATATATATATATATATATAGAGAGAGAGAGAGAGAGAGAGAGACGGTGTGTAAAGTTGGTAAGTCTGTATGTATATGGCATGTATTTTACATTAACATCTTTATAACTGATTTTGGGGTATATTGTAATAATAACAATAATAATAATAACATTAACAATATTCATTATTACTGTTGTTATTATTATTATTATTATTATTATTATTATTATTTTAAGGAATGTAAAATCCTAATCTTTTTGAAGATGGACACGACGTTTAAGGTTTGCGCAACGAATAGAAAGTGTTGGGAAGGTAACCATTAAAAACAAATTCAAAGGAGAATTAGGAAAGACAGTACAAGTCGAAGAGACAGAAGCTGAGAGGGTCACCCTAGAGTATGATGAGGAGAAGAAAAAGGAGGAGGAGAAAAAGTAGGCGGAGAAGATTGGTGAATAAAATTGTTGTTGTTGCTGTTGTTGTCGGTGGTGATGCTTTTTCCTTTTTTCTTTTTTTTTGTGATTGTGCTGATAGAATGGACACAGGGGTCGTTGCTGGAGAAGTAAAGTGTGAGTGGGCGGTGGTGGTGGTGGTGGTGGTAGTAGTGTGAGTAATGGTTGTCGTTGTTGCAGTGATGACTGTGGTGGGCTTTGTTAAAAATTTGATTTTAATAGAAGTCTTGTACGGCAGTAGGTGTCTATGTGCATATGTGTGTATGTCGTGGGGTTGAGGAACGAAACAATGCAAGTACGCCCGGATAGGTGTATACGGTTTTACAGAGAAGCAGCCGCGTCAATCTAAAAAAGAATCTTGGTGCATTTGATTTCTGTAAGTGCGTGCGCATGCGCACTGAACACACATATTGCTGTGTGCACGTGTGTTTCTGCAAGATCATTTGTACGTGGACACACAAGAAGAGGAAGCGTAAGAAGACACGGCTGGTAAAAATAAGTTTTTTTAGACAGTCCTATGAATTAAATAATTTGTTACTAGGAGAGTTGCTTCTTTTACAAGCTAGTCTCTACTTTGCATAATGCTATATCACGTGAAGGCAGAGCAATACAAATGTACTGGGAAAGTGGTTATATAATTTGATCGATTAGGCTGAAATCAGTTAGGCTGAAATCAATTAGGCTGAAATCTGTGAAATATATACATTTATGAGTACATATTTTATTCTATACGTACATAAATTTTCAATATTTTTCATCATTTACTATATATCTATCATTTTCACTCTCCCTCACTCAGTCTATCTCTCTCTCTCTCTCTCTCTATATATATATATATATATATATCAGTGTATGTGTGTATATCTTTTCGGTCACACTCTAGCTATACACTCTTTGTTAAAATAAAATCAATGTATCTGAAAAGATATATATATATATGTGTGTGTGTGTGTGTGTGTACGTGTGTGTGTGTGTGTGTTTAATTTGGCAGAAGTCATTTATTTAAGCATGTTTCATCAAATAGTAAAGACACATTTTGTCTGTATAATTTAATTAAGATCCTTTCGAGTTTCCTGATAAGTGTCTTGGTTTCAGGTTGGAATTGGTGGATGAATTTACCAAAATTCCGACCTGAAACCAAGACACTTATCAGGAAACTCGAGGGGATCCTAATTAAATTATACAGACAAAATGTGTCTTTACAATTTAATCAAACACACACACACACACACACACACACACACACACACACATACACATACACACACATATTTATATATATATATATATAGAGAGAGAGATCATCAATCATGCTGATAGCACGGTATCTCTTGACTCACTCTCATTCATCCTTGACAGTTCCTTCGGACTGCATCAAGTATCCTTGTTGAACTAATGACTGTACATCTTTTCTGGTCGGTCAATGTATATACATCTTTTCTGAGTGCCAATGTGCAGTAGTTCATAGAAGAACGTCCATACTTGGTTGTCACTTCTGCAGTCCCAAGCATATATATATATATATATAGAGAGAGAGAGAGAGAGAAGCGTGAGTGATGCAATGCTTTCCGTCATTTGAAATAGATACTGGAACTCGAGTTCAAATCCTGGACGAAGATGTATGCATTAGACATATCGCTCATACATTTTGGAAAGTTATGAATTCAACTATTTTCCCTCAATCTATTGATAAATAGAAGGACAGACTGGGCTCTTTAACCCGTGACAACCTGTCTAGTAGAAGGAAAGCTCAAAATCCAAACGTGTGAAACTCTGCTAAAAAATTTAACTCGGCACATCTTGAAACCATTAAGTCTAGGGCACCTCGTTATATAAGCAATTATATTATGTTGTTAATATATATATATATATATATATATATATAGTGAGAGAGAGACCACAACAGCAATGCTTTGATAAAATTCCTACCACCCTGATGTACACAGTCGGCTGGAACGATAGAATACACCGACTGTGCCTCAGCAGAGGGGTAAGACACCATCTACGAGTGTCCTGGATATGAGCACCCCTTCTTTGACATTGCTCCCATGTCTACAATGGCCCGGAATGGTAGCACCTGATAGAGCCCTATCTATGGTTTAAATAGAAATAAACTGAGAATTAATTTTTATTTATTTATTTATTGCGGACTTTTCCCCCTCATCTTGGTAGTTTTTTGTGTTGTTTCTTCTTTCACTACGTTTCGGCCAAATTCCCTCTGGCCTTCTTCAGGTGATTTTACCGCGACCTCGGATAGGAATGCTGAGTCTTGTAACCGTATCCCCAGTAATTACTGCCTTCCATAGTTGTTGTCTATCGCACCACGTTTTTGACCAAGTAAACCTCTGGCCGGCTCGGGTAGGATTTGAAACCGCTATCTTACTTGTACTTACACAAAACTAAATTGTTTGATATCGAACTGTTTTGACATTTAATTGTGTGTAAACAAAATCTGTGCTTATACTAAACTGAATTGGCTGAATTAGAACTGTTTGAATAATGATCCTCTACAAAAACACAAAAGTGAAAGTACGTTCACCAGATGGAGACACGGAATACTTCGACATTGTTGCAGGAGTACTACAAGGAGACACGCTAGCCCCATACCCCTTTATCATCTGTCTAGACTACGTGCTTAGAGCTTCGATCGACAAAATCAGAGAAAATGGCTTCGAGCTGACTAAGAAAAGAAGCAAAAGGTACCCCTCAAAAACAATCACAGACGCCGACTACGCCGATGACTTAGCGTTACTGGCGAATACGCCTAATCAAGCAGAGACACTACTGCATAGTTTGGAACGAGCTGCAGCAGGCATTGGCCTCCATGTCAATGCGCACAAAACTGAATATATGTGTTACAACCAAACGGGCAACATTACCACTCTAGACGGAGCCTCTCTGAGGCTAGTGGACAAATTCTCCTACCTAGGAAGTAGCGTCTCATCAACAGAAAACGACATCGACACACGGCTGACGAAAGCATGGACGACTATAGATAGGCTCTCAATAATATGGAAATCAGACCTGACAGATGAAATGAAGCGCAGTTTCTTCCAGGCAGCGGTTGTATCGATACTGCTATATGGATGCACTACATGGACGCTAACCAAACGGCTGGAAAAGAAACTTGACGGCAACTACACAAGAATATTGAGAGCAATATTGAACAAGTCCTGGCGACAACACCCCACGAGAAGTCAACTGTACGGCCACCTGCCTCCCATCAACTATACAGGTCAGACGAGCCAGACACGCCGGACACGTGACGTACTACTATGGACCTCCACATATGGCCAAGCAAAAGCAGGACGACCAGCCCGAACTTACATACAGCAGCTATGTGAGGACACAGGATGTAACCCAGAAGACCTGCCGGAGGCGATGAACGATAGGGAAAAGTGGCGAGAGATGGTCAAGGATATCTGTGCTGACGGCACGACATGATGATGATGATGATGATGATGATGATGAATAAACTTCTAAATAGCTTGAAATAGAAATGTTTTCGATAATTAAATTGTGTACTCAAGCTAAACTGGATTGTATGAAATAGGACATATTTTTTGTATAAAAATGGATTTGGCGTTAAATAACCTACAAAGATAATATGCCATAAACCAACCAACCAACCAACCGCCCAAGTAAAGATATGTATCGGCAAGCTTTTATCCGGTCAATCTGTATACATCGCTACACTTCACTCGTTATGAGAAATTTTTGAGAGAAATGTTCAGAGATGAAAGTATCGTAGGGGAACATCATAGTATAGCAGCCAACGCTTGTAAAATACGAATGCCCCTCTCTGAGTCTTAATGATTAATATCCAGTGACAAGCCAAAGACACACAATCAGTAATCACGTCAGTTGCAGGTGTTGTATCAGAGTTGTATTTCTTATAGTTGGATTACATGACAAAGAATAAGAGGTCTTATACTCTCAGGAATACATACATACGTATATATATATATATATATATATATATATATATATATATATATATGTGTGTGTGTATATATATATATATATATATATATATATATATATTGTTACGAGTTCGGAGAATTCCCTTGGCGACGAATAAATGCCCCTCTGGGACTCCCACGTTCAAGCCTCTAAAACGGCTTGTATATTCCCCAGAAATCCCGTCACACGTACATAAGAATAGAAAAGAAACAAAGAAGGCTGATATCCATTCGGCGAAGCTCCGTTCTTCCAGGACTGAAGAAGACGAACACAACCTAAGGTTATGAATGGAAAACAGAGCATTTATTACAAAAAATAAAAACAAGTATTAATGACAACATGAAAGGGAGAAAGTCCTATCGACTAGAAGGTTATTTTATACGTTTGATTATAACATTTCATGAGAGAGAGAGAGAGAGAGAGAGAGAGAGAGAGAGAGAGAGAGAGAGAGAGAGAGAGAGATTCAACATGTGAGTTAAGGGAGATAGCTGGCAATCTTTTACTTGAAGTTTCTTCATATTTGTTTCCTTCCTTGCATTTTTCAGGGTTGGGAGTGCCGTAGATTTTCCCATTCTTCAGCACAATTGCTTGTTTAATGTTTAGGGTAGGCGGGCTTTTTTCAACGCCGAACCTAAAATAAGAAAAATCTGCCGACATTGTCAGCACATCTTCATGTCACCACAGTCAGTTGGGAACTAACTTATTTTCTATTCAGCATTCCCTTAAATCACATTTTCTTTCGCGTTTGTTTCCACCGCCTCCTAACTGATCCACTTCTGTCGATACACCCTATTTTTGACTTGGGCGTTTGGGTTTTGTTATTGTTTGGCCTTTCGAGGTTATACTGCGTTCATTTCTTCTCTCTCTCTCTCTCTCTTTCGTTTCTCTTTCTCTTTTTCTCTGTTTCTCTCTCCATAGCATCATCATTCTTAGCAGAAAAAAGAATTATTCTTTTCATTGTACCTTCATTATTTTAGTAAGACAAAATATTTCTTAAACATCGAGTCGATGCGTCAACCAAATTATTTTCTGAGCCCTTAATATGTTCTATTTGCATATTAAAATCACCTAAAATTAGACTCCTGTTTAATATCTTTCTATTATTACTATTCATCTTATTTATGAAAACTAACGTATTGTGATCGGTATATATCACTTGGACATCCTTCTTAATAGTCGATTAAGCCCTTTGGTATTGACCAAATTTCTTTGAATAGTAACTAATCTAGTACAAGTCCCCTGCTCATCTTGTTTTAGAGTACTGCCCCAGTACCATGTTCCCTGGCATCTACCGCTAAATAGAACTCGTTGCTGAAATTCGTAGCCATTAACACCGGATATTTTTTTCGAAAGTCACTTGCCCTTTTCAGACCACATAAACCTATTTCTCTTTCTTAGCACATCTGTTAATGGCGCAGCTAAGCTAGTGTAGTTTTCGCAGAATTTTCGGAAGAATCCTGCGAGGCCGAGAAATTTCCTAGTTTCCCGGATATTCTTCGGTGTCGGATGTCTACTTATATTCTCTGACTTGGAACCAACCGGTGGAGCCTTCCCCTTGCCTACTATATATCCTAGATATTCTACTGATGTCTGACAGAAATAGCTTTTTCACAGATTTATTGTCAAGTTGGCCGCTTGTTTTCTCTGGAAACAGATTCGATATGTTTCTCCCAGGTATCATTGTGGATTACAATATCATCGATGTACGCATCGACTCCTCGGATATCGGTTAAGCAGGCATTTATTAATCTCACGAAGGTAGCCTGATAATTCCTCATTCTAAAAGGCGTCACACAATATTGATATGTTCCTACCGGGGTGACGAACGTGGATATTTTCTTTACTCAGTCTGTAAACGGAAGGGCTCACTACCCCTTTAGTAAGTCGAACTTCGTGAGGTATTTTGCTCGACCGATCCTGTCAGTGAAGTTTTCAATTCAATGGGTGGAAGGTTCAATATATCAATGGCATTTACCTTTCGATAATCCGTGCAAAAATCAGTTGGTCCCATGTTGCTTCAGCACTATGGCTTATTCCTTACTGCCAGGGTAGGCTGGCTTATTTTCTGTGCCGAACCCCCCCAAAAAAGAAATATCTGCCGGCTTAGTTGGTGGATCTTTACTTGACCGCAGGAAGTCAGAACTAACTTTCCTTTCTTATTTTCTATTCCGCGATCCCTCTAACCACATTTTCGTTGGAGTTTGTTTCCAACACTCCGATCTGCCCCATTTCTGCCGATACACTATAGTTTTATCTTGGGCGTTTACTTGTTGTTATGATTTGGACTTTCGGGAGTATCCTGCGTTCATATCCTCGCTCGTTTTTTCCTAATCATTTTCTCTCCTCTCTTTTATCTCTTTCTCCCTATCCATAACAATATATATGTATATATGTAAAAAGTTGCAATTTACTTCTATATTTTAAGTAATGTTTTAATGATAGTATGGTTTACAGAAGCTTCTAACTCTCTGTTACTATCTTTTCTTCCCTCACTCCTCTCTCTCTCTCTCTCTCTCTCTCTCTCTCTCTCTCTCTCTCTCTCTCGTTATAACATCTGTTAATCGCCTTAGCGTGCTAGTAGTAAAATATTTTGACAAGGTAATGAAGCAGTGCACATGGAAAAGAAAAATGGATTCATGCCTTTCTTAGTAAAATGAAAGGATATTCAGCCCATGTTTGCTACTCAGAATTCACATTCAGCAGAATGATGTTTGATTAATGCAAGTGAAGCACAAGATCAAATTTTGTCTAAAACTTCAGGAAAATATGACTGAAATATCTAACAAGTTAACACAGGCGATTTCCCGCTCTAAAAAAAATCGAAAGCTTGCTCATTTAGGAAATATTGACTGGTTTTGTTGACTTGTTTAATGACATGTCAATTTTTAATTGTTTATTTAATGCCAGAATTTGATTTGTTTGTAAATGTCGGTTCTGTTTCATGTCTATGTTTTTATATTGCATTTTATCTTCATAAAATAATTCTATTTCTCAATAATCATTTCTTTACACATTGTTTGATATCAAAAATTCCTATCTAATTCATAACCCAGTTGGCTGGGGCTGTAGAATACACCGACATCATCTCTGCAGAGGGATAAGACATCCACCGAGTATTCTAGATATAACACTAAGCAATCTGATGGTGAGGCTCCAGTAATGCTGCAGCTTTGGGAAATGTTGAGTGCCTCGCTGACAGGTCCACTTTGGAATGGTAACACCTGATAGGATCATATCAATGAGTTGAATATAACTGTTTGACATTTAGATTGAGTGCAAACAAATGACTTATACTAAATTGAATAGTTTGAAAAAGAACAGTTCGATCATTTAACTGTGTGTAGACAAATGACTGAGGTTTTAATTGAATCCTTTGCAATACTTGAGCCCATTTAACTTTGTTGAATTATGCTTAACTGAAACGTTAGAAATAGAAATGTTGGGTAATTTGTGTGCAACCAAATGACAGATGTTTAATTGAATTGTTAGTGATACATAGCAATACTTGAAACCATTTAACTTTCATGACTAATTCAAAATTGAATAGTTAGAAATAGAACTGTTTGATCATTTAACTGTCTACATCTAAAAAAATGTATTCCAAAATTATATATCTAATATACATGTAAAGACAGGATTCGGCATTAAAAGACCAGCAGTGATTGATATTTCATAAAACGGAATTAAACTAGGTCCCTAAAGCAAAGATTTTTGAGCATTTAAATAGTTTCATATCTGGGTATCTAATACTAAAACTTCTACTTAATAATTATTATTTGTTAGCTCACACGTTTCATCTTCTAATGCTTTTTTTATGAGTAATACAAAATATGATTAAGTAAGAGTCAAATTTTTTCAAGTTATGGCTGGTTTGGTTTGGTTTGTTGGGTTTTATGGCATATCGACTTTTGTTGGTTATTTAACGCCAAATATATTTTTATGTAAATAATCTGTTCTATTGAAAACAATTCAGTTTAGCATAAGTACACAGTTTAATTGTCAAAAACATTTCCATTTCAAATTATTCAAACAGTTATATGTAACAATTCAATTAAGTGTAAATGCAGTTTTAATGTCGAAAAACAGTTCTATTTCAAACAACTCAGTTAAGCATAAGCACGCAGTTTAAATGTAAGTACGGTTTAATTGTCAAAAACATTTCTATTTCAAGCTATTCAGTTTACTCAAACAATTCATTTTAACATAAGTATGCTATTAGTTCTATTTAACCCATAGATAGGGCCCTTTCAGGTGCTACCACTCTGGGCAATACACTGAGTTAAATGTCAAACAGTTTTATTTCAGATAATTCAGTTCAGCATAAGTACACAGTATAGACGTCAAAAACAGTTCTATTTTGAGCAATTCAGTTCAAATGTCAAAACAGTTCTATTTTAAACAATTCAGTTTAGCATAGACACGCAGTTTAAATGCAAAAAAAATCAGAATAGTGAAAGAAGCACGGTTTATTTCTATTTAAACCATAGATAGGACCCTTATCAGGTGCTACCACTCCGGGCCAGAGTGGACCTGGGAGCGATGGCAATAAAGAGGTACTCCGCATTCCCCAAAGCTCCAGTATTGCTGGAACCTCACCATCAGATTGTTTAGTGTCATATCCAGAACACTCGTTGGTGGGGGGTCTTACCCCTTTGCAGAGATGCAGTCGGTGTATTCTACAGCCCCAGCCGACTGGGCAATCAAATTATGGCGTTTGTCACCACCTAACATACTTTTGTTTTGATCTGATTCATTTGTTTAACATTGTTTCAAATCTCAATAAATTATTCAATGCCAAAATTTGATTTAATTTTAATCGTTTTTATTGTAATTATATCTATATTTTCTATGTTCCCAAATCTTTTTATCTAACATTTTTTCCTTTGTTTTTAATCCTTTACAAACAGTTTAATGATCATATATGCTTTTAATTATTCTTATTCAATACTTGTAAATTTCAAACTGATCAATTTTGAATCATATATAAGACTCAAACAAGTACTATCACTCCGGGTCAGAGTAAACCTGGAAGTGATGTCAACAAACGGTACACTACCCAGAGCTCCAGACGTAGAACTTCATCATTGGACGCAGTTTGATCTCATACCCAAGACTTGCATTTTTGCCAGGAATGCTGGCAGCTTTTCTCAAATCTGCTGTCCGGGCAAATGACTACGGCAAGCGCTCAAAGGTATTGTGCTTCTTCCTTGGTCAATAATTGACGTAAGTAACATCGTTACCTTTAGGATATCACTATAACCATTGAGCTGAGCATTTTAAAAATTTTTTTGAAATTCAAAGAGCCTTTAACTAGGTAATGGATAAAAAATTCCCAATTTGATCTGGCGGGAAAATAGTGTTCAGGACGTAGATTTCAACAGGAAGAAGAAGCACACTCTCGCTTTAACCCTACAGGCAGGTTCTCGTAAATCATTAGGAATATATTTTTTAACTACAATTCACACGAGCAGAATCCAACACAAGGTCAATTATAAGTTTAATAGGTTTTAACAAATTTTTCATGGTTTTATACTGCACTTAACCGGGTCATCGGCCTTATGAGTAGAGTGTTATCCAATTGTCCGGGAGACCGGAGTTCAATCCAAGGTCGAGTCATACCAAAGACTCAAGAAATGGTACTTGATACCGTCATGCTTAACTCTCAGCATTATAAGGTAAGGATCAAGGATGAAGTGGAGCAATCCAAGGAATGGAGTCGCGCCTTCCCCTACACGTCAGTTTAGTAGCTATTTAAAAGGGAGCCTTCGGGTCACCCTCGTCTATGGTTGACAACTTTACTATGTTGCACTTCAGTGAAATTTGGTGGCTTACAGTGGTAGAGTGTTCGCCAATGGCCTGGAAGACAGGGGTTCAATCTCAAGTCGAGTCGTAACTAAGACTCAAAAAATGGTACTTGATGCTGCCATGCTTAACATTCAGCAATATAAGGTACGTCTCAAGAGTAAAGTGAAGAAATTCAGGGAAAGGAGTAACGCCTTCCCTTACACCTCGGTGTAGTAGCTTTTGGAAAGGGAGCCTTCGGATAGCCCTCGACTACGGTCGCCAAAACAACCATTGTGCTAAACTTTCTCCATTAATATGATATACTTGTGCATTCGTGTAGAGACCACCTTTAAATATCTAGTCATCATTAATCCATTATATAAGTAACTATGCTCTCCAAATTGTATATTTTAAAAATCATCACTTGTTTCCTTTGACAATAGTATTTTTTCAATTCACGAAACTTTTATCAATGGAGCTGGCATGAGATGATGAGATAATTGCTTTCAGATTATATATATATATATATATATATATATATACCAACCTCTTCCGCTCGAACAGATGTGACTTAAGGTCATTTTTAAACCAAGTTTAACAGGTCTGATAGAGTTTTTCTTTTCCTAGACTAGTTGCCGTACCAAGATTGAAGAGCCTAGTCTGCCCTTATTTAACCATATCTGGAGCGAGGGTAACTGGATCGAAAACCTTACCCACAGGGTGTTAGTGCCCTGTGAAATGCAAACAGTCTCGGTCAGCATTTGAACTGGTGTCGTTTGATCCATTTTCAAGGACACGAACGTCTCCGTAGGAATATCAGCGAATTTCTGTCGCGGGTTTGTGCAACGCTTAGAAAATGCATCATATCCTAATGAACCAGATGAAAAACTAGTCCATTGAAAATCTCTAACATTATAATGAAGAGAGGAGAGAGAGTGTCTTCATTAGAGGGTGACATACTAAGGTAACACTTTTAAAAGGAAAAGTACTCGATTTTATTTTTCTGTTCAGAATGCTCGACAAGCTAACCATGCCTTTTTATCTAAACAATCTTAACGTTTTGTCTCAGATAGTGACTGTTCTTTTTTCGATCGTCTCAACTATTTCTGAGTTCATCTAATCACTTCACGCCGGACATTGTAAATATACGTTCGTAGCGTATTCATCTTTTTGTTTTTTAATCCTTTATCAATTTTCTTTTTCAGACAGCATTGGTAGGCCAAACAGCTACTCTATCAACAGATGGAATGAATTTTAAGACGTCTACATTGCCTGAATCCGATTCTAAACCAGTTCTATAACAGATTTTCGTTTCCGTTATTTCCAGTCGAACGCTTACAGACGTTCAGTTCTAATTCTTAAAAGGCTATTAATAAACTAATGATATGCTAAGAGGCGCGCTTAGTAAGACATTGAATCGATAACCAAAGTTCAAATCCTAGATGGTGCTGTTTGCGTTCCATTTTGCGTTAATACTCTTGGTAAAGGTAAAGATCCATCTCTTTTCATCAGTTAAGGATATGTTAGTCTGGGTTATTAAGCCTTGTTAAGGTAGCCACAGAAACAACAACAACAACAGCAATGATGATAGTAATAATAAAAGAGAACTTGCCGAAGTGTGGACTTTGCTGTCCTGTTTGACCATAAAGTAAAATTAAAAGAAAACGAAAAGGATAAGTACCTCGATTTTGCTATGTGAAAAAAAAACAAAAAACTGTGGAACATCAAAGTGACAGTGATACCAATTGTAACTGGCACTCTTGGTACAGTCACCAAAGGATTGATAAAAGGACAGGAGGACATGGAAATAAGAGGAGGAGTAGATACTATCCAAATTACAGCGTTATTAAGATCGGTCAGAAGAGAAGAGTCCTGTAGACATGAGGAGACTTGCTTTCACTCAAACTCCAGCGGGAAACTATCAGCTAACACTGGTGTGAAAAACTCTCAAGATAATGATAATAATTTCCGTAATAAATCAAACCCATTAGAGTAAAAAGACTAAAGAATCACAAAATTAACATAATATTGTCACGTAAATAAGTCGGCAGTATAAACTAAACAATCTTACCGAGACTGCCCAATAAACTGAATTATCTTTCATGGCGTAACGCTAAAGTGTTGGGCTGTGGTCTCGAAGTAAGCGATTTCGAACTCAAGTCACGATATTACGTTCACTTTCGTATTAATACCCTTAAGAAAGGCATGGGGGTGTCCTCGTGGTGTAATGGTTAAAGCGATGGACTGCGGAATCGTAGTATGCGAGTTCGTACTCCAGTCGAGCTATTACGTTCACTCTCTGGCAAATACCCATGGGAAAGGTATGGACCCTCTTATCCTCCCAGCTGTGGGTTAAATAGTACCACTACTGTTCTTCTAAAAGAATGGCTTTGGCATTAAATAACCTACAAAGGTTGATATGTCATTAAACAAAGAAACCAAACCAAACCTAAGAAAGGCGTGGACCCTCTTACCACTCTAGCTATGGGATAAACAGGGCCACAGCTGTCCTTCTATAAAGATGCTTTCGGCATTGAATAACCCACAAATCTTGATATACAATTAAACTAAGTTAATATGACACGCACAACAGTGTATGAGGAGATACCTACCATGTGAGAAGATAATATAGGTAAAAAATAAACTGTCATTACTCGAGCTGTATTTCGCTTTACACTCTGCCTGTCAGTCAAATCTCTACATCCCATCTCGGGATTGATGACGATTGGTGGGAGGACATTACGGAACTATTGATCATATGTTTTATTTATGTATGAGATAAGCTCTGTCAATCATTAGATGAATAATTTTGAATTGTATTATCCTTCATTTTCCTCATTCTAATCATAGTGGTTAGCAGCTTTAAAAAATAAAAGTAATATTTTTGAATGCTTTTAACACTTATAATGAATATAGCACTGAGCAAGGGGAGGCAGGTGTCATGAATGACTTTATATTCACAGTTTAATGTTCGATATATGTAATCGATAAAGAAGTACTCGGTAAAGGGCATTAAAAAACGAGATTATGTTGAAAAATAAACATTTTGTGGGTATTATTTCGTGAGTAGGCTGTAAAACCGGCTCATTGGTCTAGTGGGTAGAGTGTTCGCCAATGGTCCGGGAGACCTGGCTTCAATACCAGGACGAGTCATACCAAAGACTTTAAAAATGGTACTTGATACCACCTTGCTTAACACTCAGAAACATAAGGTACGTATCTAGGGTAAAGTGGAACAATCCAGGGAAAGGAGTAGCATCCTCCCCTACCCCTTGGTGTAGTAGCTATAGAAAAGGGGGCCTTCTGGCCACCCTCGACTACTGTCGCCAACTTTACTTTTTAGGCTGTAAATATTGTGGTAAAAAATTGTGAAGTCCAGATGTTAATAATCAAATGAAATAATTTATTAGATAGTGTTTATAAGTACAAAACATGAGTAAAACTAAATAGATGAGTATAGGTATTGTTGTAAATGAGGTTTTGTGATGTAAAGAAAAACAGAATCTATGAATACTGGGTTCAAATGAAGTCACTATTGAAATACCCAATAAATTATTGTTCGATTACTTCATTCTCTGTAACTAAAAACTTTATTTTATCACTGTATAAATCAACCAGGTTCGCTGGGGCTGTAGAATACATCAACTACATCTTTGTAGAGGGGTAAAACCCTCTTCAACCATCTGATGGTGAAGATCCAGCCTTGGAGATTTGGGGAATATGGAGTTCATTTCCATTGTTCCCAGGACTATTCTGAGCCGAAGTGATATCACTTAATAGGGTCCTATCTATGGGTCAAATTAAACAAACTCTGTTGAAATAAATGGCTGATGTAACATTGTGACTGTTACATTGCAATACTTAAAATCATTTATCCATGTGGAAAAAAAACTCAGGTTCGATTCAGAATGTTATCTCTAGAATGTGTTTACAATTCACTTATATGTTTGATATATAAGTATAAAGAGGATCTGGCATTGCATAACCTACAATGGCTGATATGCCGTAAAAGAACAACCCAATCAAACCCAACCAAACCAAAGTGTAAAGGTTTTATTTATCTTTCTGAAATCTTACTCGTCATAATATGAGTAACATAAGCAAACGTTTTATTATTTTAAGATAGATCAGATTTCCCTACGATCAATAAGTAATGAGAAGCATTTCACGCCCTTGTTTGGCATATGTTGATGTCACTTTCAGTAGATGAGATATTGCAGCCAAATATGTGAACTGGTCAACTGACTTCAGAAGTTTGCTTCTTGAAGTGTAGATGACACCTTTTTTGCTTAAAACACATGTAGTTTGTTTCATTTGAATTCACATAGAGGCCAAAGCCTCCTGTCGCAATTCCACGTTATACAGCGGGGGGTTCTGCTTCTCTGGTATATTTGCAAAAAGTTCAAGGTCAACCACGTAATCTGCGTCTGTTTTAGTTTCTGCATGATAACTGATTCTTGCCTTTTTTACAAATATGAAACCCTTTCCTTTTTTTAGATCTATGGATGTTCGAAGGAGGTAGTCTAACGGGATTTCTTTCAAGCTATTGCTGTGTCCATATTACAATATGGATGCATCATATGGAGACCAAGAAAAAAACACGTGGAGAAAAAGCTACATGAGAACTACACAAAAACGTTGCATGCTGTATATGGATGTGTCAATGTTGTCCGACCAGCAAAGACTTAAATAAGCTCTGAGCAGACACACGATGAAGCCTGGAAGACCTGCTTGGGGCGATGGATAAGAGGGATGGAGGCAAGACAGAGTAAAGTTAGCGACCATAGTCGAGGGTGACTCGAAGGCTCCCTTTTCGATAGCTACTACACCAAAGTGTAGGGGAGGGCGCTACTCCATTCCCTGGATTGCTTCACTTTACCCTTGAACCGTACCTTATAATGCTGAGTGTTAAGCAAGGTGGTATCAAGTTCCATTTTTAAAGTCTTTGGTATGACTCGACCTGGGATTGAACCCAGGTCTCCCGGGCCATTGGCGAACATTCTAACCGCTGGGCCAATGTCCCGGTAAAAGACAGAGTAAGGGAAGTTTTTGCTGCCGATGTGACTTGATGGTGTAGAAGAATCAAACGTTTCTTAGAATACTTAATCGAAGAAATTTTGATGACTTAATTCTCTTAGGTCTATTAATATTAACTGTGAAGCAAAAGAAATAAAGATAAAAGAAATACAATAAAAAATTGATAATTGACAATTCTTTGTCCAAGATAGAGAGGCAACATAACACGATTGCATTTATTTCTATTTAGTGAAATGCAAAATGTATTAAGTTTAGCAGCTGGTACCAAGAATCAGTTTTGTTGCCATTCACTTCCGGGTTCCAGATGTTTCGTTTTTCAGACACACTTGTAAAATCTGTCAAATGTACTACTAATCTTGGCAAATTGGTTGTTCACCTTTTAGTGAAATGCAAAATGTTTTAAGTCTTTGACGATGCCTCTTATGTTCTTTTAGCTAAGTTAGTTCAGCAGCTGGTACCAAGAATCAGTTTTGTTGTCATTCACTTCCGGGTTCCTGATGTTTCGTTTTTCAGACACACTTGTAAAATCTGTCGAATGTACTACTCATCTTGGCAAATTGGTTGTTCTCCTTTTTGTAATTCATGTAATAAGAAGATATCAAGCAAGCCAGCTAAGTTAACCGTTTTCATCTGCATTTGCTTGAGGGAGATAGTAGGGAGACGGTAGCTGCGTTTTGGTTCCCGATAGCTGAGGACCTTTGTGTTCTTTAACCTTTCTAAAAGATCAAGATATTCGAAGATCACTGAAAAGCAGAATAGTATGCATTTTCTATATGAGCACTAAGGGTAGATAATAATGGTTGTTTCGAAGTATTGGCGTGAGCCTGTCGTCGTTTTAGTTTAAACAAGTTACCATATGTGCGAAATCTGATATATACTTAATTCTTATAATCCATGCAATTTGTTGCCTGTCTCACAATCATCCATAAGAACCCTGAGAATAGGGTGGGGCCATGGATAAAATCTCTGACACTTCATTTAGAATAAGCGGCAGCTTTTTTACTCTCTTCTTTACTGTCTTTAAAATGACGACTCAAGTCATGTGAGATCGAAAGCAGAACTTATTGATTAGATGGAGGGTGATACAAGTCGAAATTCTTGATAATGGTATATATTCAATATCCGCTCCATAAGAGAATGATGACTACTCAGAAGCAACAAGGGCATAATGGTTAGCAAGCTAGACTAGCAAACCTACACGAGTGAGTTCGAGTCTCACTGGGTGCCTCATTCATATGGCCTTGTGCTACGTCTAAGCAAAAAGCTGAGTAAATTACTACTCAGAAGCAACAACAAATACTACATCAAGTCAGTGAAATGGAATATTCTTTTTTTTGCGAATACCTTTCATATTTCTCAGTCAAATTTATTTAAAATTGGAATGTTAACCCATAACTGTATATCACTTCTATATACGTAAATAATCTAGGTTTGGTTTCTTTGTTTAATGGCATATCAACCTTTGTAGGTTATTTAATGCCAATGCAATTCTCCTAGAAGAACAGTTGTGGTATTAATTAACCCATAGCTGGGAGGATAAGGGGGTTCATACCTTTCCCAAGGGTATTTGCCCGAAAGTGAACGTAATAGCACGACTGGATTACGAACTCGCGTACTACGATTCCACAGTCCATCGCTTTAACCATTACCCCACGAGGAAACCCCCCGTAAATAATCTAGCATTTCCTCCTTGATAATTTCAGTTTATTTAAAAATTACTGGCGAGGTAATTTTATGAGGATTCTCAGTATCAAAATATAAGCATAAAAATCGTGAAATATTCGGTGTTAAGCATATTATCGCGCAGTACGGGTATCTCAGGTGGTGTAGAGGTTAGAAAATTAGACGAGTAAATTTCATTGGGTGCCCTATTCATACGGCTTTTTGCCACATCTAAGGAAAATGCTTAGTAAATTACAACAATTATTGCGCAGTAGTTAGACGGCAATTACACAAGAATATTGCGAGCAATATTGAACAAGTCCTGGCGATAACACCCCACAAGGCACCAACTATACGGCCACCTGCCTCCCGTCACGAAAACTATCCAAGTTAGACGAACCAGACTTGCAGGACACTGTTGGAGAAGCAACGACGAGCTCATAAGTGATGTACTCCTATGAATCCCCGCATATGGCCGAGCAAAAGCAGGACGACCAGCTCGAACATACATACAGCAGCTGTGTGAGGATACGGGATGTAACCCTAAAGACCTGCCAGAGGTGATGAACGATAGGGAGAAGTGGCGAGAGAGGGTAAGGGATATCCATGCTAGCGACACGACATGATGATGATGATGATGATCATAAATGGAATGAGTTGAGGATATGACAAAATCACAAATGTTATCAATCATGCGTTGTAGGAAGCTGGCAGGACTCAAAATGGGATAGCTGCCCTTGTGAAATGTTCTCAGTCTGCCATCTCAAAGATAAATAGATGAACTTGTTCAGAATGGTCCAATTACGCTTCCAAACCCAAGGCAGCAGAGGGAAATAAACGTCAGTTGAAAAGGATCCTTTTTTTCAATGATTTTGACAACTGTGAATAAATTTCGAAAGCCTTGAATGATGTCGGTGTTGCTGCTTCACATTCCCTTATACAAAGGTGATTCCATAAGCTCTCATATGACAGCAGGCTACCAATTTTGAAGCCACTGCTAACATTTAAATAGAAAGGAAAGTGTTCAATATAGGCGAGTGATCATCAAAATTGGTCTATTTTTGATCATTTGAACCATATAATCTTCAGTGATGAAGCAAGATTCTGTATTTTCAGCAGTGATCGTGGCCCTCTCGTCTTGAAATATAATACCAAATGCTAGCCCAGTCGGTTTCGCCGGTAGAATACACCGACTGCTTCTCTGCTGAGACGTAAGACTCCCCCACCAAGTGTCTTAGATATTACATTAAACAATCTAATGATGAAGCTTCAGTAATGCAGGAGCTTTGGGGAATGCAGAGTACCTCTTTATTTCCATCGTTCCCTGGCCCACTCTGACCGGGAGTGGTAGCATCTAATAGGTTCCCATGAATAGGTTAAATAGAGCTAAACTGTGTGCTTATGTTAAACTGTATTGTTTGAAATAGAATTGTTTTGACATTTAAACTGGGTACTAATGCTAAACTGAATTGTTGAAAATAGAACTTTTTATATGTTATTAAATAACCAACTGACTGAAATATATTTGGCATTAAATAACCTACAAATTAACTAAAGTAAACCAAACCAAACTATACCAAACCAAACCAAACCATGTCAAATGCGTTAAAAAAGTGTAAAATTCCATTAATCAGTAATGGTTTGGAGTTGCATATTTATCCCCAATATTGGAAAGATCTGCTCCTTGAAAAGATCGATTAACACTGTAGTCGATCAGGATATCTGAAATCATGTTTTTATTCCATAATTGAGGAAATTTATTGGGATAATCAGTTCATCTTTCAGTATTGGCTAATTTCAACTCATTTACTGAAATCTACGAAAAATGTTCTGGAAGAAAATGATACCTATCCTTGATTGGCCTTCAAATAGCCCAGATGCAAGTCCAATAGAAAATTTATGGGGAATCTTCAAGAGGAGATTTAGAATACAATCCATTAGATCTTGAGGAACTGAACCGAGTCATTACTGAGGTGTGGGTATCGGTCGCACTGGAGATCTGATTTAATCGGCCCGTTAACAGAACGAAAGAATTTTTTTTTTAAATATGCAAAACTTACTACGATAAAATATCAAGTGAATTAACAGTTCTATCAGTTCTTCGAATGTGTGTTCCTTAACAAATACTTTCTCTTGATAAAAAAAAGACAGTTTTTTTCTTTATTTTACAAGAGGTAACAATATTCTAATTAACCAAATTCTAATTTCAAAGAAGACATTCTTTGTCAGAAAATAAATACATACAATTAATGCTTTTAAGAGAAAAAAAATCAAACTTAAATTTAAAAGAGGAATAAAAAAGTAAAAAAAATCAAACCCCTGAATATTCTATTTTATTTAATTGCTGCATTATATGGATGGATTTACGCAGACCAACTTGATTCAGTGTGACTCAGGGAAGGTTATTGTCCAGATTGAGAAATAATTGCAGTGAATTGCCAGACCAAGGATGAACTTCCAAATAGGAAGGGACATTTTTGATTCTTCATATGGAAAAAATCGGGGAGTCTCCCTGAAAAAAATTGGAAGATTTCAACTTATTTTTTATTTCTTAACTTTATGCCACAAATGAAATGTTCCAGTGATCAAAAATGTTAATCAGTAGGTTCTAAATGTGGTTAGTATGGAGGATTTTGAATAAACCAAAAATTCTAACGATTTCCTTTTTTTTTTTAGGTTTGTTGGGCTGTAATCGTTGAAAATGAAAGTAATGGTAATTAGTTGGCGACCGTAGTCGAGGGCGACCAGAAGGCTCCCTTTTCAATAGCTACTACACCGAGGTGAAGGGAAGGGCGCTACTCCTTTCCCTGCAGCTAAGTAAAAATAAGTGTTTTTTAATATGTTCTTTGGTAGAATTTGATTACATTCCGAATACTATATATATATATATATATATGTATATATATATATTGTCAAATAAAGACAGATTCTTTCGTTTTATTAAAACATACGAGGATCATTAAACAAGTTTCCAGACTTTTTTCGTATGGGCACTTTTATTGATAGTACACACATGAAACTCGAGTCCCCTTCGAAGTAATCTCCGACGGCTGCAATGCACTTGTTGTACCGTTCCAACAACTTCTGGAAGGCCCCAGGGAAGTCCTCTTGTGTGAGCCTGTCAATGACCTTCGTCACACCCTCTTTTATCTCTTCAATCGTCTAATAACGACAGCCTCTGAGCTTAGAGAATAAGCAAAAGTCACAAGAAGCAAGGTCTGGACTATAGGGAGGCAGAGGAACTGTCATGATGCCCATCTTGGTCAAATAGTCGGTGACAAGGATGGAGTTGTGGACCGGTGCATTGTCCTGGTGGAAATGCTACTGACCCGAATCTCTGATACTCGATTCATGCAAGATGGTCGAAGAGCAGTCTGAAGCATTTCATACGATTCTGTGGCATTTTTTCCAAGTTTAAAACAGAAGGTTATTGCATATCGTTTTTCTAAAGTGTCCTCACGTTCAGATTGCATTTTGAAATTCACTAGCTGTGACAATCAGGTTTTAGTAGGGTGAATTCCAATTCCTGCTGTAGTAGTTCATTTGAACCTGAAATCATAAAAATTAGTTAGTCATCTCATAAGATGTATAGCAATAACATAAATTTTCAAGAGTCTACAACAATTTTAGATACCTGTACAAAAAAGTCTAAAAACTTATTGAATGCACCACGTATCACTGTGGCCAGACACGCAAGAAAGTTGCAGCTGGGATTGAAACCCAGCCGACTTTATGTCATCCAAATATTCTACCGCACTGTTGCCAACAAATTCGGCGTAAGTGAAGGGATTTTAACGTATATGTATTATGTGTATTTCGTTTACATATATGCTTAACGACTACCGAGTGTTCAATTCATTAGATTCTCTTTGCATTACGTGAGTGGCAATTGATATTTTTTTCACAACAGAACCCATTATATATATATATATATATATATATATATATATATATATATATATATACGTGTAGGGGTACAGTAATGAATACATTTAAAGATCATGCGTTTTCCATAACGAATATTTTGTTTTTCAAACTAATTTCTTTCTTCTTCATGGTATTTATTCAGATGGATCTGAAAAATTGAACAACTTAGAAGACCATCAATTTAAAATTGCCAATCCATATATTGCTAAGAACTGTTTTAAGACTTTGGACCCACGGTTATATATATATATATATATATATATATATATATACGAGGTTCAGTTGAAAGATTATTAGGCTAAATAAAATGTTCTCATGGAATGTGACTGAAGGGTTTTTTTTAACAAAGAGGTTCACACATTTCCTATACTGCAGCAGTGATTGTATCCCATTGGCAAAATTCAACAGCAGATATGACGTCATCATATGAAGTTTCGCTCCATCTATCTATCTATCTATCTATCTATCTATATATATATATATATATATATATATATGTATAGATAGATAGATACTACAAGATGGTGAATGGGAAAGTCCTTAGCGTGACACACGGCTCTTCAATCTCAACAAATAAAACTATTTAATGATTGTGTGTCGCTGTAATTTTCCTTACATGAATAGCATTTTGTATTTATCTGAGCGTCGATCTCTAGGGTTACTCGCCTAGGTGATTTTTTTACCTAACCTCATTAATCTGATCATGCGCAGAAGTATTTTTTTTCTTAGTTGGCGACCAAATTATGTGGAACTCTTGTTGACATCAAATTTTATACAACTGCAAGAAGAAAAAAAAAAAGATTTAGCGAAAACAAGAAAACTATTTTAAAATGTACTTCCTTTTTCATTCGTTTCTTTAGGGTAGGCAATATATCTCAAAGTATAGAAAGAAGTTTATTTTATTTATTCTCTTATTTATTTATTTTTTAAATATAAGAACTAATTCAAAACTGTATGGATGGAAGGAAGCGCAAAAACACGAATAAAAATGAAGAAAAAAATGCTGTTAAAGATGAAAATAGAAATTAGAAAGACTTTAAGAAGAATATCCCATAAAAAAAATACGACAAAGAAAAAAAGAAGCATAGAGAATGAGTGAATGTATGAATGAAGTAGAAGCTACGGTATTTTATCCATACATTTAAAAGGAAAAATATCATGAAAAATCAAGGAGAGAAATAGAAATCTTGAAGTGATAAATTCCCACGTATCTTTTCGTGTGTTTGTGTGTTCGTAGAAAGAAAAATTTAGTTAGAATATATTTAACACACATAAACACACACATACACAGAATTTTCAGTTAAAATTACTTTCATTCTTCCCCCTTTCTCACGTTCAGTCAATCTTTACTTTTACATTATCGATTATTTTTTGACAAAACCCGGTTTCTAAATCATAGACTCGTCCATTTTTGTCCAAGTGGTCACATGACCTGGTATTACACTCAGCAGGCGGATACCTTTATGTGCGCATACGTCGAATTAAACACTTTCATATCCTTACATCCCAGGGCACCTCTGGTGGTGTAACGGTTAGCAAGCTAGACTAGCAGACCTACACGAGTGAGTTCGAGTCTCAATGGGCGCCCCGTTCATTCGGCCTTGTGCCACATCAAAGCAGAGCGCTTTGTAAATTACATATCCTTACATCCCGTCCCCCTGTACGTGCATTTATTATGTTAAGTTTAACTGAGTCCAGCTTACGGCCAATCCTTACAATACGTGAATATTAGTATTTTTTTGATGCCTTGTTTTATTTTTATTTTTATTTCTTTAGCTTGATTCTCTTCACACGTATCTTTATGTATGTGTAGATGCATAAATTTAATTTGGAAGGAAAGGGAGACTTCAGCTATCCTTACGGATTTGTAATGAGCAGGAGTGCACGAATAGATATTTTTAAACGTACTCGTTTTTCATTGTATCTATAATTGATTGATTTGTTGACTTTTAACGGTATATCAACTTGTATCGGGTTATTATATTCCAAGAAGTTCGGGAATAGTATTCATTTTACGTACATATTTACATCATTGTGTAGTGGTTTTATAAAATGTTTCTTTTACACATTCTTATCAAATATAAATAATCTTTAAACATATTTATTTCGACCCAACGACAGGACCCTAATATACTACTCCCATTCTTTGTTAGAGTGGACCCGGGAGAAACGGTGAGGAGCAAGGAAGATAAAGATTGCTTTTATACATGTGTCCTCGATGTGTTTAATCCTAGTCATTAGTTGAGTGGTCTCTGTGGTGTTGTGGACTGCGACATCGTAGTAGACGAGTTCGACTCCAGTCGGTTCCGTGCGTTCACATTCAGACTTATACCATTAGAAAAAGTATAACCTTATCCCCCCCACTCCACCATGGACTCAATGGTACCACTACTGTTTTTTTTACGAGGATGGCTTTGGTATTAAATTACCCTCAAAACTTGACATTCTATTCAACAAAATCAAAAAAACCCTGAAACAATCAAACAAACAAACAAACATAGGCAGTTCAGTTGGCTAGGGCTGTAGAATACACCGACTGCATTTTGGCATAAGACTAACAACCTTAATGAGTGTCTTGATATGACACTAAATCATCTGATTGTGACGTTCGTGTTCTGGAGCTTTGGGAAATACGGAGTAACTTTTTATTACCTTTGCTCTGAAGACTACTTTGACCCTGAGTGGTATTATCTGTTAAGGTCCAATCTCTGCGACAAATAGCAATATTTACTTATTTACTCTACTTAGATTGGTTTGGTTTTATGGCGTATCAACCATTGCAGGTCATTTAATGTCAAATACTGTTAACGCATAAATACTAGATATATTGAATTTGGTTTGGTTGGATTTTATGGCATATCAACCATTGTAAGTTGTGTAATGCCAAAAAGTGTTTACACATATACAATAGACATATTGAATTCGGTTTGGTTGGGTTTTATGGCATATCAACCATTGTAGGATATTTAATACCAAATACTGTTTACGCATAAATACTAGATATATTGAATTTGGTTTGTTTGGATTTTATGGCATATCAACCATTATAGGTTATTTAATGCCAAATACTGTTTACACATATACAATAGACATACTGAATTCGTTTTTTTGGGTTTTATGGCATATCACCCATTGTAGAATATGTAATACCAAATACTGTTTACACATAAATACTTGATATATTGAAGATGGTTTCGTTTGGTTTTATGGCATATCAACCATTGTAGGTTATTTAATTCCAAATCCTCTTTATACATGCATATTAAATATATACGATTTGTAAACACATTTTGTTGATAACGTTTTTAAACGAACCGCAGCTCATTGTTTAGCTCACAGTAAAATGGTCACATGTATTG
The DNA here is from genome assembly GCA_963585895.1 of Sepioteuthis lessoniana. Taxonomy (NCBI): domain Eukaryota; kingdom Metazoa; phylum Mollusca; class Cephalopoda; order Myopsida; family Loliginidae; genus Sepioteuthis; species Sepioteuthis lessoniana. The sequence goes on from OY757940.1 coordinate 61,367,970, forward strand.
CTATATATCGCTAACAATTCATAAACATAAGTCTTTTGTTTGCACTCAGTTTAAATGTCGAATAGTTGTATTTGACTATCAGGTACTACCACTCCAGGTCAGAGTGGACCTGGAAGCGATGGCAATGAAGAGGTACTCCGCATTTCCCGACGCACCAGCATTACTTTATCTTCATCGTCAGATATTTTAGTAGGGTCTTACCCCTCTGCAGAGCTGGAGTCGGTTTATTCAATAGCCCCAACCGACTGAGCTTTTACTATACTTGAAACCATTTGACTGCGTGAAAACAAATCACTGTATATGTATATATGTATGCATGTATTTACCAACCACACCACAAGAACAAGATGTGACACAAGGTCAGTTTTTAACAGATTTTAACAAGTTTGAATTTACTTTCCCTTTTCCAAGACTGGTTTCCTAACCAAGATTAAAGAAACCAGTCTGACCTATTATTTACCCATAGCTAAAGGTAATATAATTGAATGCTATATATATAGTCATATCCAGTATTGCCTCATTAAGTGACCACAAACACCGTGACATTATATGGTTTTTGATCCAAACCGGATATAATACATTAAAATGCCTTCAATGAGAATAAACGCCGTAAAACTAGCGTGAATAACTTGCGGAAAATATAATATATAAGCCATAAAAAACAGTAAAAACACAATTTTAGTCTCAATTCTTACGTATATTGAACACATGTGAAAAAATTGCGTACTTTTCCTATGAAATGGAATGCATTTGTTTAAATTTTCTCGATGAAAATATTATTTTGAATTGTATATACATATTTGATTGTGTATTTATTGTATTTTAAATATAATTTGTTTCTTTTAAGAAATTGATTTATCTTAGGTTCTATTATTCTGATGAGTGACGTTGCAGGGTGATTTATCTTCGGATCTACAGGTGTTCACTGAACTGATATTTAGTCTGGTAAAGTGGTGTAAAAGCGAATTTAACCTTGCCGAAAAGACGCAAAGCAAGGTAATATGGTATTATCAAACTATATACATATATCTATATCTATATATATATATATATTGGAGACTTATATATATACATATATAAGAACAGTAACGGGACTGGGATCACAAGAAACTTATTTAAATCTAAAAAAAAAAAAAACAGTTTTCCCCTTTAAAAAAAACCCTTCGAGTCAAATTCTCTTTCCCACTCTTCTATGCTACATTTCTATGCACTGCTGGAAACATTCTTCTGGGATGCTCCACAGCTCACTAGTTACGGCCCTTTTGATTTGCTCCCTGACCTCGAAAAAGGTTTCCATGATTATCTCCTAGATGTTAAAGAATAGAAAAAAAGTTACTTGGAGTAAGATCATATGATCAGAGAGGTTTTTCATGATTGGCCATATTCATCTCGCCTAGGAACTGCCGGATGCTCCACATATCCTGTTCATTATTCTTCAGACAAACGCAAAGATTAAGTAATGGTCTTTCAACAATGTTCTTTTTCATATCCAGCTGGCTTGCAAAAGTCAAACGATGATTACCCTACACCACCGGTCTTATCCATTCGACGTTAACTTCATTCCAGCTATCTTAAGGGCTCCCGCTCCTGGAGTGTTTTTTCACCACCTTGGTAAACCTCTTTGAACCTCATGGGCTTCTTGGATATAAATGTGCTTGACATGGAGTTATCTCCATACATATGCTGAATAATCTTACGTGCTTTTGAAGAAGTTTTCTCAAATTTGACCGAAAATTTTTGTCAATTCTTTTCTCAGTCTTCAAAACTGAACGACCCCAAAGAATGAGGGTGTAAACAAAAGCATGTGAAAAAAGCAATAGTTGATGAAAGCTAGCTTACCGCTATATATTTCTCAGATAAAAATCTAGATTATAACAAACCAGGGCCTCTTTTGCTCAGAGCTAACGATATACACTCGTAGAGACCAGTCGGCTGGGGCTGTAGAACGCACAGATTGCATTTCTGCTGAGGACTAAGACTCTCCCAACGGGTGACATGAATATAACATTAAATAATTTGATTATGCAGCTCAGGTAATGCTCGGGCTTTGAGAAAAACAGAGTACCCCTTCATTACCATTGCTCCCAGGGTCACTCCGGCCAGGAGTGGTAGCATCTGATAGGGTTCTATCTATCGGTCAAGTAGAAATGTTTGACATGTAAACTGTGGGCAAACAAATGACCTATGCAAAACTGAATTGTTAAGATATTTTGATCATTAAATGTGTGTAAACAAATGTCTGAAGTTTAATTGAAGTTTTAGTGATACATAGCAATCAGTGAAACCATTTAACAGTGTCCAAAAATGTTATGAAAATGTGTTTACAAATAATATATATATATATATATATATATGTATATATATATATATATATATATATATAAAGAGGATTTGGCATTTAAAAAAATCACAATGGTTTATATGCCATAAAACCAAATAAAATCAAACCCTGGCAACGAGTGTCTTAGATGTAATAAAAAGATTTGATGATGAGGTTCCAATAATGCTGGACTTTTGGGGAATGACGAGCACCTCTTCGTGGCTATCTCTACCAGGTCCATTCTGATCCGATATAGTAGCACTTAAAATGATCATATCTATGGGTTAAATAGAAATGTTTAACTTATAAATTGACTTATGATAAACTGAATTGTTTGAAATAAAACTGTTACATCCTTTAATTGTGTGTAAACAAATGATTGATATTTAATTGAATTTTTAGTGATACATAGCAATACTTGGAACTATTGAGCATTTTTACTTATGTTTGCAAATCAAATATATCTAGGGGGTGTCCTCGTGGTGTAATGGTTAAAGCGGTGGATTGCAAAATCTTAGTACGCGAGTTCGTACTCCAGTCGCGCTATTGCGTTTACTTTCGGGCAAATACCCTTGGGAAAGGTAAGAACCCCCTTATCCTCCCAGCTATGGGTTAAATAGCACCACTACTGTTCTTCTAGGAGAATGGCTTTGGCATTAAATAACCTAAAAAGAGTTGATATGCCATTAAACAAAGAAACCAAACCAAATATATATGAATAAACCGGATTCGGAACCATTTATCTGTGTATGAGCCTAGGTCTGTTTAAAAATGTTATATACAAAATGTCTTCATAAATCATATATATTTAATATACATACTGAAAGAGGATTTTACAAAAAAAAACAACAATTGTTGATATTCCATAAAGTCAAAACAAATACACACCGGTTTATTTTCAGACGTAAAAAAAAATTATATATATAATTTTTTTTTACAATTCAACCAATGTCCGTTCATCCGTATACCTAAAATTCTGATTTTTTGGTATGGATTTCAACCAAACAATCTCGAGTTAGCACGGTTATCTACAGAAAATTTTAAAACTCTATTCAGAAGTCCGGCTTTTACACTTCTTTCATGGTGGGGATATACCTTTTATGCTCTTTCCCAATATAAAAGGAACTCTTTTTTGTATAGCCGTTGGTGTCAGAGAAAAATCATTTCCTTTTGACATGTAATGCAAACTTTTCCTAATTCGCGACTATTTGGCATGACGTTAAACAAAGTACAGGATAAAACTGCAATCTACATTCATATGTGACTTCTTATTGGATATTTCATTTGAGCTGAGTTGGAAATCCCGAAAGATTTTGAATCTTCAGCCAAAAGGGTATAAAAGTACACGCATATCATTAGCAATTTTGTCTATCCATGTTTTCTTTCCTGATGAAAATAAGTGTAATATAAGGAAGGTAAAAGTAAAGTTGGCGACCGTAGTCGAGGGCGACCCTAAGGCTCCCTTTTCAATAGCTACTACACCAAGTTGTAGGGGAGGGCGCTACTCTTTTCCCTGAATTGCTCCACTTTACCCTTGATACGTACCTTATATTGCTGAGAGTTAAGCAAGGAGGTATCAAGTATCATTTTTAAAGTCTTTGGTATGACACGACCTGGGATTGAACCCGGGTCTCTCGGACCATAGGCGAACACTCTACCCACTAGACAAATGAGCCGGTCAAAGTGTAATGTACATTCAGATTAACATGCGAGATAGGCCTAAAAAAAGAAAGAGATAAATTCAAAATTGTTTATGAACACCGGTGACCATCTTGAAACTTAGAGGTAAAACTGATACATATAAATAGTTTTTGTTATATATGGAGAGAATAAAATCGAATTCCTTAGATGGCTACATGACAAAGCTGTTAGGGTTTCGCTTTTGGTTTGGTCTTTTCAAAATAGCTTTTTATGTGTTATCTTATGCCAAAGCCATCCTTGTAAAAGAACTACAGAGTTACTATTTAACCCAGAACTGGAAAGATTTGATAGTTCATACCTTTCCCAAGGGTATCAGTCCAAATGTGAACATAAGAGCACGACTGAGGAACGAACTCGCTTACTACGATGACGCAGTTAGCCACTACTCAGTTGGGACTTTCGTGTTTCACTTTTGTGCTAATGTTCCTAAGAAAGGAATGGATCCATCTCTTCATCCCTCTACTATGGGTATATGGTAGAAAAAACTGGGCTGTTTAATCTTGATGTTGCGACGAGTATATGAGAAAGAATACTCCGAATTTAAAGCACCTGTATTCCGTTTAAAATTGATCTTGTTTCGCATCCAACTCGTGACTTTGTAGTTGGGCAAATACATCGAGAAAAAGTTCTAAAAACTAGTTTTCATAAAATCTAATATTCACCTGTGTGTATGTATATATTTGTATACGCAGGTGTGTACATGTGTGTAAAAGTACCAGTTTCGTTTTTCACTCCCCCCCCACCGACAAAAGAAGACATTTTTGGTGTCAACACATAATAACTTCTTTTAAAACTAAACATACAAATTCAATTTTTTTCTCGATTTATTACAAGTTGTTTGTTGCCACAACAAACATTCAGCTATGATCCTCTATCTGTGTAAGGCTTGGAACTTTTTAAACGATCCTCGTATATGTATATGTGTGCTCTACCGCCTTCGGAGAGGCCATAACATGAGTAAAGAATGTCTCGGCGTATCTGCTTTAGACACAAGAGAATTATACAGTTACCTTGACCTTCTCTTCTGTTCAAGTCCATTTGGTGCGACCAGCCATGGAAGCTAAATGCTGTAGATTTGTTATCCATTCGACCACCAACCATTTATTTTTCTCCGTACTTTCTTCTCTCATTCGTCATTTCGTAGCGATTATTTCTTTGATTAACAATGACATGCACATCACGTAAATCCATTTCAATCTCACCAGCATTTCCGCCTCTCTTACATGCCTTAAGTTTTTCGTCTTGTTCCAGAATGTTTTTGATTTTTCTGCAGTTTTTAGTTTTTATAGTAGACCTCCGCATTTTTTTTTTTTTTACATATAAACTCGTTTTTTTTCTATCTTTTTCTTTCTTTCTTTCTTTCTTCTCTGTTTTGGTCCCTTTTTCTAAAATTACATATTTATTTCTGTAATATTTACTCACACACTGTTTAGAGTTTTGTTTTTCACACCACGTTGAAAGCGGTAGCATTATGATTAATTTGTTGGACTGCGAGTTTATTGTATGTGAGTTCGAAATCCGGTCGTGTTATTACGTTCACTTTTGAATTAATACCCTTGGGAAAGATACGAAGTCCCTTATCACCTCAACTTTGGGTTAAATAGTACCACTTCTATAAGGATGCCTCTGGAATTAGATAACCTATAAAGGTTGATATGCCATTAAATAAGGAAACCAAAACATATCGAAAGAGGAATTTCCTTCTGAGGTGGTTCAGCCGATATACAACTCACAGAAATAGTTTCATTGAAAGATAAGGGACTATTTTGAAGAAATTAAACTTTCATCTATTGCTTATTTCTGCGTTGGTAAATACAGCCTCAGTCTTGATACTTTTTTTCAAAGTCACCATGGATATATATATATATATATATATATATGTATATATATATATTTAATCCTATATTATCCTCGATTTAGCTCTAATAAGCGAGGATAGAAACCGGTATGATCGACTATGATTTTAAAGTTTTGTCTCATTATGAATAGAACCATGTTTTTTTATTGCTATATATATATATATATATATATATATATATATATATATATATATATATATATATATATATATATATATATATATAATTGAGTAAACAAAACAACCACCCCATAAACACAGTGATCGGTGCGTAAACCAAAGAGTACGCCGGAAATATCATTAAAAGTTCTCCGAAGAAAGGAAGGAACTAGAAATACGTGTAAGAACTAAATGAATAGTTTTTAGTGGAATATAAATCTCTTTGTGGACCTGTTCAATTTAAAATATTTACTTTTCTCTTCCTTTGGACAAACAAAAAACGCAAATATTTTTACATATATATATATATATATATATATATATGCGTGTGTGTGTGTGTGTGTGTGTGTGCGTGCATGTGTGTATGTGTTTAAGATACAATATACAAGATATGAACAATGAATCGTTAATTCAATGATATTAATCTCAATCTTTTAAAGAGCGATAACATCAAATTCAATGAAAAGACGAGACAACTTTCTCCATCATTGCAATTGAAACGAAAAATTTTCTAAACTGGTAAATTGTAGAGATTAACCAAATCTCTTTATTTCTCTCTCTCTTTCTCTCTCTCTTTATCTCTATCTCTCTCACACACACTCTCTCTCTCCCTCTCTCTCATTATATATATATACATATATATAGAGAGAGAGTAAGAGAAATAATTAAAAAGAATAAAATGAACAAGAATAATTTTTAGAGTTATTTATTTTTCAATTCTTCCGAGTGGGTTTCGGCTTCACATGATTGCCAGGGAAAAAATGTGAAGAAAAGTTTTTCAACGTTTTAAAAATAGTTTTTAAAACAGTGTATATGTCGCAATCGAAGCGACAAAAATGAGCTGGTAACTTAGCATACACATGCAGTGAATGAAAATTTTTTTTTTGTTTGCTTTTTGCTTTTTTTTTTTTTGAATCCTAGTGTCTTTCACAGACTATCGATAAATACGCAGCAGTAAGCCATACACTTGAAAGATATTTTTAAGCATGATTTTGAATGCTTCAAATTAGTCGTAACTTATTTAGACAGATATTTATCAGAGACACTTGTCTATTTTTGTGTTTTGTGGCAACGTATATCTTTCCATCGTATTAGAAAGCAATGTTTTGAGGATAGTTAACTTTGATGGCAAAATGAATATATTAAATATAGTAAAGACACATATTCAACGGTGCCTTATAACTGTCAGTTTCTTGTTCTATTACCTTCACTTTCGGACTTATACGTTTGCATAATACATGAACTCAATTATTTACCCCAGCATTGGGTTAAATCTTACACGTTCTGTTCTTCTACAATGCTGATTTTGGCATACTCACAAACGGTGATGAATTAATAAACAAAGAAACCAAACCAAATCAAAGTTTATTCTACTTGTTCTATAGTCACAACCATGACTAACTATACAAGCACATATGCAGATGCATACATGCAGGACACAACGACACAATAAAGACTAGCGACACAGTTCTTTTGAAAAATATACCTCTCACTTTATTTGAAAGGGTTGTGTGTGAGAGGGAGTTGGAGACCGAACAGAACTGCAACATATTCACCCCCACTCTATTGGCCATAATGACGTTTCTTTACCGTTCTCCTGGGCTGCTCAACCGGGGGCCTGGGGGCCCAGCCTCTCTGGGTGCTGGTTTTCTCTATCGCATCTTATCACCAACTCGTCTGATCCCCAACTGATCTGATCTCCAACTGCTCAATCGGGGGCCTGATGCCCCCTTCTACTGGGTGCTGTTTTCTCAACAGCATCATTTTCCAACTCTTCTGATCCCCAACTGATTAAATTCCCTGTGCACTGAGTTATATAATAGTTCTACGTACATCTTCTTCTTGTGGGCGTCACAATTTTGGACTCATTCAACCTGTCCACGGTCAAGGATATTATTAACCCTCGACCGGATGCACATGTTATTTACACAGGTGCATTTCCAATTTTGACAGCCCCGCCGTGTCGTACGTCAATATACAATATATTTGTGATCATCAGGGCAGGTAAATCCCTCATGGTTGGAATCCGTTTATACACTGTTGTGTGAGGTATGATGGGAAGGGTCATCTAGTTAGTGGAGCAATCTGGGAAGTGAATTTTTAATTAATTTTTGATTTAATTTACAATGTTGTATTTCATTCATTTGTGTTTTTGTTTATTTTTTTTTTCTGTTTTAACAGTTTTAACACCAGCGTTCGCTAATGATCTTTCACTGGAGTATGAGTGACAGAAAGTCTCCTCAAGTGTCATGGACTCTTTATTATTATTATTATTATTATTATTAATACTCATTAGAGTTTTTCACATCAGCGTAAGCTGATGGTCTTTCACTGGAGTATGAGTGACAGAAAGTCTCCTCGAGTGTCAAGGACTCTTTATTATTATTATTATTATTATTAATACTCATTAGAGTTTTTCACATCAGCGTAAGCTGATGGTCTTCCACTGGAGATTGAGTGACAGCAAGTTTGCTCAGTATTCAGGCCGATTTGAATAATGCTGTTGTTTGGATGTTTTCCACTCGGCCGCCAACTTCCAAATCTTCCAGGCCCTTTAATAATCCTTTAGTTACCGTGTCAAAAGCACCAATCACAATTGGTATAATTGTCACCTTCATGATCCATAGTTTTTTTTTTCAATTCTCTAGCAAGATCAAGGTACTTATCTCTGTTTTCACATTCTCTCCGTTTTATTCTGTGGTCAGCCGGGACAGCAAAGTCATCAATTTTGTAGATTTTCTTTCTTTTTTTTTTGTTGTTGATTATTTTAAAGTCTGGTCTTCTGGCCGAGATTTGGTGATCCGTTTGTATATCAAACTCCCATAGGAGTTTGCGTGTGTCATTTTCTTAGACAGGTGCTGGGTTGTGCATATACCATTTGTTGGCATGGTTAGATTGAAATTTCTTGCACATTTACCAGTGGATCACCTTGCCCACCCAGTCATGTCTAGCCTTTTACTCCTCCTGTACCAATTTGCTGCATTCGCTTATTATGTGATTAATGGTTTCATCTCTGTCACCGCATAGTCTACATTTGCTATTTTGTTGTGTCTTATCTATCCTCGCTTTGATATGATTGGTTCTTATGGCGCTGTTTTGTGCTGCCATTAGGAGAGAGTCTGTTTCTCTCTTAAAGTTTCCTTTTCTTAGCCATGTCCAGTTTTTGTCGTGTGTGATGTTGTTTATTAATAAAGCCCATGGATTTGTTTTCCTTCCCATTTTTGTTTCCTAGTTTTTGTCGTTCTGTTATCAATCATGTTGTCAGTATTGTTTCTGATGGCCGTAATCAGTCCTCTTTCATGTTTTTCTCTGTAGTCTTCGAGTCGTTGTATGGATGTGTCAACGCTGTCCTCGATGCTGACAAGTCCTCTTCCTCCCGATTTCTTGGTACATATAGGCTGTCCACGTCGTCTCTGGGATGTAATGCCTTGTGCATGGTCATTAGTTTTCTAGCTCTTTGGTCCATTTATCTAAGTTCCTCTCTGGTTCACTAGAGAAAGGGTCCCGAGTATCTAACGAGGGGTACAGCCCGAGTATTTATTCCTTTGATAAGGTATCTGCTAGAGAGCTTTGTCTCAAGTAGTTTTCTAGTTCTCCTGAGATATCCTTTTTGAGTTTTGTTTTTCATTTCCACTTGTTTGAAGGTGTCAGACTCCAAGATTCCTAAGTATTTGTAGGTTTCGTTTTATGCGAGTGTTCTGATCTTGCCTTGATTCGGTAGTTCTATTCCATCAGTTATATGTCGTTTGCCACTTTTCATGACGAGCAGGGTGCATTTTTCCATGCCAAATTCCATCCCTATGTCTTGACTGTATATTCTAACTGTTCTCCTCGAGAGTTTTTCATATCAGCATTTGCTGATGGTCTTTCACAGGAGTTTGAGTGACAGCAAGTCTCCTCAAGTTTTCAGGACTGTTCTCAGTATTTTCAGCGATCTCAATAATGCTGTAGTTTGAACAGTCTCCGCTCTTCCTCCAGTTTCCAAGTGTTATTATTATTATTTACTCGTTTAGAGTGTATCACATCTGTATTAGCTGATGGTTTTTCTCTGGAGATTGAGTGACAGCAAGTCTCCTCAAGTCTCCCGGACTCTTCACAGTATTCTGGCCGTTCTCAGGAATGCAGTCATTTGGATAGTCTACCCGTCCGCCAACTTCCAAGTCCTCCAGACCTTTTATTATTATTATTATTATTCATTACGAGTTTTTAACACCAGCTTTAGCTAATCATTTTTCACAGGAGTCTAAGAGACAGCGAGGCTTCTCAAGTCCCCAGAACTCTTCCCAGTATTCTGGACAATCTTTGTAATACGATTGTTTGGATGGTCTCTGCTTGTCCTTCGAATTACGATTCTTTTAGCCTCGTTACTAAACTTTCGGGGATCATTCGAGCCAACCAATTGCAATATATATACATTTACGTAATTATTTTTGATATAATATCTATATAATTAAACATTTATTCCACATACAGACTGCTTCGTTTTATCATAACTCTTCAGTGAGCCTAAACAAGCAAGATGCTTCAAGATGGAATCGAAGCCCGTCTGATTTTGCGTCAGTCGTATATTTTACCCCTCAGTAATCGTCATCTCAGCGTAAGCAAAGGGAAGTTTTAGGTATATATTCATATACGTTTATCAACTGCCAGATTGCTCAATTCTTGATAAGGTTTTGCTTTTACGCGTATGTAACAGCCAGAAAAAAATTCACTCGAATGTACGAACCACAGTTGGGAGCATATAGATTTTCATCCACCGACCGGTTGTCTCGTTGAATCACAACACTTGACTGTGGCCAGATACTTCTAGCTCGAATCGAAACACAGCTGATTTTACATCAATCGGATGATTCTTTTTGGAATTATTATTATTATTATTATTATTATTGTTGCTTATTCGCTCACTTACTTTTTATATAATATCTTCATAACAAAGGATTTTATAAATATATATATATATATACTGACTCTTTTAGGTATTATTATTCTAATAATTATTATTTACTCCTTGTAAATTTTTCACATCAGTTTTAGCTGATGGTTTTTAGCCCGAGTTTGACTGACTGCAAGTCTCCTCAAGTCTCCAGGATCCTTCTCAGTATTCTGGCCGTTCTCAATAATGCTGTAGTTTAGATGGTCTCCACTCGTCCTCCAACCTCCAAGTCCTCCAGTCCCTTCAAATCCCCGAGCAAGGTCGAGGTACTTATTCTTCTTTTCACTTTCTTTCAGTTTTATTCTGTGGTCAGCTGGGACACCAAATTCCACAACTTTGCAAGTTCTCTATTTTTGGTTGATTATTATATGGTCTGTTCTTCTGGCCGAGATTAAGTGATCCATTTGTATGTCAAAATCCGATAGGAGTTTATGTGTTTCATTTTCTAGGACAGATGCTGGGTTTTTTTGCATATATCATTTGTTCGTATGGTCAAATTTCAATTTCTTACACCGTTCCCCACCCACTCGTGTCTAATCTTAACCTCCTTTTGTGCTAATTTGCTGCATTCGCTTATTCTGTGAGGGATGGTTTCGTCTCTATTAACCACATAGCCTACATTTGCTATTTTGATGCCTGCTATCTATTTTCGCTTTGATATGATTGGTTCTTATGACGTTGTTTTGAGCTGCTATTAGGAGAGATTATGTTTCTCTCTTAAAGTTTCCTTTTTTTTAGCCATGTCCAGGTTTTCTCGTGTGAGATGTTTATTAATCTTTTAAAACGCCCATAGAGTTGTTTTTCTTCCCATTTTTGTTTCCTAGTTATTATCGTTCTGTTGGCCATCATATTGTTACTATCGTTTCTGATGGCTATAATCAGCCCTCCTTTGTGTTTTTCTATGTAGTCTTCGAGTCTTTGTATCGATGCATCCACGCTATTTTCAATACTGGCAAGACCTCTTCCTCCCATCTTTCTTGATACATATAGTCTGTTAACGTCGTCTCTGGGATATTATGCCTTATGCATGGTCATTAGTTTTCTTGTCCTTTGGTTCATCTGCTTAAATTCTTCTCTGGTCAACTTCGAAAGGGTCCCGAATATCTAATGAAGTGTTAGCCCCGGTATATATTCCTTTGTTGAGGTTTCTGCTACATGGTTTTGTCTTATGAAGCTTCCAAGTTCTCTTGCGATATTCTCTCTTAATTTTGTCTTTCATCTCCACTTGTTTGATAGTGTCAGCCTCCAAGATGCCCAAGTCTCTGTAGGTTTCCTTTTCTCAGAACGTTCTCATCTTGTCTTGATTTGGTAGTTCCATTCCGTCAGTCATAGGTCGTTTGCCACTTTTCATTGCTAGCATGGCACATTTTTCAATGCCAAATTCCGTTCCTATGTCCTAACTGTATATTCTAACTGCGCGTATTAGATTTTCCATTTTTTTTTTTTTTTCATTTTTTGCAAATAGTTTGATGTCATATTTTACTCCATGAGAGATTTTCACATCAGCGTTAGCTGATAGTTTTTCCCTGGAGTTTAAGTGACAGCGAGTGCCTCAAGTCTCCAGGACTCTTCTCAGTATTCTGGCCGATTTCAACAATGCTGTAGTTTGAACAGTCTCTACCAGTTCCATGATTTCCAAGTCTTCTAGTCTTTTTACTAATCCTTTGGTGACTGTACCAAGAGCACCAATTACAATTAGTATAATCGTCACTTTCATGTTCCTCGGGTTTTTTCAATTCCACCGCAAGGACGAGGTACTTATCCCTCTTTTCGCATTCTTTCAATTTTACTCTGTGGTTCGCCGGGACAACAAACCCCACCATTCTCCAAGTTCACTCTTTTTTGTTGACAATGATAAGGTCGGATAAGGTGCCTGTGGTGTAATGGTTATCCTCGTAGGATATGGACACGGCGACACGAGTTCAAATCCTGGACCTGACTGATTGCATTTCACATAACACTAATACCCTTGGGAAAGGTATGAATCCAAATATTCTCCCTCCAGCTATGGGTAAATAGCACGGCAGACTAGGTTCTTCAGCCTTGGTGAGGCAACTAGTCTAGGAGAAGGAAAACTGAATTCAAACCTGTTAAACTCCGCTTAAAAAATTGACCTTGTGTCATATCCTGCCCGAGTGGAGGTGTTGGTAAATATGATAAGGTCGGGTCGTCTGGCCGAGATTAGGTGATCCATTTGTATCTCAAAATACCAGAGGAGTTTGTTCGTCTCATTCTCCAGGACAGATTATTATTAATTAATTAATTAATTAATTTTTGCATATTCGTGTATTCATCATTAATATAACATCTATATAACAAATCACTTTATCAGTATATATATATATATATATATATATATATATTTATATTAAAGTCTTTATTTCGGTTGGTGTTTATTTATAATGATGATATGAATATGTTAAACTGTTTATAAATCTTTGAATCGTTATACGACTATGTTCTCTCTCTCTCTCTCTCTCTCTCTCTCTCTTTCTCTTCCCCCCTCTCTCTTTCTCTCTCATTCCCTTTATTTTTTTTGTTGAGGACACCCTCTCGCACTCATCGGCAGTCTTTTTATCTCTCTGTATATGTCGGTCAGTAAGCTTATCTAATTTCTTTCCTCTTTTTCTTTCTTTTCTGCCAGCACTACCAGCATCGATTTCTTCATCAATTATTTAATGAAGCCTCCCCAAACATCGATCTAACCAGCAAGCCAGACATTCTAACTTTATCATTTAACTAACTATAAAGATGGATATGCCCTCGACACCTACACCAACCGCTACCTCAGTCAACAGCCTGTCCATATTCCTTTTTTATTTTTCTTTGCTGGTTTTTCTATTTAAAATTCTTAGATATTTATTACCTTGGCTTTGCGTCTTTCGGAAGAAAAGAAAAGACAGGAAAATACATAAAAGAAAACTATCTAAATAAAATATAAAGTGTTTCTTCTTCAAGCCTAAATGCATGCTTCGCCATCAACCATATCATTTCTCAGAACACCAAATCCGTTGCCTGTCAGCGGGGCGTAGAATACGCTATCTGTATTCCTTATCTGAGGTGTAGGACATTCCCACCTCAAAAAAGGGGTATTCATGGTATGACACTAAACTGTATCCAGTGGTAAGGCTCCAGATCAGGAACTTTAAAAATGGATTACCCCTTCCTTGCCATTATTTCCAGGTCCACGCTGACCCATAATAGCAATACCGGTAAGAATCCAATATATAGATTATTATCATTAAATAAGACGAGTTACTTGAAAATATATAATTGTATATAAGTCAAATTTATTGAGGATAGTTTCTCGATACAATAATTGTTTACAGAAGATTGTTGGTCCACTCTGACCCAGAGTGTTAATACCTGTTAAGGTTCAATCTCTGTGTTAAATAAAACTATTTCATGATTTGGGCACTTGAAACCATTGTCTGCAAACAAATGATCGATATTAATTTGAATAATAAGTATTAGATAGAAATGCTTGAAACCATTTAACCCTGTGCAAAAGAGTAAATAATACTTATAAGTGTTAAATAGCAATACTTGAAACCATTTAACTGAGCGAAAACAGTAAATAACAGCACTGTAAACCATTTAACTCTATGTAAATAAATGAGCCGTCGCTCGATTAGAAATAATATTACGTTTAAACTATTCAGTATGTTGAGTGATCGCCAATGGCCCAGGAGACCGGGGTTCCATCCCAGGTCGAGTCATACCAATGACACACAAAAAGGTACTTGGTACCTCCTCGTTTAATACTTAGCATTATAAAGTATATATCAATGGTAAAGTATAGCAATCCGAGGAAAGGAGTTGCGCCCTCTCCTACACCTCGTTGTAGTAGCTATTGGAAAGGGAACCTTCGAGTCGCCCTCGACAACGGTCTCTAACTTTACTACTTATATATATATATCATCATCATCATATCGTGCTGGCAGCACGGATATCTCTGACCCTCTCTCGCCACTCCTCCCTATCGTTCATCGCCCTAGGCAGGTCTTCAGGACAACAACCTGTATCCTCACATAGCTGCTGAATGTACGTTCGTGCTGGTCGTCCTGCTTTTGCGCGGCCGTGTGTGGGGATCCATAAGAGTACATCTCTTATGAGTTCATCTCTGCTTCTCCAGCAATGTCCTGCATGTCTGGTTCGCCTAACTTGAATAGTTTTCGTGATAGGGGGCAGGTGGCCGTACAGTTGGTGTCTTGTGGGGTGTTGCTGCCAGGACTTGTTGAGGATTGCACGCAGCATTCTTGTGTAATTGCCATCTAGTTTCTTCTCCAGCCGTTATGAACAATTTTTTTATTAAGTAACCTACAAGGTTTTCTATCCCATTAAATACAACCAACCAGCCAACCAACCAACCAATGATTGTCAGTAGTTACTTGAAATCATAATTGTTTTAAAAATGAATGATTCCAGCATTGAATAACCCAAAAGGGATTACTCTCCCCTAAAAAAAAGCCAATTAGTTTACCAAAGATGATACAATCATCAAAAATCCAAGAGGTCATTTTGTGATATAGGTTTCTTTCAAAGAAAAATAATGGTCCTTATATACTATGTTATTCATTAAATATCAGAAATTTGGAACTCTAACTAAAAATTACATTGATTATACCAACTAATTCCTTTAAAATGTATATTATGACATTGGGTTTATTTGGCTGTTTCTATTTTATTTCTAATGGGACAGTCGAAATCCCATGGTGTAGTTGCTAACGAACTGGACTATGGCATCTTAGTAAGCGAGTTCGAATTCTAACTGAACTATTATTTCAATTTTTGACTAATGCCCTAGTGAAATTTATGAAGCCCCTTATCTTCAGCTATGAATTAAATTGTACCACTACTGTTCTTTTTTTAAAGGATGGCTTTGGCTTTAAATGACCCATAATGGTTAATGTGCCATTCAACATAGAAACCAAACCAAATCAAACCAAACCTTTCTAATAGATGTTCAAAAAGTTGTATGCGGTCAAGTGAGTTAGATAGGCTTTTATTTGACTTCTCACAAAGCCAAAATATGACGCTGAGTCTGTTTTGTGTATGAAAGAAGGAAGCGAATGTGAAAGAGGTGGCGAAGAAAGCGAGATATTAAAAAAAATAATAACGAAGTAAATGGGGAAGTAAGAAAATAACTTTAAAAGAGGGAAATGAAAAAATAAAGACAGAAAAATGAAGAAAAGAAAGAAAGAAAGATAGAAAGAAAGAAGTAGAAGAGCAGTTATATGGTTCCAACTATTCCACACTGCTACTAGAAATATTCAAGCATATCTATCTGACTGACAGATGGGACGTATTACCACTCCGGGACAGAGTGGACCAAAGGATAATGGCTATAATGGATGACTCCACATTAGAACTATTTCGTTACCACTAAAAGCGGCTAATGTCCCATTTAGCACAGCAAAAACTTCCAATATCCCACGTAAACAGGTGACGGTATGTAAAAAGAAGACCCTTTTTTAAAATGTAAAAGGAATTTTGGAACTTGAATTCTGATGTTTTAAATATCACTCAAGCCATGGTTCATAAAATCAACCAACTGATCTGAGAGACGAATATTAAATTATATATATTATGCTGAGTCAAAAATATTTTTTGCATTTTAAAAGTAAGTTATAATTACGAATTTAAAAATTCCAATATTTTAAACGTAATCAAAAATTGCTTGATGGACGAGTAAATGTGAACAATAAGTCATTCTTATTTCCGTAGTGAAAAAGTACGTATTATAATTTAATCTTTGAAATTACGTCCCTTAACTTAAGGAAATGAAATTTCATATGTAATATTGTGGGAGTTTAACAATAACAAAAACAACTAAGAACATTTAGCGTTTATGACCAAGATGTCATTACTAACCGCCAAGTCGAAACTGGTTTTCAAAGTTTCATTTTAACGATACTTCAATGAGAGATGAACCTAGCGAAGATACTCCTCAGACCTAGATCAAGGTGATTTAAAGGAATTAGTGGAATTCAATCAACAAAAACGTACTCGTGAATCAACTCTTATCCTCAGCACATCCAAATCAATAATTGGCTCCAACATGAGAAATATAGGAATAGTAAAAAAGGTGATCATTTGGCTTTTTCATACTCTTAGTAAGAAGAATAAGGAAGACCGCATACCTATAGTGACAAAACTTCTTTCAAGGCAGAAAAATTTACCATTTCTCAAAAATATAACAGATGATAAGGAAATGTGTCTTTTATGAGAATGTTCAACGCGTAGGATTGACAAGGATAAATTTCCTTGGCCTACCCTAAAGCAGAAATTCATGAAAGAAAAATTATTCTATGCATACGGAGGTATTTCCGTGGTATTATATAGTTTGACTTTTTAAACCGCCGTCAGACACTCTATAAAGACTTATACTCTTCATATTGGAGGTGCCCGTGGTGTAATGGTTATCGTCGTAGGAAATGAACACGGCGACACGAGTTCAAATCCTAGACGAGACTGATTGCATTTCACATAGCACTTGGGAAAGGTATGAATCCAATTATTCTCCCTCCAGCTATGGGTAAATAGTAGGACAGACTAGGTTCTTTAGCCTTGGCGAGGCAACTAGTCTAGGAGAAGGAAAACTCTGAATTCAAACCTGTTAAACTCCGCTTAAAAAATTGACCTTGTGTCATATCCTGCCTGAGCGGAGGGGTTGGTAAATATGATAAAGACTTATACTCTCAACAGCTGTAACATCTGCTATGAAATTTTCTAATAGATAGGAGAAACTTTGTGATTCTCCATGATAAGGCAAGGCCATATTTAGCAAGAATCACGCCAAAAGAATATTTGATTAAACCTGGTTTATTCAACTCCAGCTATCATATTCACTAGACATTTCTCTAAGTGATCTGCATCTGTTTGGTTCTCAATAAAAGTTTTCTGAATGACAACAGATTTTCTCAAGAAGATTAAGTGAAAATGTTTCGGGAAAACTTCTTGAGCTCGAAGCCAATAAGATTTTATTTGAGAGGAAGTAACTAGCTACCCGGTAAAAAAAGAGACTCAAAATGATGGCGAATATACTATGGATTGAAATTAATCCATTGTTAAATCATTCCTGAAGGAATTATATTTTACTAAAATGAAAACTATTATGATTCACCCAGTATAAGTGGGCAGATAGGGAAGCTGAAGAACATATCTAATTCAGGCATAGCAACTGCACCAATAGATCGGAAGGAACAAATGATTTCTAGGAACGAAGCGATGATCCTAAATCCTCAGAACTCCAAAGCCCTGTCATCTGCATCTCTGCAGAAGGGCAAGACTCCCCCAACAAGTGTTCTGAATATGATATTAAACAATCTAATGGTGACGCTCCAGTAATGCTGGAGTTTTGTGGAATGAAGAGAATCCTTTCATTGCCATCACTCGCAGGTCCACTCTTAAGCGGAGTGGTTACACATGATAGGGTCCTATCATTGGGTTAAATAGATCTGTTTGACATGGCGCGAAAACAAATGAGTGATGTGAAATTGAATTGTTAAAATAGAATTTTGGGATCATTTAACTGTCTGTAAACAAATGACTGAGGTTTAATGGAATTTTCAGTGATACATAGCTATTTTTGGAAACATTTAACCATGTATGCAAAAGAATGAGCTTAGGCTCTTTAAAAAAATGTTATCAAGAAAATTTGTTTAAAAATCATATATATTTAATGTATATGTATAAAGGAGATTTGGCATTAAACAACACTCAATCGTTGATATGCAACAAAACCAAACAAAAGCAAATTAAATTAGTTATCGAGACCTGGAACCTCACCACCAGAATGTAGTCTAATGTCACATTCAAAAGACACCCTGGGTGGGCCCTACATTTTCGGTGGGGTCTTAGAGGGGATGGAGTGGTGTATTCTAGGCCATGATGAGGAGGGATATCAAAATGTCATTAGCGAAAGCAAATGCAGAATGTTTCAGCCGTAGATAGAAATCGTTTTACCGATTCCATTTTCTCTGCTGTGAACCGTCAGGCCAATGGCATCCCTCTACTTCAAACATCAAAGGCAAAAAAGTTTGAAATCTAAACAGTAACGATGACTTGAAAAACAATTATGAATATTATCAATAATGGCAATAATGTTATATAATTGCGGAAGGATTTTTTTTATATTATCATTTTTCGTTGGTTATATCTTATCTTTCGGTTTAGTTAGGCTTTGAACTATTCGGCTTAGTGCACGGGTAGGGGCACACATTGAGCGCAGGTGTTAACGCTCGCGCGGGGAGGATGTGACAATCACAGATGTCATAATAAAAACTCCGGATAGAAAATGAAACTGGGGATATGAATGACATTATGCCCAGAAGCGATGGACAGAGGATTTTGGGTGATTTTTGAAAAAAAAGCAGTTAGTTGAGATCCAAACCTAGGCGAGTCCAGTTGGGTCTACGAGTTGCGCCGCGCGTGGTGAGGTCAGATGGAACAGTCAGCATAGTAAAAATTGTGTCTCTCTCTCCTCGTGTTGAAAACCTAAAAGTCAAGAAGGAAATAAAAGTTTCGTACCTGAACTACCGAGAGTCGTCATTGTTTCGGGATTCCTATGCATGAGAACATTTTACAGATCCGTATATTTTGAGCATCCGTATGCATGTGTATATTTCACATATTCATATCTGGCTATGTTACAATAATAGAAAACATATCTAATCGGATATAGACGGGACTCTATCCTGTGTTTAGGATATAATAAAAATATATTGGTGAAACTTTATGATCAATCAAAAAACGAATTCACAACCACAAAACCTAATCACAATCTTGAATTTAGAGATTACAAAATACTAGTTAGTATATATAATAAACAACAGAGAAGGGGTGTTGAAATCAGCATAACTTCTTATTGTAATAATGTTAAACAAAAACCCGGTTTTTAAAACTTATCTTCTTATTTAGTCAAATTAGTACAAAAATGTAATAAGATACCTCCGCAATGGTATGAAATCTTTTCTTCAAGAAAGGCATTTAAAATCTAAATCCAGTTGAAAATTTATGATGGAAATTAAAAATATGGTCCCTGAGAAGGTTCCATCCAATGTAATGCAACAATAAATGGCCATTTTGAAAAATTAGAACCGTTTTCATAAAGAATATTGCTTTAGATGATAAAAACGAATTTACGAACACAAAACTTAATCACAATCTTAAATTTAAAAATTACAAAATGTTAGTTAATATACAAAACAAACAACATAGAAAGAATGTTGAATTTAACACTATTTCTAATTATAATTCTATCAGACCAAAACTGGATTTTTAACTTATCTTCTTATTTAGTTAATGCTAAAATGTAACAAGATACCTTACTAAGATTAGTTAATTTTTATTCGTTTTTTTTTTCATTTATTTTGATTTTTTTAATAGTACTTCTAATACTAACCTTTCCAGATTGAGGAATAGATGCAAAAAAGAAAGAATGATACAAATCAATTTTAGTGAGTTGGTTACGCTTTAAAAATAAATTTCGAACTCCAATTACATCACATTCGAAAAAAACCCCGCCCCAAACAGTAATAGAATGCTAAGAAATTTCACTTTTACTTTCACTTTAAAAATAAATGAAATTTAGAACATACAACATTACATCTCAACATTGCCCTGATAATGGTTTGATAAAGAAACCAAACATTGGGCACATAATTCAACTATGATATTCACCCTCAGAATATCATGTTTTTCATATTTTTATTCACACACACACACACACACTTATATATATATGTGTGTGTGTATGTGTGTGTGTGCGTGTGTATGTGTGATTCCTAATGTAAGTGGATCGATCAAATACCCCTTAAAAACCGGATGCTTGAACAAAAGCGTCGAGTATATGTCGTTTGAGAATGAAGCAGAAAGCAAACCGTGGTGGGCGTGGCAAAACTGCAAAGTCAGTTATAACTAATGCTTTCTTTTTCTTCTTTTTTTTTTTTTAGCATGAATGACGCAGGGAGGGAATCTTCGAGTGGTGGCCACAAGACGTGATTAAGAAAGAGCTAGAGAAGCATAAAGTAAAACAGCATCGGACATTTCAAAATCCGGAAAGGCTGTAAAATGAAGACTCGTGCGGACAGAAAGGAATAAAATGAAATGTAAAACATGTGAGATTGCCACAGAATCTGTTATATTGCGTTGCTATTCTGAATAGTACCCAGAACATGATGTAACGATATAAATAGATTGAAAACGAGGCGGATAGGCATAAAATGATTGGGATCGTTGATTTTTGAAGCACATGACTAAACCTGAATAGGATATATATATATATATATATATGTTTGTGTGTGTGTGTGTGTGCGTGTGTGTCTCTGTGTGTGTGTGTGTGTGTCCTCAAAATGAATAGATTTTTGAATAAACAACATATTATAAGGAAGGAGATATACAAAATTAGATACAATGATATAGCAATTTATATACGAGGTTCGTTAAATTGCATAACATTTTTCATTCTAATCCTGGAAAAAATGATGGAATTAGCATATTTAGTTTCGCCTAGATTTTTTAAATAAGTAAGTAAAGTTAGCGACCATAGTCGAGGGTGACCCGAAGGCTCCCTTTTCGATAGCTACTACACCAAGGTGTAGGGGAGGGCGCTACTCCATTCCCAGGATTGCTCCACTTTACCCTTGAACCGTACCTTATAATGCTGAGTGTTAAGCAAGGTGGTATCAAGTACCATTTTTAAAGTCTTTGGTATGACTCGACCTGGGATTGAACCCAGGTCTCCCGGGCCATTGGCGAACACTCTAACCGCTGGGCCAATGTCAGTAAATAAACTAATAACAGATAAGACGCAAAATACTTTTTATTTAATAGTTGAACATTCTTGTATATATACAATATATTTTAAACAAAGTAGGATAAATTATTTAAATGAAATATTTTTCCAGGGTGAAAAACGTTGTAGAATAACTGAATATCGTGGAAAAATTACGTTATCATCCACTTATCTACATACCAAAAACTAAAATCAGCCAAAGTCTATGAATATGATTCTGTCAATGGTTGAAATAAAGTTCTAGCTGATTTCAGCAATGGTATGAAAGGTTTTCTTCTGGAAAGGCATATAAAATCAATGACATGGCCAGCAAACAGTCTGGATCTTAATCCAGTTAAAAAGTTATGGTGGAAATTAAAATATGGACCATGAGAAGGCTTTATCCAATTAAGCAGATCAATCAATTTCCATTTGGAAAGTTGTAACCACTTTGATGAAAAAAATATATTGCTTTGAATTAGTAAAAACTATATCTGAAGGAATTAGGTCAGTCATAAAAACTCAACGAAGAGAAACAAAAAAATATTTTCATTTCTTTATCAATGAATTTGATCATGAAACGTAATGTCGTCATTTATATGAGAAATCAGATCAATCAGCCATAACTCAGTATAGAGAAAAAATCATCCAAGTACAACCACTTTAAATTTTGAATATTTTATTAATAACAACCACTTTAAATTTTGAATATTTTATAAATAACAACTTATAGTAATATTCTAACCGTATTCTTATTTATTCTAATCGGTGGGAACAGGAATTCTGATCTATGGCAGAAGTGCCGATCTATACATTAAATATCTTGTCAATTTTACAGACTTATCTTATATTTCTCTCTCTCAATATATATATATATATATATATATATATATATAGTTGACAACTCATTGGGTGGCTACAAATGCAGTAGCAACCTAAGTACATATCTGATGTCAAATTATATGCATATTTAAAACGGAATGTCAATCAATGTGGGTAGAATATAAATTTGTGGGAGCTGAATTTATACATATATATATATATATATATATATATATATGGATAGATATCGAAAAAGAAATTGCCCACTATCCAATGGGTAGAATGGCATGAAATTTAAAATATATATATACCATGTTAGTCTCACGAAAAAAAAACTTTAAATTTTGACACACGCACACATACAAACATATATATATATATATATATATATATATATATATATATATACGCTCCCTTCCCGGGGTTTGAGCACTCTGACGAAGGAATTAACGGCTGTCACTTGCGTAATGCAAAGCTCTTCTAATGGTATTCAGTAAAGCACAATATAAACAAACGAAAGCTACTAGATAATGCCTTGTAATTCCCGAGCTAATGTATGTGGACTGGGGCTGAGTGGTAAGATACTATGTCTAACGTAAAGTTGGGCGAGTTTCGATCCAAGTTTCAACCGTCCTACGAGTCTAGCCGCACTGAAGAGATGTGATACAACGAAACAGTCTGTCTGTGGAAAACAATATATATATATATATATATATATATATTACCCTTTTGTCTAACACAAGGCGCTTTTGGATTGAGTAAAGTTAAACTGAGAACTGTTCTAGATTCTTAGTCCAGTTTTATTTTTATCGATTTCTCAAGAACACTGCTCAGCAGATTAACTTAGTACATATTTAGAATTATGGAAAATATATTTGTAGTGGAAATTTCTATGGCTATTTTCAAAATGAGCCAGATATTACTTCATGGAAGAATTCTGAAGAATTA
The DNA here is from genome assembly GCA_963585895.1 of Sepioteuthis lessoniana. NCBI lineage: Eukaryota > Metazoa > Mollusca > Cephalopoda > Myopsida > Loliginidae > Sepioteuthis > Sepioteuthis lessoniana. The sequence goes on from OY757940.1 coordinate 61,391,488, forward strand.
ATTTGCTAAACTCTTCAAAGGGAGAAATTTACTTTGAAATATTTGTATAAAAATGGAAAAGGAATTTGCTTGTAAAATCGATTTTTTAATTCTTTTGTACTTTGATATTAGAATCCATTTATTCAGTACAAATCAATGTTTTAATAAAGCGTGTCACTTGGGGAAAGAGGATAAATATATCTATAGATTCATAAAAGATATATATATATATATATATATATATATATATAGAGAGAGAGAGAGAGAGAGAGATGTTGAGAGAAAAAGTGAGGGAGAAAGAGTGAAGTTGAGAGAAAGTAATAGTGAGGATAATAGTGAGAGGAAGAAAGTGAAATGATTCTCAACACATTTGCCTTCCGATTTCCCCCATCAAATACCTCATTCTCCAAGTCTTCATTGAGAGGAAATTTTTGAGTTGTTCTGAAAAATAAACAAATAAATAATTCCTTTTTCTCTCGACTATTCAAACCTAAGTTTGTTAGGTATATACTTGGAATAGTAGGGTTAATCCTTTGATTTAAGTGAAAATGAAAAAGGAATTAATTCCTTCCAAAGCAAATTCAAAATTTTCTTTAATTAATTTTCAAACCTTCCTGATCCACATATACACTTAATACTGACATATTCACACAAAGGCATTAAGATGTATTTTGAGCCTATTGTGCAGTCCCAAAGATTATCAAGTTATTTTTGTTCGATTATTGCTAATAAAGTATGATCAGTAATCAGACTGGGCTATTTAGCCTTGATTATGCAACAAGTAAAGGAGAAGGAAAAATTTGAATTCAAACCGATTCTAATTTGCTTCATAATTGATGTTGCGTCATATCCTTTCCGTAGTGAAAGGTTTTGAAAAATACAGACTCTAGGTGTCTCACGTCTTCAATCATACGATTGACTAGTTTAGGTTTATTTAATATTAAGCTTAAGTTGCAAAAGATCCACCTTCAATGTGTAGAAAAGTGAGAATGAAGTATTATTATTGCTATGAACTTTTTACTAGGGGAACTTGTCTGACCAGCCTAATAGAAATGTTCTTTTGAATAGATACAAAGACTTACAAAGAACCTTATTGATTGCAGATTTAACTAAGTTGCTGACAAAGAGATATGGTGAAAAATGAAAGAAAATTAGTGAAATTAAAGGAGGGTACTCAATATAGTGTATATTTACAAAAGAAAAAAAAAATAGAATACATAAGTTATAAACAATATATTTTTTAGTTAGTTTCATTCATTCTTTGAAATCAAATAACCGTGTAGAATATGAACAACTTTCTTACAAATTTGTTGGCTTAAAAGTTAAGATTAATCCTCGCAAAAATGATGGAATTAGCACATTAGGATTTGCTTTAGCTTGTTTTCTTGGCATATCAACCTTCATAGGTTATTTAATGCCAAAGCCATCATTCTAGAATAACAGTAGTGGTGCAATTTAACCCATAGCTAATAATATAAGGGGTTCATACTTTTCCTAAGGGTATTTGTCCAAAGGTGAACGTAATAGCGCAAGTGGAGTTCGAACACACGAGGATTCCGCAGTTCATCTTTTAATCATTACACCATTTTTAGTAGAAAAAATTCTATTTTTTCTTTTTACTGAGAACATATTTCAGTCCCGTTTTTACGGTCTGCACCATTCTTTGTGCCAACCTATTCGACTAAGGGTAATATGATAGTGTCTTATACCGTTTACACCCAATCTTTTTCAATCATAAATTAAGATCTTCCTCTCAAAATTCTGGTGCATTGTTAGATACCAGGGTTTTTGGCATGCCATTTCTGGAACATAAGACCCTTAGAATCTGTTTAATCGAAGAACTTTTTCTTGTCTGGCACACGGATTACTCCCACTCCAGTAATATATGCATGATCCATATGCACACGACTTCATGTTTCCACTTCTATGGGCCATGAATGTAAAGTAAGTAAAGTTAGCGACCATAGTCGAGGGTGACCCGAAGGCTCCCTTTTCGATAGCTACTACACCAAGGTGTAGGGGAGGGCGCTACTCCATTCCCTGGATTGCTCCACTTTACCCTTGAACCGTACCTTTTAATGCTGAGTGTTAAGCAAGGTGGTATCAAGTTCCATTTTTAAAGTCTTTGGTATGACTCGATCTGGGATTGAACCCAGGTCTCCCGGGCCATTGGCGAACACTCTAAACGCTGGGCCAATGTCGGTGTAAAATTTCTTAATTCTTTACATTTTTTGCATCTTAAATATTATTCGACATCTCGTGAATATCTTCTAATTCTAATGTACATTTTTTTTAATCACCAATGTTCTTTGTGTTTCTAGAGAAATTATCAGATCTCTATTACAAATCACTCCATGTTCTACACTAACTTATGTTTTATTTCTTTGTAGTGCCTTTCCGCCCTGGAACAATTCCCCCTTATGTTTTTTTTCTTATTCTCGTTGTTAACCTACATGATACTGGATTATGTCTAGTTTTCGCGGCCAGTCTTTCTAAAAACAAAATGCCAGTTTCAATCCAATCTAAAAAATGTATCTTCAAATTCTTCTTTTTTTACCTTTTGACTCCTGGTAAAATCGCAATCTTGATATAGCATCTACGAGTGGAATTGAATTTCCTTTGACATATTTTATATCAAAGTCAAATGCCATTAATCTTATTGCCCATCTTAGTATTCTCGATTTCGTGACTTTGGGTAATTTTTTTTTCTTGGATTGAATATATAATCTAATGGTCTATGATCACTTCTCAAAGGAATTTTTTTCCAATTAAAAATTGTCGTGCTCAGGTGGTTGTCCACACAATGGCCAATGCTTCTTTCTCTATATTTGAATAATTAAATTCAGTGTTCGTTAGACTTATTGATAAATACATAATCGGATGTCCTTCTTTTGCGCCTTGAGTCAAGTCCTGTCAGGTGGTAGACCGAGGCAAATAAAACCAGAGCATGAATTGCAACTTCAACATTAGTTATAGGATATGAATCCGAGCAAAGTTTGTGATTTACGCTTATTTTTAATCTCCACATATACATATATCTCCATCTGACTTTTGTAAAACTACAATGGGTGATTCTCAATTGCAACCCTTGGTGGAACATTTTCAAGAAGGTCCTGTTCTATTATTTTTCGTAGTTCTTCTACTACTAATGGCAACAAATGTACTGGTAAGTTTCGAGCCTCATAAAAAAGTGGTAACATTTTCTTTTAATTTTCAACTCGCTTTATAGTCTTTTAACTTTCCGGTTTTTTTACATTTTTATCTCATTAATTAATTTGTCAGAATTTATGTTAAGCACATCGTTTCCAAGAAGTCCGTTGTTCTTTCTTCGAATTCAGACAATTATGAGTATTACGTCAAATTTATCTTTTAACTCCAAGAAACCTTCAATGTATCCTAAAGTTTTTTATGACCGACTCATCAAATTGTCAGAGTTGTAAACTGCTCTTTCGTAAAGTTGGCTTTCCAATGCATTCCCAGAATTTTTTTTTTTTTGGTATCAGCGTTTTCTCACTGCCAGTAACCATTTGAATATCCAAATCAAAGTTGTGGATTTTGACGTTTAGTATAATGTCTTTTTTCTGTTCCATTTTTCTACATTCTTATTTTTGTTTTTTTATTGAAAAGACTTCCATATTAGTATCGTTTTCATCAACACTTTCAACGATTTTCTTTTGGAATTTGCATACTACTTGAAAACGGTTGGTTTTTTTAGCAATCTGTGCAAATTTTCCCAAATGCTGGGCGTTTTTCCCTTTTTATTTCATGTTCACGCCCACAATATGAACATTTAAAAAAATCTTTTTTAACATCTAAGTATCGGTAAATATTTGTTCGCTGGGTTGACTTTTATAATGGTTATATTTCTGGATTAATTCTTGTTGCTGTATAAAGGCAATGCAGGTATTTACAGACTTATTTCCTATTTGTAGTTGTTCCATTATTTTAAATCGATGGGATGCATTGTACATACCTTCAATTAACCTTAATTGAATAAAATCCTCTTCAATAGTCTGTCCTTCTGGTCCAAGTTTTTCAAACTCGCAATATCAACTCGTAGACGATGTAGATATTTTATGATTTGTTCGTCAATTTCTTGTTTCATCGATATGAGATTCGTTCTTTCGGACACGACCAACCTTTTCTTGGACCTCATATTTCTTCCTATGATCTGACTTTTTTTTCAAATGTCCGGCCCTCCAGGTTTGTGGGATACACCATAGTGGCAACTTTTATTATCGCCTTGCATCTAGCTGTAGCTGAAAAGAGATCCGTAATTTTATTTTCTCCTCCTTTTCCTTGTTGTTTTCTAGCGTTTTAGTTCTTGCTCTCGCAGCAAAACATCGTTGCACTTTTTATGGGTTAAATAGAACTAAACTACATACTTATGCTAAACTGAATTCATTTAATTAAAACTATTTGACTAAACTGAATAGCTTGGAATAGAAATGGTTTTGACAATTAAACTGTGTATTCATGCTAAAATGAATCGTTTGAAGTAGAACTGATCATTTGTATAAAATTGATTCGGCATTAGATGACCTACAAAGGTTGTAAAAAAATCAGGTTCCACAAGAGACAATTAATATCCTATCGGTGACACCATTGTTGAGATGTGCAAAGTTAGGACTAGTTAGTGGCTAATTAAGCAGCCCTAGTTATTCTTAGTTAGAGAGTTATATAGGCTCTCTCATACACTTATGCAAATCAGCTAGATTAATTT
>OY757940.1:61401189-61493689 GCA_963585895.1 Sepioteuthis lessoniana
AGAAATACTGTTAGAAGCTGAATAAACTGTGCAATGATATAGGATGATGCAGTTCGCTAATTTCTGTGAAGACAACAGTTGCTGATAAGGTTTTATTGCGTATCAACCCTTGTTTGGGTATATTATGTCGAAATCTGTCTTTTATTTTATTTTTTGCAAACAACAGACGGAATGGGACAACCAAATCTAGAAAAATTAGAACGCTCAGAGAAAAGAAAACATAAAAATACTAATTTTGGAAACTGACATTATCAAACACGTGGAGACAACAGAAAAAAATTAAAAGATAGTATCTCGGGTGAACGAGAAAGCTACTCAAAACGAAACAAAAAAGCAGGAACTTTATAAAAGGGTTATTCATCTGGGCTGTCCCACTCGTGAGACACTCTGGACCATCCTTGAAGTGAACCAGAGAAGCACTTAAACAAAAGGACCAGAGAACAAGAAAACTAATGACCATGCATAAAGCCTTACATTCCAGAAATGACGTTGACAGACTATATGTGTCAAGAAATAAAAGGAGAAAGAAGACTTGATAGGATTAAGGACAGTGTTGACGATACAAGACTCGAAGACTATATAGAAAAGCACGGAGAAAGACAGATTACAACCACCAGAAACAATACTGATTACACGAAGATCAATAGAATGGAAATAACCAGAAAACAAAAATGGGAAGAAAAGTGACTCTATGGATGTTTAAAGTGACTAACAAGCGATATATCCCGCGAGAAAACGTGGACGTGGCAGAGAAAGGGAAACTTTAAGAAAGAAACAGAATCTATTCTAATAAAAGTTGGCGACCGTAGTCGAGGGCGACCCGAAGGCTCCCTTTATGATAGCTACAACACCAAGGTGTACAGGAGGGTGGTACTTCTTTCCATGGATGGCTCCACTTTACCCTTGATCTATATCTTATAATACTGAGTGTTAAGCAAAGCAGCATCAAGTACCATTTTTTGAGTCTTTGGTATGAGTCGACCTGGGATTGAAGCCAGGTCTCCCGGGCCATTGGTGAACACTCTAACCATCATGTCAATGACTGGTACATCTATTCTAATAACAGCTAAAAAACACCATAAGGACCAATCATGTCAAAGCAAGAATAGATAAGACACAAGAAAATAGTACATGTAGGTTATGTTGTAATATATACGAAACGATCAAACACATAATAAGCGAATGCAGTAAATTAGCACAGAAAGTGTATAAGACTTGACATGACTCGGTGGGCAAGGTAATACACTGGGAATTGTGTAAGAAATTTAATTGAATTGAAAAAACTATGGAACATGAAAGTGACGATGATACCATTTGTAATTGGTGTACATCGTAAGTCACCGAAGTATTGGTAAATAGATTAGAAGACTTGAACATAAGAGGATGAGTGGATACAAGCCATTGTTGAGATCAGCCACAATATTCAGAAGAGTCCTGGAAACTTGAGGAGACTTAGTATCACTCAAACTACCACTGATGTGAAAAACCCCCAAGAAGAAGAAGAAGTAGAAGAAGAAGACAGTTAGGTATGACTTGGTGGTGAAGGGGATACACAAGGAATTGTGCAAGTGAGAAGAGTCCTGGAGACTTGAGGGGACTTATTGTCACTCAAACTACCACTGATGTGAAAAACTTCCAAGAAGAAGAAGAAGAAGAAGACAATTAGGTATGACTTGGTGGTGAAGGGGATACACAAGGAATTGTGCAAGTGAGAAGAGTTCTGGAGACTTGAGGGGACCTGCGGTCTCTCAAAACTGTGAGAAACTATTGGCTAAAGCAAGTGTGAAAAACTTGAAAGAAGTAAATAAGAATTATGACAATTTATTACGAACTTTAACTTCAAGGAAGTATTCTTAATACAAATATCATGCCCACAGTTAAATGGTTTCAAGACCTCCAATTTAATATTAATAATTTACAATGAATTATTTCGTCTCGAATCTCTACCATTGTTCAATAATAAAGATACTTTGACTGCAAAGAGTTATAATCTTTAAAGTATTACCATCTAATTAGAATAATTCACACAATTACGTAGCTGGTGAGGGGCTCCTCGTGGAATACTGGCTAACATACTGGACTGCATCATCAGAGTCACAGAGTTCAAACTTCTCTCGCGCTATCATGTTCACTTTCTGATTAAAACCCTTGAGAATGGTATGAACCCGATAATCTCTCTAGCTATGTGTTAAGTAGTTCCACTAAAGGTCTTGAAGAATAGCTTCGGTATGAGACAACGCATGAGAGTTGATATGCCATTAAAGAAAGAAACCAACCAAAGTATAATTATATAGCCAATCAAATTCTAATAACTTTCAATGAGAAGCGGCTTTACAATATCAATACTCCAGAGCATCGTATTTATTGCGCAGTATTTAGGAAGGAATCCATCCCAGAAATGGATAATCCATCTAATTCTCACGACTTAGCTCCTTGTGATTTTTCAGTATTTCCAGAATATTCAGAAGAGTCCTGGGACATTGAGGAGTGTTTTTATCACTCAAACTCCAGTGATATATATATATATATATATATATATATATATATATTGTCATCCACAGACAGATCTTTTTCGTTCTATCAGAACTCATCAGTGTGGCTAGACATGCTAGATTCCTGAAGCTGGGATCGAAACCCGGCTGACTCAAACGCCAATCCAAGACTCTACCCCTCAGCCACGAGGATACCAGCTGCGAAGAAAATTTTAAACGGTTATGAATCACAATTACTATTATTTACCTACATCCGCTTAACGGCTATCGAGAGCTCAAATTATATATGAAGAGCTTTGCATATACGCTAATGGCAACACGATTACTTCATTCGTTTGAGAGATCAACCCTACGGTGGTAGGGGAATATATATATATATATATATATATATATATATATATATATATATATATATATATATATATATATGTTATATGCAGCGTGTGTAAGGAAAAACGATATAATTTCATTTTGAAATGGCTGAAAAGAAACCTTTGATTTTTTTTCTCTGAGGCTATGCAAAGCAATTGGTCTACGACCCGTCTTCCAACAAACTGAGAAAAACTCAGAGTATCACTACCGCACTGTAGACAATTACACAAGTCATATACTGGGTGTTTAGCAGAAGCTGAACTATTGACTTGACGTGTGTCGAGTGACCTATTTAAAACTTGCGAAATCGTTCATAAAATCTACATACCTTTTAATTCATATTTTGATGTATCAATTTCAATTTGCTTAACATTAAATTTCCTCAGTTTCATTTTTTTTTTAATTTTCTGTTGTCACTTAGATATTGAGATCTCAAATGATAGTGGCTTTTTTGGTTTGGTTTATTTTGGTTTGTGTAATATAATGACCGAGGGATCTCTTTTTATATATCTTGCCTTTCGGTTTAGTTAGGCTGGGAACCTTTCACTTAACGCATGGGTTAGTTAGGCGCAACTTGAGCGCAGGTGTTGATGCGCGCGCGGGGAGGATGTGTCATTCAGAGATGTCAAAATAGAAACCCCGGATAGAAAATATGACCGAGGGGATGTGAATGACGTCATTCACCGGAAGCGTGCACGGAGGATTTTGGAAGATTTGAGAAAAGTCAGTGAGTTGTGTTCTGCTTCGGAGGAAGAAGGTTGACTTTTTCTCGCTCCCAAGGCCTTGTGGCAGGTGTCGTACGTGGTTTGGGGCAGATGGAAAAGTCAGGTGTATCTCTCTCCTTATATCGAAAAACCTTTTAACTCAAAGGTAATAAAAAAGTTTCGTACCTGAACTAAGAAGTCGTAAGAGTTTTTCGTGTTTCGGGATTCCGATGTTCTATGTATATATGTTATGAACATTCTATGTACGTTTCACATATCGTTATCATGAGTATGTTACATTTGGTTTTATGGCACATCAACCATTGTCGGTTTTTAATGCCATATCCATTATTCTATATATAAACAGTCCTATTTTAGACAATACAATTTTGTTTGTTTGGGTTTTATGACAAACTTGTAGGTTATTTAATGTCGAATCCATTTTTATGCAAATAAACTGTTCTATTTCAAACAATTCAGTACACAGTTTAAGTGTCAAAAACATTTCTATTTCAAGCTATTCAGTTTTATCAAACAGTTCTAATTCAAACGATTCAGTTTAGTATACTTTTTGTTTACACACAATTAAATGTCAAAATATTTCTATTTCAAACAATTCATTTTAGCGTAAGTACAGTTTAAATGCCAAAAAACAGTTATATTTCAAACTATTCAGATTAGCATAAGTTCGCAATTTACATGTCCAAACAATTCTATTTGAAGCAGTTTAGTTTAGCATAAGTACACAGTTTAGTTATATTTGACCCATAGATAGGACCCTATCAGGTGTCACCACTCTGTGTCATAGTGGACCAGGGTGCAATGGCAATGGGGTACTCCATATTACCTAAAGCTTCAGCATTACTGGAACCTCACGATCGGATTGTTTAATGTCATATACAGGACACTCATTAGGGCGGGGTCTTACCCCTCTGCAGAGTAGCAGTTGGTGTATTGTGCAGCTACCTTGGCAACTTGCTATTTTAAAATGAAATGTTTTGATTAAAAAAATATTGTATGTAATTCACTTAGTATTTCTAGAGTCAATTTTTTTTCAATACGTTGGTACGTGCTTGTTTCCTGTGCATATATCACGTGACCAAAGCAGCTTAAGCCGTGATAATAACCTACTCTGTTTGGTAGTATCACGGTAGTTAATGCGCTGACACGTTGAGCATTGCTTGACTCTGTGAAAAAGCTACACACATGAACATTCAAAGAAGTATGATTCAGGAACTTATGCTTTACCAGGTAGAACTTGGCAATAATGACATGGAAGCAAGCGAAAACATTTGGTGGGGTGTCCAGTACTGCAGAATCGTAGTAAGCGTGTCCGAACTCCATTTTCGTTATTACTTTCACTTTCAGGCAAATACACTTGGGGACATTATGAACCCCCTTATCCCCCCAGCTATGGGTTAAAATATATCACTACGGCTCTTCTAGAAGGATGGATTTGGCATTAAATAACCTACGAAGATTGATATGCCATAAAGCAAACCAAACCAAAACATTAGCTGCGTGAAAGGTGAAAGCGCTATTGATAACAGTACAGTAACCATATGGTTCAAAAATTGCAAGAACTTCAACGATCCGGCAAAGTCAGCTATGAATAAAAGCGTAGATTCAGAGGCCCTCCTCCCGGCCTTTGAGGGAAACCCGACGAGTAGGACACGTACGGCATCAAGCAAGTTCAGCATCTCAAAGTCTAGCGTGGTTCATGACCTCAGCCGAATTTTTGTTGATTTCTTTGTGATAATGAACTTTAGTTCAAATAATTAAGGATGAATCATAATGACGCCCATGTCTGTGGCTAGATCGTAATAGGAAGAATTTTGTGATCTGCCTTACACTAAATATTTCACTGTCTAATTTTGGGATAAATAAAGTTCAACTTTGTACAATTTCAAAACGTAACGACTTTAATTTGCTCTGGTCAAATCTTCTATTAGATATTCTTTAGGCGCCTTTTGTTGTACTTGTAAACTTGCACGAATTTCAAATATCCCTTCTTTATACATGAATGTAGACGGTTCTTGTTCTACCGGGATAACCCTGAGGTGCTTGAAGAAGGCTTGAAAGTACAGCGGCTGAAACGTGAGTATAACAACCAAATGAATATGGCATTGAACAATGTGTAGAGGATTATGATACGCTTGATATCAACTCAGGAGTTATGACTTCCTTACGCTTCCCACACCTCTCATCATCCCTCACAAACTCCCTGCCTTCCTTGAATCTCTTATGTCACTCAAAAACTCATGCTCGATTCATGCAAGATGGTCGGTCGAAAAGCAGTCTGAAGCATTCCATACGTTTCTCTAGCATTTTTTCCAATTTTAAAACAGAATTTTATTGCATACCGTTCTTCTAAAGTGTCCTCACGTCTAGATTGCATTTTTGAAATTCACCAGCTGTGACAATCAGGATTTAGTAGGGTGTATTCCAATTACTGCTGTAGCTGTTCATTTGAATCTGAATTGGTCAGTCATATCATATGATGTATAGCAATAACGCAGTGAATTTTCAAGAGTCTACAACAATTTTAAATGCCTGTACCAAAAAGTCTGGGGTGTCTTCGTGGTGTAATGGTTAAAGCGATGGACTGTGGAATTGTAGTAAGCGAGTTCGTACTCCAGTCGCGCTATTACGTTCGCTTTCGTGCAAATACCCTTGGGAAAGGTATGAACCCCTTATCCTCCCAGCTATGGGTTAAATAGTACCACTACTGTTCTTCTAGGAGAATAGCTTTGGCATAAAATAACCTACAAAGGTTGATATGCCATTAAACAAAGAAACCAAAACCAAAACATTTGGAAACTTATTGAATAAACCACGTACATATATATATATAATTCATTTTTGATTGGGTCATTTTTTTCTCTTTGGATGGTGGGAGCATGAACAGACAAACGTTCACCGGGACCGGAGAACGAGGAATCAAAGGTCAGAGAAATATATTAAAAAAAATAGTGAAGACTCTATCCCAACGTGTTCTTTGGGTATTTAGTTTTCCTTCCTAGGCCACACGGACTAAATGGCCAGAGAATAAAAGTTTTGAGAACTAAGAAGACAACTTGTGTTTCCATGTGTCCCTCCTCATTCGACGAATAGGTATCACCGACGTAGAATCAGTCACTGATCCTATTTACCAACCCCTCCGCTCGGGCAGGATATGACACAAGGTCAATTTTTAAGCGGAGTTTAACAGGTTTGAATTCAGAGTTTTCCTTCTCCTAGACTAATTGCCTCACCAAGGCTGAAGAACCTAGTCTGTCCTACTATTTACCCATAGGTGGAGGGAGAATAATTGGATTCATACCTTTCCCAAGGGTATTAGTGCTATGTGAAATGCAATCAGTCAGGTCCAGGATTTGAACTCGTGTCGTCGTGTCCATATCCTGCGACGATAACCATTACACCACGGGCACCTCCAACAAGAATCAGTCACTGATTATCCAAAACTTGTCCGAAACAGGAAGAAGGTTTACAAATTTTTTTTCATAACATTGGGTCTTCAGTAAGAAACTATGAAGAATGTATTGATTCATCAGTATAGTGAAAACTTTTTATTCCTTTTCTTTTTAAAGATTTTTTCTTCCATTTATATGGCCCAGTCGGCAAGAGCAATTGAATACACCGACTGCATCTCTGCTGAGGGGTAAGACTCTCCCAACCTGTCCTGGATATGGCACTAAACAATCGGATGGTGAAGCTCCAGAAATATTTGAGCTTTGGGAATGCAGATTACTCCTTCATAGCCATTGCTCCCATTGTCACTCTGACCCGGAGGGTAGCACCCGATAGGGTTCAAATAGAACTATGGGTCAAATAGATCTATTTGACATGCATACTTTGACATTTCAATTGAGTGCAAGCAAATAACCTGTACTTAGCTAAATTGCTGGAAATAGAACAGTTTAATCATTGTTAGATAATTAAATGACTGATGTTTAATTGAATTGTTCGTGATACATAGCAATACTTAGAACTACTTAACTTTGTTAAAATACTAAACTGAATTGTTTGAAATAGAAGTGTTTGATCATTTAAATGTGTGTAAGCAAATGACTGATGTTTAATTGAATTATTAGAGTTAAATAGCAATACTTATTAAGATTTAAGTGTGTAAGCAAATGATTAATAGTTAATAGAATTATTCACATTAGAAATAAGTGAAACCATTTAACTGTGTGCCAAAAATAAGCTTAGGCTCTTTTGAAAATGTTATCAAACAAAATATGTTTAGAAATTATATATATATATATATATATATATATGATGTGGGGTAAGTATATAGTTTTGTCCGAAACAGGAAGAAAGGTTTACGAATTAAAACCTGCATTGAAGAATGACGGATATAGGATCAAATTAGAATATCGGGATTGGGAGGAAAGTAATACGCAAAAAAGGAGAAATAGACCTAGAAAAATCTTATGGTTTAATCTCCCCTATGACATGGAGGTAGTCAATAACTTAGGGAAAGAATTCTTTAAGTTGTTAAAAAGAGATTTCCCCCGTGGGAACCCGTTACATAAGATATTTAATAAGAATTGTGTTAAATTAAGTTATAGTTTCATGCCCAACATCAATGGCATAATAAATAAGAGTAATATAGCTAAACTAAGTAAAGGGAAAAATAAGGTGATTGCTAAATGTAATTGTAGGGATAAGGTTAGATGCCCGCTTGAAGGCAAATGTAAACAAGAATGTGTGGTGTATAAAGTGGAAGTATATAGTGATCCGGGTAATGATAGAAATAAAAAGGTATATTTTGGGTCGACGCAAGGGGAATTTAAGACTAGGTATTATAACCATAAAACGAGTTTCTCCCACGAGAAGTATAGGCATAGTACCACGTTATCTAGTTATGTGTGGGAGGTCAAGGATAAAAAAGGAATAGATCCGATACTAAAATGGGAAGTAATAAAGAAATGCCGTAAATATAGGGCTGGCGATTGGGATTGTTTGCTTTGCATGGAGGAAAAATTAGCAATAGCGTCTTGTAAAGGTAGGGATATGTTAAACCAAAGGTCGGAGGTGTTAAATAGTTGTAGACACAAAAGGGCGTGGTTGCTCTATAATTAGGGATAGGTTTCGGAGTATTTAAAAGTGATTTTTTTTTGTTTTTTGTTTTTTTTAATAAAAGTAAGGTTTTTTGTTAATTTTATTTGTTTCTTTTGTTATCTAAATTTTAAGCTAGGTGGGTTTTTGGTGAATATAAAAAACGGCGTTTTCTCTTTTAGCATTGGTCGGTTTTAGACTTCCTGATGATCCGTTAAGGTGAAACTTTAGTAGGAGATTTCCGACTCGCGATTTAAGTTAATTTTATATATATATATATATATATATGTGTGTGTGTGTGTGTGTGTGTGTGATTTGGCATTAAAAAAACCTACAATGGTTGATATACCATAAAACCAAACCAAACCAAACCAAACCATATCTTCCAATAATGTGTTTAAACAATTCGCCTTTGTTTGAATTAGTGTCTTCTTTATTGAAATTTAATTCGTCCAGATCCTGAGGTTTCTTCTAAACGCTCATCATCTGCTCCTGTTGTCTGATTGTTCTGTAGGCAGAGTTTAGAATCCACTGACTAGAGGAGCAAAAATCCTCAAAAGGAGTGTCCTAGTTATGGCACAAAACTGTATCACATAATAAGGCTCGAGAAATCCAGGAAGTGAAGGGTTCTCTTTCATTGTCACTCTGACCCGGAGTGGTACTAACTGTTAGTATCAAATATATGTTTTAAATGTATTCTTACTCTATATGACTATGTGGAATAAAAAATCCACAAACCATTTGACAAAAATGTAAGTATGAATCAGATTCCTTCACATCTAGGCACAAAATATCCTAACGGGTTGACCTGTTATAAAAATCAACCAATCACTTAACTATTGTTGCTCATTTCAAAGACATTTAGTAACACACACTAGCAAATTTCATTTCCGTAAGGCCAGATGAATACACACTTCTTAACAGAATTTTTGCATCTACACTTAAAAATGAAGAGATATTGGCTGAAAAACCTCATGGCTTCAAAAAAAAAAAAAAATACGAATATCAACTTATTGGGAGGATGTGCTGGACTCATCTAAACTTAGTATAATAACATTGTACTAAATTTTCAGAGCTTTTTGCTGAAATGTTGCACAAGGTTGTATGAATGGGGCACTGTAAGAATCGAAGTCACTCGTAAAGGTTCGCTAGTCTGGCTTGCTAACCATTACACTACCTGAGTCACTATTTTTTCATAGATGTTTAATCAGGAAAGAAAGTGCAGGAATTTAAAACGTCTGATTCGATGAATGCGCACATACACGCATCCGCCTATGGACTAGGTTTTTTTTTTCATTGTATTATTTAATGCTGAAGCTATTCTTGTATAAGGATACCAGTGTTACTGTCTAACCCATAGCTGACGGGAAAAAAAGGGGATTAATACTATTTATAAGGCCATTAGATCGAAAGTGAACGTAATAGCGCAACAGGGGCACGAACTCGCTTACTTCGAGGCTGCAGTCTAACATTTTAACAATGACATCATGGGTACACTCATATCCTGACTGATATCTAGTCATGTGACGCCTTGGTCAAAACTGGACGAGTCTATGATTTAAAAAACTGTTTTGTGTACAAAAATATGTATAAATTAAAAATGGAAAAGTAAAAAATGAATGAAAGTAGAATCGGGTTAAAAGCAATCAAGAAAACCGTCAAGGGTTAAAGGCCGGGTCCATTGCTTAGTGATTGAGATGGCTCCGTATAAGGAAAGGATGATACGGTTAGGATTAATTTTGGCAGCATTTATGTGCGAGTCGTGTTTCCAGGAATGGTGCCCGTGTTAAACTGGACTTGTGTCAGACACATCAACTCGGTGAATGGGAAAATATTAAGCAAACGTCACATCTAAACATTTGTAGGAAAGAAAAATGTCCAGTCTTATGATTGAGTCGTAATGAAGACAAACTTTTTAGAAGTTAACTCCACATTCAAAACTGGAGAAAGTAGCTCTTGCATCACACCTCGGCTGAATTGGCGTTATCCTTTGAATGGAAAAGCATAAGAAAACGTTCAGCAAAATAAACCCTGCAATTTGCCGAGTCGATAGTTTTTTTGTTATGCTTGTCACTTCGTTAGTTGGTTGGTTGGTTGGTTTTATTGGTATCTCAACCCTTTTCGGATCATTTAACGCTGGATTTAATGTCAAACAATTCAGCTTAGTATCAGTATAGCTTTTTGCTTACACAGGTAAATGTCAAAATCGTTCTATTTCAAACAGTTTAGCTAAGCATAAGCACACAGTTTCAATGTCGAAAACAGTTGTATTTCAAACAATTCCGTTTAGCATAAGTTCGCAGTTTAGTTTTAATTGACCTATTGATAAACTTTGTCAGGTGCTACCACTCTGGACAATAGTGGACTTAGGAGCGATGGCAATAAATGGGTACTACGCATTACCCAAAGCTCCTGCATTACTGGAACCTTACCATCAGATTGTTTAGTATCATATCCAGGACACTCGTGGGGGTGGGGTCTTACCCCTCTGAAGAGATGCAGTCGCTGTATTCTACAGCCCAAACCGACTGGGATACTTGTCACTTGGTAGACTCAGAGTGTGACATAAGTGTCGTACCAGCATATGTCACAATAATCCAACGATGTACAACGATGTCTTAGTACCTTATCTTATACATCTTGTATATTTTCACTAGTTGAATTAGTTTTTGAACAGAATATTACACTTCTCCTTCTGACGTTATAGATGGCTATTATTTGTCAAGACGTAGTAGTCATCGTAATTATGCATAGTAATTAGTCCGCTTATCCTAGATGGAATCAAATGTTTCATATCTTTTTTTTCTGCGATCGGAAAATAAAGAAATATGGAAAAAAAAGGTACTGATTATTTAAACATTTGATCAACATTGAAAACAGACAGTTCAAATATTAACCGCTTCTAGCGGCAAGGAAAACAATAACTAAACTAAGAAAGAAAGGAAAGTGTATTTGAAGACGATGTTGATGGTAATCATTATTATGATGATTATACTAATTGGTCTAATTGTTATAATTAGGATATTTAGACGCCACACCTCCAGGAATAAAGAGGAGGAGTAAATCAGCTAAATTTGTTTGTGATCGTTATTAAAAATTAGGTATTTTTATGATTAAAAAATACTTGTTTTTGCTGGTAATTACTAAAGTTAGCATTGCCATATCAACAATGCCAACTAAAGATATTATGAATATTTCTACAAATAATATCGATACGATGGAAAAACAGAAAATGTGAAGACATCAAGGCCAGAGTAGGAGAAACTGTTCAACCTGTTGACTAATAATAATACTGGATAATGATGATGATGAAAAGGAAGAAGGGGTAAAGAATGATTGGTTTGGTTTCTTTGTTTAATGGCATATCAACCTTTGTAGGTTATTTAATGCCAAATCTATTCTCCCAGAAGAACAGAAGTAGTACTATTTTACCCATAGCTAGAAGGATAAAGGGGTTCATACCTTTCCCAAGGGTATTTGCCCGAAAGTGAACGTAATAGCGCGACTGGAGTACGAACTCACTTACTACGATTCCACAGTCCATCGCTTTAACCATTACACCACGAGGACACCCCCGGTAAAGAATGAGTAAAAACAGGAGCAAGAGAAGAAGATATACTGAAGACGAAGAAGAAGAAGGGGAGGAAATATCTACAGGTTTGAGTAAGTTGTTTAAATATGACCTGGGAAAAATAACCACTAGAAAGGTATAGTCAACCATGGTAATGACAACAGCACCACCAACAACGCTGATATGAAAAACTCTAAAGAGTAGATAAAAAGAGGAATATAATTTTTCCAAATAGCAGCACAAAACAACGCCATAAGAACCAATCATATTAAGAAGAGTCCTGGAGACTTGAGGAGACTTGCTGTCACTCAAATTTGAAAATCCATCGGCTAAAACTCTTAAGGAGTAAATAATAATAATATGGACCAAAGAACAAGTAAAGTAATGACCATGCATAAGGCATTACACCCCAGAGACGACGTTGACAGACTATATGTATCTAGAAAAGAGAGAGAAAGAGGACTTGCCAACATCGAAGACACCGTTGACGCTTCGATACAACGGCTTGAAGATTACATAGAAAAACACGAACAATGACTAATTACAACCATTAGAAACGACACGGAAAAAAAGATAGACGAAAGAATGACAGCAACTAGGAAATAAAAATGGGAAAACAACTCTAAGGCCGCTTTAAACGTCTAATAAACAACCTCTCGCACCAGAAAGCCTGGACCTGGCTAAGAAAAGGAAGCCTTAAGAGATAAACGGAATCCCTCCTAATAGCAGCACAGGACAACGCCATAAGAACCAATCATATCAAAGCGAGAATAGATAAGATACAACAAAACAGAAAATGTAGGCTATGCGGTGACAGAGACGAAACGATCAATCACATAATAAGCGAATGCAGCAAATTGGCACAGAAGGAGTATAAGGCGAAACACGACTGGGTGGGCAAGGTGATCCACTGGGAAATGTGCAGAAAATTTCAATTCGACCATACAAACAAATGGTATATGCACAACCCAGCACGTGTCCTAGAAAATGACTCTCATAAACTCCTATGGGACTTTAACATACAAACTGATCAACTAACCCCGGCTAGAAGACCAGACCTCATAATAATCAACATAAAAGAGAATCTGCAAAATAGTCGACTTTGCTGTCCTGGCAGACGACAGAATAAATCTGAAGGAAAGTGAAAAGAAGGATAAGTACCTCGACCTTACAAGAGAATTGAAAAAGCTGTGGAACATGAAAGTAACGATTGTGCCAATTTTGATTGGTTCGTTAAGGACAATAACTAAAGGATTATTAAAAGGCCTGGAGGACTTGGAAGTTGGCGGGCGGGTAGAGACTATCCAAACGACAGCATTGCTAAGAACGGCCAGTATCCTGAGACGAGTCCTGGAGACTTGAGGAGACTTGCTCTCACTCAAAATCCAGTGAAAAACCATCAGCTAACACTGATGTGAAAAACTCTAAAGGAGTAAATAATAATAGTGATAATACAAAATGAGCAATATATCCGATGAAGTCATAAAGTTCATCGAGGAAACCATGAAAAACTGGTAAGTGAAACTGACAGCAAGAAGAAAAAGCTTAGCTGAAGTGAAAGATCCAGTGTAGGATCTTCCTGAGAGATTTGCTATCATCATTACTATTTGCAACAGCGATGATGCCTCTGAATTAAATACTCTGGAAATGCACAGGCAGATACAAACTTACTAAATCGCAAGAGAAGATCAACCCCCTAATCTACGTGGACGACATGAAACTGTTTGCAAAAAAATGTAAAAGAATTGTAAACCCTAATAAAATCAGCGAGGATATACATTCAGAAAGTAGGGATGGAATTTGGTATAGAAAAATATGCCATTCTAATTATGAGAAGCAGAAATCGGAAATGACGGAAGGAATAGAACTACCAAATCAAGGAATAATCAGAAAGCACAGAGAAAAGGAAACTTACAAGAACTTGGGGATATTGGAAGTGGAAACCATCATACAAGTGAAGATGACAGAAAAAATTTAAGAAGTGTATCTATAGAGAATGAGAGAACTACTTGAAACCAAACTACATCGCAGAAATTAAATCAAAGTTATAAATACCTGGACTTATCCCTTGTTAGATAATCGGAAAAATACTTAAAGTGGACGAGATTAGAATTTCAACAAATTGACTAGGGAATAAGGAAACTGTTGTCGATGCATAAGGTCTTACATCCCAGAGATGACATAGTGTATATGTATCAAGAAAAGCAGGAGGAAGAGTACTCTCAAGAATTGAGGATAATGTTGATTCATTCATTCGTTGATTCGAAGACTGCAAAGAAAAGAATAATTACGTCGACTAGAAACAACACAAACAAAAGCATCAAAAGAAAAACAATAACTAGAAAACGAAAAAAAAAAGGGAAAAAACAATTGTAAGGACATTTTATGCGAAAAACTACCGAAATCTTACACGAGAAGAATTGCATATGGCAAAGAAAAGGAAAACCTTTTCTCTAATAGCTGCACCAAACAACCCCATAGGTTCAAAGCAATAAAATATGATGCAACAAATAGCAAATGTAGGCTATGTAGTCATAGACACGAAACAACCAATGATATAAAAAGCGAATGCAGCAAAAAGAGCATAAGACTATACTTGACAGGGCAAGGAAGTTAATCCACTGGGAATTGTGCAAGAAACAATTACGAACAAGCAGTATATGCACAGCCCGGGATCAGTCCAGGAGAACGAGATGCACACACTTCTCTGGTATTTTGAGATACAGACGCGTCATCTAATCTTGGCCAGACGACCAGACCTTTTGATCTTCAACCAAAAAAGGGAACCTGCCGAATAGGGGACTCTGCAATTTCGGTAGATAATAAAATAAAATTAAAAGAAAGTGAAAAGAGAGATAAATGTCCGGACCTTGCAAGAGAACAAAAGAAACTCTGGAATATGTAGGTGGCGGTAATTTCAATTGGTAAAGAGAATGGAAGACTTGGAAATAAGAGGTCTCCAGCACTATTAAGATCGGCCATAATAATTTGAAGACTTCGAGAGACTTGAGGAGATTTGCTGATACTCAAACCTCAGAGAGAAATCGTTAGCTAACGCTGGCGTGAAAAACTCTTAAGAGTAAAATAATATTAATCACAACAATAATAGTAATCGGCGGCCCACAGAGTGGAAATCAAAGAAAGCGAAAACAGAGATAAGTGCTTAGACCTTGCCTGAGAACTAAAAAACAATGGAACGTGAAGGTGACGGTGATACCCATTGTACTTAGAGCGCTCGAAACAATCCCCAAAATGCTTGATAAAGGGAACGGAAGAATTAGAAATCAGAAGACGAGTGGAGGCCACTATTAAGATCGACCAGAATACTGAGAAGGGTCCCGGAGACTTGATGTGACTCTATCTCGTGCGAAAGACTATCAGTTAATGATAGTATGTAAAATTTGTACGGAGTACAAATAACAATTGAAGAAAAATATTGTACCTTAAGACTACCACCGTGCCACTAATACTGGGAGCTTTGGGTATGATAAGGTAAATAATCAATAAACAGTTAAATAAGACACCTAGCAGTCCAAGCCTGTATGAAATACAAAAAATTGCTCTTGGCGGAATTGTTCATCTTCTTAGAGAGTAAAAGCAAGGTGAATGAAAACTAACACTGAAAAGAGGTCGTTATATAATTAAACAAATAAAACAAAATACTTATTATCACTCTCTGTCTCTGTCTCTGTCTGTCTGTCTATCTGTCTTGGTTTTGCTTAAAGATCGAGTGAAGGATCGTAAAACAAAACGAAAGTAAAATTGAAGATTAAATTATAATAATAATTGGAAGAATCGAAACCATCTAGACCACAGCACTACTGAAATTGCCTCGAAAACTTAGAAATATCTTGGAAACCCGAGAAGTCATGTTGGTGTTAAAAACTCGCAAAAAATAAAATAATAATTTTACTTTCTGATAATTTTTGACCCACCCCCCAAAATACAAGTAAAAACAAACAACAACAACAACAACAACAACAAAAACAAACAAAAAACGAATTACCAAATCCAGGCGAGAGAAAAAATCTTACTGATTACAAGAAAGCATGATCTTT
Source organism: Sepioteuthis lessoniana (assembly GCA_963585895.1). Classification (NCBI taxonomy): domain Eukaryota; kingdom Metazoa; phylum Mollusca; class Cephalopoda; order Myopsida; family Loliginidae; genus Sepioteuthis; species Sepioteuthis lessoniana. The sequence goes on from OY757940.1 coordinate 61,417,451, forward strand.
TAGTGAGTGTGACCACGAATATTATTTCTCTACTAGTTTTGACTTGGTTTAGCTTTATTCTTTTAGGTGTTTTATGGCATATCAAACTTTGAGGGTTATTCAATGCCAAATATTGTTTATGCTCACACATACACGCTCACATATATATGAATTATATGCGAATAGGTTTTAGGTAGATTTATTTTTATACTAATAAGAGTTCATTTACTTGCACACAGTTAAATGGTTTCTCGAATTGTTTATACTAATCATTCTATTTAATATTCATCACTCCTCTGCTCATAGTTAAAGGGTTTCAAGTATTGCTATCGAAAACACATAATACTGTTCAATATTAAACATTTGTTTGCACATAGTTAAATGGTTTCAAGTATTTTAGTACAACACCAGCAATAGTGTATAATATTAATGACTTGTATGCACACAGTTTGAATTTGCAGTTTCTGTGCATTTGACCCTCAATTTACAGGTTCATTGCATTTGACCCTCAATCATCATCTTGTAACACCTTTAAGATAATGGACGTTTGTTTCCACGGAAAGCAATTCGAAGAATAAAATATTGGTCCTAGGGTGTGATATGACTAGCCGATTGATCGGATCAAGCTTCTCCGACAACTCGTTTTGTTCGGTAAGGGCCAAAGTGCAATGTTGCAGGTCACGTGACCAATTGGTTGCCGGGTCACAGACTGTTCATTCATGAGGATTTTGAAGTACTGCAGGTCGTAACATCTGTCCTCACAAAGGAAGGACGAGTGTTACACCTCTGAAGATGTGTCTTTGGTGTACTATACAGCACAAACAAAAAGGGTATAAGTAAATTTGACCTTAGATTATCGACCGAAGAAAAGATTTTACAACGCCTTAAAAAAGTTTTTTTTTTTTTTACTTGACAGGTCCATTTTTCTTATTTCTTTTTGGGATCTACTTCTTGTGGAGACACCTTATATTTTGAGCGAAGAAAGGAAAAAAAGACTAAAGCAGAAAGAAAGTTAAGTACATTAAGTACGTAGAAAATAAATACATAAATGAATGAATAAAAACAGACTTTAAAAAAAGAAAAAGAAAGATAGTTTCTGAACGTAAAGCCACAAAAAAAGTGCTATGGCCAAAACTGAATATAGTAGGCTGAACTTTTCTCGGCTCGTCTAATTTACGCGAAGCCTTTTTTCAGATCTGCTGACCAAGAAAGTTTTTTAAAATTCAAATTGAATTTCATTTCTTGTCGGATAAAAGAAAGTGAATTAGTTTGAGTGTAAAAAAAAACAACAAAACAAAACTAAACAAAAAACAAAAACAAAAAAAGCAAAGAAAGACAAGAAAGGGAAAATAGAATTGTTGAAGGGAGGGGGTATGAACATGGTATCTAGTAAATAGGTAGAAAGATATATATTTTGAAATGTATTCCAGTTACAAGTGAACGTCGAGGAGATTATAGTCAACACTGAATATGTTGTATTACCTTATAAAGATGTTCACACCGAGCAATATTTTTTGAAACAAAAGTTAATTTTCATCTAAAACAAAGATACAAAGATTTTATCATTTCTATTGGAACATTATACAATGAAAACGGATATTATGAGGTACTATGCATAAAAAAAAACAAACTCTACAGCATGTCTCTATCATTGAAACGAATATTATTCGGTATTCTCAGAGAAAATCTGTTATCAAAAATACGAATATGTAACAATTTAAAAATAAGTATATCCTAGTATGTATGTATGTATGTAAGTGTATGTATCTAATAAGTATATCCTGGTATGTATGTATGTATGTATGTAAGTGACTTAATCGAGGTAATTGACATGTTGCAATATCATTTTTTTGTTTTGTATCGTTGGGTTTTATGGCATATCAACCTTTGTAGGTTATTTAACGCCAAATCCATCTTTATGAAAATAGTTCTATTTCAAACTATTCAGTTTAGGATAAGTACGCAGTTTAAATGTAAGTACAGTTTAATTGTGAAAAACGTCTCTATTTCAAGCTATTCAGTTTAGTCAAGTAGTTCACAAATATTAACCATCCGCAGAATCCTTGAAGGTGTACGGGCAAAGAACCTACAAGCGACATTAATATTTGTCGACTTTACCAAGGCTTTCGACTCCATTCACAGAGGAAAGATGGAACAAATCCTACTAGCGTACGGCATACCTAAAGAAACCGTAGCGGCAATAACGATTCTCTATAGAAACACTAAAGTAAAAGTACGATCACCAGATGGAGACACAGAATACTTCGACATTGTAGCAGGAGTACTACAAGGGGACACGCTGGCTCCGTATCTCTTTATCATTTGTCTAGACTACGTACTTAGAACATCGATTGACAAAATCAAAGAGAATGGCTTCGAACTGACGAAGAAAAGAAGCAGAAGATACCCCGCAACAACAATTACCGACGCCGACTACGCCGATGACATAGCGATACTGGCAAATACACCTGACCAAGCCGAAACACTTCTGCATAGTTTGGAACGAGCAGCAGCAAGCATAGGCCTCCATGTTAATGCACACAAAACGGAATATATGTGCTATAACCAAACGGGGGACATCCCCACTCTAAAAGGAACCCCTCTTAAACTAGTAGACAAATTCACGTACCTAGGAAGCAGCGTCGAATCAACCGAAAAGGACATCGAAACGAGGTTAACGAAAGCATGGACAGCTATCAATAGGCTAACGACTATATGGAAATCAGACCTAACCGATAAAATGAAACGCAGTTTCTTCCAGGCAGCGGTCACATCGATACTGCTATATGGATGCACTACATGGACGCTAACAAAACGGCTGGAGAAGAAACTGGATGGCAATTACACAAGAATGCTGCGTGCAATCCTGAACAAGTCCTGGCAGCAACACCCCACAAGACACCAACTGTACGGCCACCTGCCCCCTATCACGAAAACTATTCAAGTTAGGCGAACCAGACATGCAGGACATTGCTGGAGAAGCAGAGATGAACTCATAAGAGATGTACTCTTATGGATCCCCACACACGGCCGCGCAAAAGCAGGACGACCAGCATGAACGTACATTCAGCAGCTATGTGAGGATACAGGTTGTTGTCCTGAAGACCTACCTAGGGCGATGAACGATAGGGAGGAGTGGCGAGAGAGGGTCAGGGATATCCGTGCTGCCAGCAAGATATGATGATGATGATGATAAGTAAAGATTTTATCTAAACGCTTTTAAATGTCAAAACTGTTCTATATTAAGCAATTCAGTTTAGTGTAAGTACAGTTTCAATGTCAAAAAACAGTTTCATTTCAAATAATAAAGTTTAGCATAAGCACGCAATTTAAATGTAAAGAAAAGTAAAGTTGGCGATCGTAGTCGAGGGCGACTAGAAGGCTTCCTTTTCAATAGCTGCTACACTGAGGTGTAGGGGAGGGAGCCACTCCTTTCCCTGAATTGCTCCACTTTACCCTCGATACGTACCTTATATTGCTGAATGTTAAGCAAGGAGGCATCAAGTACCATTTTTTAAGTCTTTGGTATGACGCAACCTGGGATTGAACCCCAGCCTCCCGGACCATTGACGAACTCTCTACCTACTAGGTCAATGAGCTCGTTTATAATTTAAATGTAAGTATGGTTTAATTCTCAAAACATTTCTATTTCAAGCTATTCAGTTTAGTCAAACAATTCGGTTTAGCATAAGCATGTCGTTAGTTCAATTTAACCCAAAGATAGGGCCCAATCAGGTGCTACCAAATATCATTTTTGAATATGTAGTATCGTCCATATATAAGAACACACGTAACATTTTTTAAAATGAATCAAAATAATTTTAAATATATCATTATATATATATATATATATATATATATATACGAGGATCATTAAATAATTTTCCAGACTTTTTTCGTATGGGCAATTTTATTGAGAGTACACACATGAAACTCTAGTCCCCTTCCAAGTAATCTCCTCTGGCTGCAATGCACTTTTTGTACCATCCCAACAACTTCCGAAAGGCCCCATGGAAGTTCTCTTTTGTGAGCGTATCAATGACCTTCGTCACAGCCTCTTTCATCTCCTCAATTGTCTCATAACGACAGCCTTTGAGCTTAGGGAATAACCAAAAGTCACAGTGAGCAAGGACTGGACTATAGGGAGGGTGAGGAACTGTCTTAATGACCATATTGGTCAAATAGTCCGTGACAAGGATGGACTTGTGGACTGGTGCATTGTTCCGATGGAAATGCCACAGACCCGATTTGAAGAGGGCTGGCCTCTTCCGACGGAATTTCTTCCTGAACTCCCTTAAAACCTCAACATAGAAACCCTAACTCTAACCCTTTGGCCAATCAACTCGAGCGTATTGACGTCCTTACTCCGCCCACGCCTCTCATCATCCCTCACAGACTCATTGCCTTCCTTGAATCTCTTATGCCACTCAAAAACTGATGCTCGATTCATGCAAGATGCTCCAAAAGCAGTCTGAAGCATTCCATACGTTTCTGTGGCAGCATTTTTTTCCAAGTTTAAAACAGAATTTTATTGCATACCGTTATTCTAAAGTGTCAGATTGCAATTTTGAAATTCACCAGCGGTGACAATCAGGCTTTAGTTGGGTGTATTCCAATTCCTTCTGTAGATGTTCATTTAAACCTGAAATCATAAAAATTGGTCAGTTATCTTATAAGCTGTATAGCAATAACATATTGAATTTTCAAAAGTCTACGATAATTTTAAATGCCTCTACAAAAAAGTCTGGAAACTTATTGAAGGCACCACGTATATATATATATATATATATATATATATATATATATATATATATATATATATATATATATGTATTATTTGCCAATTGTACCATCTTGTTTTTTTTTCACACCAACAGAATTATAGAATAGATATAAAGATTAACAAATACCAAATAGATTCTTACACGATATCTAACATGGATGACTTTGAAACGATCTGTATATATGAAAACTTACTTGTGTTTGCGTATTTCTTAATAAACGGGAGAATGTATCTCGTTTCTTAGGAAATCCAACATTTTCAAATATATTTACACGTGCCAAACATGTTCTTAACACTTTTAAATTATGAACGCTATGTGTACGTTTGTATCTTTTCATTGTATACTTACTATTTGTTCCTGTCATCTCAGCAAGCATCAATCGCTCTGTGAACTATTTTGATATCCAAGTCCTGTTGATGGTTACTAAAACCAAAACGTTCAACTTCGTCTTTACATAATAACTTCAACTATTTGGATTATGTTTTTTAGCTATCTTCATATATATATATATATATATATATCCCCTTCGTAAGGTCAATTTGCAAAGTCTTGTTTCATTGTTTTGAATTCATAATTTTCCTTTTTGTTAAACCAAGTTTAAAGAGTCCAGTCTTCTCTATTTACTTGTAGCTAGAGTGGTAATAGTGAGATGCACATTTTACCTAAAGGAAGTAGCTCTATGTGACATGCACACAGCCTTGTCCAGTGTTTGAATTGGAGTCACCGATTCCATTTCCTGCGACGGTAACTATTACACTACGGGAATCTCGATATATAAGCTTCCTCCACCCGGAGTTGAGCATTTTGGCGTAAGAATTAACGGTTGCCACTCGGTTAATGCAAAGCTCTTCTAACGAAATGAGCACTTTCGTATCCGATTGGAAAATGTAAACAAACGAAAGTTAATATATATGCGTTAATTCCCGATCTGATGTTGGATCGTCTAACGTGTCTTGCCACACTGCTGTGTAGTCTGAAACCTTAATCTATCGTAAAGTTAGACGGGTTTCGATCCCGGCTTCGAGCGTCCTGCGGGTCTAGCCACACTGAAGAGTTCTGATAGAACGAAACAGTCTGTCTGTGGATGACAATATATATATATATATATATATATATATATATATCGGTTTCGGTTACTTTTCTTTCCTAAATGGCATGTAAATCTTTATGGGTTATTTAGTGCAAAAGCCATCCTTGAAGAAAATGTTTGTGGTACCATTTAACCGAATGGGATGATAAGGGGGTTCATACGTTTCCTATGGGTATGAGTACGAAAAAGAACGTAATAGCATGATTGTAGATTGAACTTGATTATTACAATGTCACATTCCAGCTCGTTAGCTACAATTTTTTCCGTCAGTATATATATATATATAGGCAAAATGATCTGACATATTTGTACGTTTAATAAAAGACAAATAAAGTAAAGAAACAAAAAACTGTTGTTTTTTTTTTCGAAAAGTACATATAATGCCATTTTTTTTCATATAATACACTTCTCGACGTGCTGTGAGGATTTTGAGGGAGATGTTCCCGAGTCATTTGATCTCATTGTGGGGGTGACATCGGTTGGCCCGCACGTTCACCTGATTTAAATCCGAGCAATTTTTTTCTCTGGGGATACCTCAAGTCAAAGGTATATAGTAATCGTCCTCAATCTATTGAACTTAAAGATGCAATTCATCAAGAAATTTCTGCCATTCCACATGAAATGACCCGCCGAGTTATGGACAACTTTCGTGAACGCCTTCGACAGTGTGTAGACAATAACGGATCCCATTTGACTGATTTAATTTTCCAAACCTAATGAAACAGAATGGCATTATATGTACTTTTCGAAAATAAAAATACTTTTTTGTTTCTTTACTTTATTTGTCTTTTATTAAACCTACAAATGTGTCAGATCATTTTTCCATGACCCTGTATATATATATATATATATATATATATATATATATTTACTGACAGAAAAACGTTATAATGCCTTATGAAACAATACAAATGTTGACTTGAGATCCTTATGTGCATACTCGTGGGTATTCTATATTCTTATCACATTTTCAAAGGGTTTAGTATGCAACACAAGATGTTAGTCCTCTTCTGTAGGATTGTGTAGTGAGTATGCCAATGTAAATACCCAAGGATGATATACATTCAGTTGATATAGGACTTGAATACTGTTAATACATGCCCTATGCAAAAACCTATTTACGTAAATAGTTATCATGTTATCATTTAAGTGTTCTTTTCATTTTGAATAAATTGCAATCCATATTCATCGTGTTGCCTTATAATCATCAATATATATATATATATATATGTATGACAAAATCAAAGAGAATGGCTTCGAACTGACGAAGAAAAGAAGCAGAAGATACCCCGCAACAACAATTACCGACGCCGACTACGCCGATGACATAGCGATACTGGCAAATACACCTGACCAAGCCGAAACTCTTCTGCATAGTTTGGAACGAACAGCAGCAAGCATAGGCCTCTATGGTAATGCACACAAAACGGAATGTATGTGCTATAACCAAACGGGGGACATCTCCACTCTAAAAGGAACCCCACTTAAACTAGTAGACAAATTCACGTACCTAGGAAGCAGCGTCGAATCAACCGAAAAGGACATCGAAACGAGGCTAACGAAAGCATGGACAGCTATCAATAGGCTATCGATTATATGGAAATCAGACCTAAGCGATAAAATGAAACGCAGCTTCTTCCAGGCAGCGGTCACATCGATACTGCTATATGGATGCACTACATGGACGCTAACAAAACGGCTGGAGAAGAAACTGGATGGCAATTACACAAGAATACTGCGTGCAATCCTGAACAAGTCCTGGCAGCAGCACCCCACAAGACACCAACTGTACGGCCACCTTCCCCCTATCACGAAAACTATTCAAGTTAGACGAACCAGACATGCAGGACACTGCTGGAGAAGCAGAGATGAACTCATAAGAGATGTACTCTTATGGATCCCCACACATGGCCGCGCAAAAGCAGGACGACCAGCTCGAACGTACATTCAGCAGCTATGTGAGGATACAGGCTATGTGAGGATACAGCCTGAAGACCTACCTAGGGCGATGAACGATAGGGAGGAGAGGCGAGAGAGGGTCAGGGATATCCGTGCTACCAGCGCGATATGATGATGATGATATATATATATATATATATATATATATATATATATATAAGAGGGAGGAGGAAATAGATCGGTAAATAGATCGATAGATTAGTTGTGGCACAAGACATGAAGTACGGGATATCCACTGAGAATCGATCACAATACTAAAAATGTGTCAGCTATAGTTGCGAACTATTACACCACGCAAAGTAAACATACAATATTTTGGGGGTTTGTTTTCTTTGTTTAATATTGTATCAACTTTTGTAGATGATTCAATACCAAAGATATCATTGTAGAAGAACAGTAGTGGCATTATTTAATCCAGGGCTTGAAGGGGCGATAAAAGGTTTTATACAATACGCAAGAATATTAGTTTAAAAAATAATCTTATAACGAGACTTAAGTAAGAAATAACTTACTACGATGCGAATGCATGAACGTGTGCAAGTGCGATTGCACAAGCCTAAGCATATGTGATGTTAACAAGCTGTACATCCTACTTGGCCATTTAGGTTGGCCTCTTGTCTTGTAAAGCGTTTTAGATGTTCTTTCTATATACGTTATACTACACCAGTCTTTGTTAATATTCTTTCATCCACTTTGACAGAAACAAAGTGCAACGTACAACTTTTTGAAATTCAGAGTTTTCCTTCTCATAGACCGGTTACCATATAAAGGTTGAAAGCCCAGTCTTGCCTTCTATCTAACCATAAAGGATGGGTGAGGAGTTGTAGTTATGCTTTTTTTTCTCATGGTTGTTAATGCTAGGGAAATGCAAATAGACCCGTGCAGGATTTGAATTCGTGTCCCTGAATGTATTTCCTATGCTAGATTACAAGCATCCTCCGATATATATATATATATATATATATATATATATATATGTGTGTGTGTGTGTGTGTGTGTGTGTGTGTGTGTGTGTGTATTATTCGGTCCAGTTAAACCAGAGTTGGGAGTAATTCCATTAAGACAAAAAAACATTCAACAGTGATCATTTAAATTTTCCTGATAAAGAGCTCAATGTAACTAACATTACAGAGTAATAATTTCTTTAAGAAAAAAAACAAAACCGGTCACAATAGGATTATAAATTTATTTCCATCCTGTTATGTGTTTTGGATATAAATCAAAAACACGAAAAAAATTAACAGGACTTCTTCAGATGTTGAATAATTGCAGAGGGATTTTTTATCATTTTTCGTTGGTTATATCTTATTATTCGGTTTAGTTAGGCTTAGAACTATTCGGCTTAGTGCACGTGCAGGTGCACACATTGAGTGCAGGTGTTTATGCTCGTGCGCGGAGGATGTGACAATCACAAATGTCATAATAAAAACCCAAGAGGGGAAATGTGACTGGGGTGTGAATGACTTTATGCCCGGAAGCGATGGGCTGGGATTCTTGGTGATTTTGAAAAAAAGCAGTTAGTTGAGATCTGACACAGGACGAAGCGAGTTGAGATTCGGACCTGGGCGAAGCCAGTTCAGTTTGTGGACTACGGGATGTGCGCGCGTTTGTTGGGTCAGATGGAACGGTCAGCATAGTAAAAAAAATTGTGTCTCTCTCTCCTCATGTCGGAAAACTAAAAGTAAAAAGAAAAGTTGATAAACGTTTCGTACATGAACTAAAGAGAGACGTCAGTGCTTCGGGATTCCTATGCATGTGAACGTTTTATATATCCGTATATTTTACTTATATGTATATGTTACACAGATATTATGGATAAAATAATTCAGATTCTGAATTATTTTAGTCACAAGATCTGAAAAGTCCTGTTAATTTTTTTTTGTTTTTGATTTATATCAAGAACACATAACAGGATGGAAATAAATTTATAATCCTAATGTGACTGGTTTTGTCTTTTTCTTAAAGAAATATATATATATATATATATATATATATATATATATATATATATATATATGTGTGTGTGTGTGTGTGTGTGTGTGTGTGTGTGTGTTGATCGTCTTACTTGAGTGGTTTTTAAATGGGAAGTGAGTGACCGTAGAGCTTTTTTGCGGTTTGCTGCCTCTAGGATTTGTTCAAAACAGCATTTATGTGTAGTTGCCATCTAACTTTCTCTCTATGCATTTCGTTTGCGACTTTGTGGTTCACCCATACAGTTGTACTGACACCTTAACTGCATGGAAGAAATCCTGTTTGATCTTGTTTTATCAGAGAGATAAGATTTCTTGGTCCTGCTGAAGAAGTAAGGACGAACGCATAAGCTATGTTCTCTTATAAACTTCTATTAATAGACGTGCCAGGGCTAGGTGACCAACAAGGACATACAGATATCATCTCTGTGCAGAAACTGGATTCAATCTACAGGCATTGTCAGGAACGATGGACGATAGGTACTGACGGGGAGAGTTAAGGGAATCCATCTTATTAGCACAAGTCAAGTCGATGATATATATATATATATATATATATATATATAATCGTCTCGCTGATAGCTGGAAGTTGTTCGACTCTCTTTTGGCTGATCCTTCAGACAGCATCAAGCATTATCACCGTGCTGATGAATATAAGTCTTCGTTGGTCGGTTAACACTGACGAGTCCATACGTGGAATCGCATTGTAGGAATTCTTTCACAAGTTTGTCCCCGCTTTTCCAACGGTGTCGATTAAGTCTTACTCGCCTTACTTGGATATTTTGTTTGATGGGAGGTAGGAGGTCGTACAGCTGCTCTTTTATAGGGTGATTCTTTGAGGATTGGTTCAAACCAACGCGCAGCATCCCTGGGTACTTACCATCTAGCTTTTCCGCCAAAGGTTTCGTTAATGTTCAATTGGTGTGATTATACTAAAGGCTACAGAGAAAATACATTTCCATATTGTCGATAACAGACCATGCATTTCCTATGCATATGATGATATCGCTTTCAGTAGACAAGAAATTTCTACCGATGAATGTGAAAGGATCTCATCATTTCAAAGGCTTGTCATTAAAAGATCATGCTCATCTTTCGGTATTTTTGTTCTCATCAAAATACTCTACTCTGATATATATATATATATATATATATATTGAATGATCACCAGTCGTTCGGGAAACCGTGATTCAATTCCATATCAAGTCATACTAAATGATTTCCTCCGAGCGAGGTTGCTCGATCAGCCGAGGCTTTTCTGGTTCCTGTCTGGCACCCTTGCCAGATGGCCAATGGTCAATGGCAGACTTGAGACCGAAAGGCCTCCGACTTCGGCTTGGCCACCTTCGGGTGGGCGAGCTGCATTATTGACACCTTTAGATTGCACTGGATCTCGCTGTCCAGTTGAAGCTATAATCAGACATCCATGCCTGGACCAATGCTTGGGGCCATGTCCCACTGAGCCCATGGGGCCCATATTGCATTGTCCAGCAGGGTTCAAACTTCAACTTGGGTCAGACCTTGCCCTCCCCTAACTCCCTCTATAATTCAATTTTAGTTCATTTGACCTTGTGTCAAGTCTGGCCTGGTGGGAGGCAGAGACAAATATCGAGTCATACTAAAGAATATGAAAATACTACTTGATGCCTCCTTGCTTAACTGTCAGCTTTATAAGTTACAGATCAAGGAAAAGTGGAGTAATCCCGGGAAAGGAGTAGCACCCTTCCCAACACCTCTATGGTGTACCTATTAAAAAAGGAGCCTACGGTCGGCCTACTTATATTTATATAAATAAACGTGAAAACATGAAGCTATGAACTGCAATATGTGTTTTTAATTTATGTGTAAAACTATATCTATATCTGTTTATTTCTCTGTCTCTGTAACTCTGTATATATATATATATATATATATATATATATATATAAGCTTGAATTGCTTTGACATAGAATCAATGACGCTGGGAAAATGGGTTTTTGGACGATGTAATGAAAAACTGACAGTTATCATGCCCCGTTGACTTAACGTCGACGCCAACTTAAGTATATGCGCTCTATCAATGATATAGAGAATTCTTAATGTTTAAATGTAGCAAACTTTATTAATGATATTAATAATTTAGGTTATGTGTGTGTGTGTGTGCGTGTGTGTGTGTGTGTGTGTGACAATGCTGTGAGTTCGCACTCCAATTGCGCTCTTTGGGACTATTATCCTCAGGAAAGGTATTACCTCCTTTTTCCCCCACCTCAGGCAGAGATTTAATAGCAATACCACTACTGCTCTTTTATAAGAATGGCTTTGGCATTAAATAACTCACAAAGGTTCCTATGCCGTTAAATAAAGAACCTGAAAGCGAACTAGATGCTTTCATACACTTTGGTAGATTTTTAATTAAAACCACCGTATCAACAGGCCGGCCACGCACATCTAAAATCTTAGCGCGTTCTTTCACGCTGAGAGAGAGAGAGAGAAAGAGAGGGGGGGAGATAGAGGGAGAGGTTTACAATTGCTTTAAATAATTTCAATACGAGCCAGAACTCCAGAGCTGTTTAGAGCACTTGTGACCCGATATCGTGGGTGTGGCAGAGTGACGCGGTTCGCGCGTACATGCAGCCTGATTCAATTTTCAAATACTCCGAATGCTGAAGCCCACTATGTCATCCGGGCTACTACGCTTCTCGTCGTTCAGTTAAATTCACTCGAGTCACCTCGCAGTTTTATCTCATATTAATGCAATAGTCTTTCGCTGCCGGGCGAAGTTTTCTCGAAGAAATATAATTAAAGCCAAGACGATCGAAAGAATGGTAGAAGGACTGTGCATGTATTTTCATAGGTGCGTGCGTATATGTCTGACCACACTCCAAGAATATACGTTCCAGAATGGATTTCTATAAAAATTTATTTTATTAGTCACGTTGTGTCCTCGTTCGACACGTTAAATTTTGGCTCTTTTTTTTTTTTTCAATTGTGGAAATATTTCTTAAACCATTATAACCCATAATGATAAATAAAATCTACTTGTATCCTATATAAGTGGTTGTTATTCTCGAATCTTTTTTTTTTTTTTTTTGAGCCTCGTATACTAGTCACTGAGGAGTCCACTGGGGTATTAGCTAACATGCAGGACTGTGAGATCGTAGTATGTGAGTTCGAACTCCAGTTGCGCTATTATATTCACTTTCAAATAAATATCCTTTGGAAAGTTATTTTATACCACTAATGTTCTTCTAGCAGGAAGGATTTTGCATTAAATAACCCATGAAGGTTGATATGCTATCAAACAAAGAAACCAAACCGCAATAATGATAGACTGATTATGGAAGCTGCTGTCTTTAAATAGTTATTCATCTCAGAATTCAACATTGTTGTTTAATTGCAGTGATCTGACGGGAAGTGGTGGTTTCGATACGTACGTAAATTTTTTCTTTTCTGATTGGAAAGAATTTTGAAGAGAGAGAGAGAGAGAGGTGGGAAGAGAGACAATATCACTCATAAATTAGTACACTCCAACATTTCTTTTTTAAAATAAAAAGTATATATTATTTTTGCCTGGATTTCATAATTTCTTGTAGAAATAGAGTCAAAATGGATATAATTAGGTATTATCATTTTTTGTAAAAATGCTATTAAAATGGATATATTTAGGCATTATTTATTTTCCTATTCAATAGGATTAATAACTCTGAAATACATAAATTGAATGAAAAAAAAATTCAATACCCAAATAAGCTTTTCTGAGAGTATTTAGAATGGTCACAATTTACATACGGTCTATAGCATTTTAAATAGTCACCTATATCAGAATTGAACATGATCATTGCTGTTGAACTACGGCGGTTTAAGTGGAAAATGCAGGTTTCAGTAAAATTTCAACAAAAGCTAGGATTTTCTGAAAAAGACATTTTTTTTTCAAAAACATTTGATGGTGAGGCCTCGGTTTTGTAGCTTTGGAGAATTTGGAGTACCTCATCATTGCTGTTACTCCCATGTACACTTTGGACCAGTGAATTATAATCCCGTGTATTATACAACCTACTAAAGAGTGTTCTGGATATGACACTAAACCATTTGATGGTCAGGCTACAGTCCTGGAGCTTTGTAGGAATCTGAAGTACCATTACTCCTAGGTACACTCTGAACCAGTGAATTATAATCCCGTGTATGGGAAAAATAATTGTTTAACGGTTGAGCTATGAAAAAAAAAATGAAAATTGTTGAATTGTTAGTGTTATATAAAAATACTCGAAACTATCTAGATGTGTGCTAACAAACGAGCCCGGACATATAAATGTTACTAAACAAATTATTCGTTTAAAAGCCATATGTATTTAATATATTCAAACATTTGGTATGAATAATCAACAACGGCTGATATGCCATAAAAGTAAACCATTCAACTAACTGGGTGTTTCATAATATTGAAATCGTTTCTTAATCAAATAACTCGACCAATTATTCCTCAAATAATCTCAGACGTTAACGGAGACAACTCAAAACTCTATGTTCAATGATTTCCTTTTTACGTTTCAGCAATACAAATGTCATTTACTGGAAAAGAAAAAGCATTTAAACATTACTCCTAGAATTTTTAGATGTTTCAAATTATACCAAATTAACAATATATATATATATATATATATATATATATATATATATATATATATATATATATATATATATATATTTATTTATACTTTAAGAAAAAACAAAGGAAACCGGTCACATAGGATAATAAATTTATTTCTATCCTGTTACGCATTTTTGAAATTTCCAAAAACACGAAAAAAAAAATTAACAGGACTTCTTCAGATCTTTTTGATAAAAAAACTAGAATAGACACATAAGAGTGGGAGGGGGTATTGCTCTGTATTATTGGTACATTGAGCTCTTTACCAGGAAAACTTTAAATATTCATTCATGAATAATTTCTTGTCCTGATGGAATTACTCCCAACTCCTGTTTAACTGGACCAAGAATACTATATATATATATATATATATATATTTATATATATATATATATATATATATACTATTTCATCTGACTATATTCCCTTTTCTGATGTAACTATTAAATAATATACAATGAAACGTTCGGTAAGTACACGTTTGATTACATGAAACGCGATATATATTAAAAAAGAAAATTTAATATTTAAGGTGAAACTTTAACATGAGAATCAAAAGGGGAATCACTATGCTTATATATATATATATATATATATATATATATATATATATATATATATATATATATATATATATATATATATATATGTATTCCGTTAAAATAGTTAAATCTTTAAATTTCTTCTAAAAAAACATTTTCTAAAAAAATTTACTCCTGATGATGAACTAAGGCCGAGATTGTTGAGGACAGTAAAAAATCAAACAAAGTAAAGACCCCTGTTTACCTCATCAATTTTTTCATATATATATATATATTTACAGAGCTTTCAGAGTGTTTTTGTACTCTTCCCAGTCCTTTCATAGTTTGTTCATTTACATATTCATTTTATGGACTAAATATAACACCTATTGTCATTGTGTGATTGATCCACGTAGGTAAAGAAAATCAAGTTTAATCATCCCAAGTACTTTTTAAATACAGCCTATACCTAATCTTATATATATATATACATATATACATATATATATATATATATATATATATATATATATATATATATATATATATATATATATATATGGAGCATTTTCCTTTTTAAACATGTTTGATTAAAAAAAACCTGACCTCGACAACACTGTCGAGACATTTAATTGTTCTCTTTCTGGCGCTACTACCATCTTTCAACCCCTCAGAACACACTCGTGCCCGACTTTTAAGTACCAAAATTCTAACTGAAATTCTTTCAGTATTTTCAGAAAAGAAGAATCAAACCAACAAATTCTTGAACCTCTGCGCACAACAATTAACAAACTTTACCAAAACATGGTCAACATCGAATATAACAGTCACATTCTAAATGCCTATATCACCTTTTGAGCCAATTCTTCCTCTCATGAAAGAAATGGTTAGAAATATGCTATTTAGAAAAAATATCATTTTCTGTTGATTTCCTTCCGATTGTACTTCTTTCTACTTTTTATATAAATATGACTCAGGATTGCGTTTGTCATTTAAACATTAAATCACTGAGAGGGCGCAATTTAAAAAAAAACCCTCATCTTCGCTATTCCCACCCAATCCTTCAACAGGCGTAGGATATCAAGTTGTCTTCTCTGCCAGCACCAGGTAGGGCAATATAGCGAAATAGTTATAGCCTCTAAAAAGGTAAGGTGTTGTTTAAAACTAGCCCAGTACAAGAAATATTCGTCTGAATAGTTTGTCCTGCATAAAATAGTGATATATATATATATATATATATATATATATATATATATATATATATATAGAGAGAGAGAGAGAGAGAGAGAGAGAGAGAGAGAGACTGATAGATAGATATATTTCGATATTCATTAATAAAAAATTCCCTATATTATTGACAGAGCGTCATGATAACTTACACAAATAGTAAAAGATGCTTAATAACTGTTAATGTCACTCCTACGTGTTACACACACACACACACACACACACACACACACACACACACACACACACACACACACACACACACACATACACACACACTCACACACACTCACACACACACACACACAAAAACACACACATACACACACTGATATATATATATATATATATATATATATATATATATATATATATATATATATGTAATGTATTTCTATTCTAGGTCAATCCCTAAATTTAACTCTAGCAGATTAAAAAAAAACAAAAAAATGATCCAACTTATGAATAAAAAAATACACAAACTGATATTTGGGAAAAAATTCTATGAAAAGGAAAACTAAAAACATATGTGTTGTCTGAAAAAATCAAAGAATATCGTAATGTCTTGCCCAAAGAAAAAAAAATCTGACAGAGGACTAAGTAAACGAAGAAAGTGGCTGACACAAGGTATTCTGATGATCTGGAAAGGTGAAACCTATGTATATTTCTTCTGACCCATTAAGTACTTACATATATATTTATTTTTATTAGTTAACGATTCATTCATTGTTTTTTCTCTCAAGGTAAATATAGCTAGTTTCAATATTTACGAACGTAACTTATATATATTCAAAAGAAATTATTAACTTGTGTTATATTTTAATTTTTGATAATAACTGAATGCTAGAATTTTTACCAGATATGCTATTTAATGGAAAGATATGACAATGTTGAAGAGAATAAAATCAGCTGACAATCTTAGCCTAGTGACTGGACATGATTGAATAAATGAAACATTATTGTTCAAAGAAAAGTAAAAGATAAATAAATAAATAAAATAAAATAAAAAAAAGAAGAAACCAAAATCAATAACAACGAAAACTCACAAATAAATGGACAAAAAAGCAACAAAAAGCACCTTAAAAAAACAAACAAAACCAAAAAAAAAACCCCAGTAAGAAACTAAAACTGGAGTTAGTTGTCCATTTTTAATTGGAGACATGACAAGGCTTGTTTAGAAATTCATGCAGTCTTTAATGAGCTTTGGTGAGAATCTCTTCATTCATTTAAACAAACTGCTTCGTAAAGGAACATACACAAAACATAAGAGAACAGAATTTAAGCAAAGGCAACCCAACAAAGAAATTGGTAGAAGTTAATGGCATATTTATGTTATACCACAATATCAGACACGTTGCCGCATTCTATTAAAAACAATATTTCACAGCTGAAGAAATAGTGCTATGCGTCAGCCTCATTGGAGCACTCATTTCTGTGTGCTGAATAAGTCATTTCGTTTTCCAGTAACCAATGTGTATAAATCTCACTTAGTTACATATCTTGTTTACACTTACAACAAAATAAGTATTTTTTGACTGTCAAATTTTCATTTGCGCTCATCGATTTAAAATAAGGAATAGCAATAATAGCTATTCTAGAACTTAAAGTGCCACAGAATTTATATATACTTAAAGCAACGCTACGATGGGAACAAAGTACGTACCCTAATTAATATCATCAAACCTTAAGGGTTAGATTCGTACTCTAAATAGTGCTTGCAATGCTTAAATTTTGTACACACCATAGGATTTTTATTTACTTCATAGTCTTAATGAGTTCTTATATTTAAGTCCCAAACTTACAAACCGGCGACTTGTCTGAACTTGACACCTTAGAACTTAAAGAAAGCAGAATAGTAGTAAGCAGAAGACGTAATTTTGGTGTTCGTCAAGAAAGGTACACATGAAATGTTCGTTATTTTGGAGGTAATATACAAAATATGTAGAAATATAAACAAGACATTCACAAACCAGATAAGAATAAATTTGAATTATCTGCCTGAATTTTTTTTTTGTGGAATAGTCAAATCTCAAAAGTTCGGCTTTAATTTGTTACCAAGCAAACACACACACACACACACACACACACACACACACACACACACACACATATATACATATATATATATATGTGTGTGTGTGTGTGTGTGAGAAAGAATAACAAAACTGATAAAACATTTTGGAATATTACTTTTATATTCTTTATTTTTAGATTGTTCTACTCTACCTTTCACCTGAAGTCATCGACTGGAGAAAAAAAAATCGTATTTTTTAAAGAAAGTATTTAAAGATTATTTTTAAGGGTTTGATGTACTATACGAATAGCAATGTAAATTGTATAGTTGGTACAGCATATCCATTGGCCAAATGTTATAAAGGCTTCTGATCAAACGTTGAAAACATACTTCATTAGACCAATGGATATGCCAAGCTAGCAGTACGCTTTTCTATATATGTAGTTGAATCTGAATGAATGTAGGGAGAAAAGTTAAAATGCGTTTTATTTGCCAACGCGTTTCGACTTCAATTTTTTTTTTAATGCAAAAGTGTTCTATCAAAATTATTGAATCAAAATTTACTTCTAATTATTTCTCATACTAATATAATTTTGATTAAACACTTTTGCAATCCAAAAAAGATTGAAGACGAAATACGTTGTCAAATAAACCAATCATCAGGCATATTTTATTAGTTTTATCTTTTCTACGATATATATATATATATATATATATATATATATATATATATAAAATGCTGGAGGTTAAAAAAAAGTGTTTCTCCAACATTGTATTCATTTTCTGAAAAAAGTCTCTGACTATAAAGTTTTACTTTGAAATTTACTAGACTCAAATAATTATTATTTCGCATTGCAATAGCCCGCTAAATTAATTCAATAGTATAAAAAATAATAATTTGGGTAATGCTTCAGTCAAATTACTAAATATTTACACGCACACATACACACATATACATGTGTGTGTGTGTGCGCGCGCGCATGTGTGTGTGTGTGTGTTCTGCGGCACGTACACTATTTTGGAATAGCTTTAAGTTGAGTATACAGCAGAGTTCTAAAAAATAATTCTTTAGGTCACGTCTCATCAGAGAACCCAATGACAACAAAAAACAATAAGGAAAAATCAACCTAATGGCAATTAACGACAGAAAATAAACTACCATTTGATTTATTCGTCTTTATTGTTTGATTTTGTCACAGAGTTTCCTGATGAGACGTGTCGGAAAAAAAGTTCGTTTTTAGATCTTACGATATATATATATATATATATATATATATATGCGTGAGAGTCTTTGTCTTTTTTTAAATGGTATTTAAAACTTCCTGAGTCTTCATCAATAAAAAATCCCTAATTAACAGTATATATATATATATATATATATATATATATATATATATATATGGGTGGGTCATAAAGTAAGTTTTCAGACTTGTATGGGCACTTTTATTGACGGTACACACATGAAATTGTAGTCCCCTTCGAAGTAATCTCCGACGGATGCAATGCACTCGTTGTACCGTTCCAACAACTTCTGGGAGGCCACACGGAAGTCCCTTTGTGTGAGCGTGTCAATGACCTTCGTCACAGCCCCTTTCATCTCCTCAATTGTCTCATAATGACAGCTTGTGAGCTTAGGGAATAACCGAAAGTCACAGGGAACAAGGTCTGGACTATCGGGAGGGTGAGGAACTGTCTTGATGCCCGTCTTGTTCAAATAGTCTGTGACAAGGATGGAGTTATGGACTGGTGCATTGTCCTGATTGAAATGCTACTGAGCCGATTTGAAGAGTGCTGGCCTCTTCCGACGGAATCTCTTCCTGAACTCCATTAAAACCTCAACATAATAACCCTAACCCTTTGGCCATCAACTCTGGTGTATTGACTTCCTTACTCCTCCCACAACTCTCATCATCCCTCACAGACTCCGTGCCTTCCTTGAATCTCTTATGCCACTCAAAAACTAATGCTCGATTCATGCAAGATGCTCCAAAAGCAGTCTGAAGCATTCCATATATTTCTGTGGCAGCATTTTTTCCAAGTTTAAAACAGAATTTTATCGCATATCGTTCTTCTAAAGTGTCCGCACGGCCATATTGCATTTTTGAAATTCACCAGCTGTGACAATCAGGCTTTAGTAGGGTGTATTCCAATTGCTGCTGTAGCTGTTCATTTGAACCTGAACGAATAAACATTGGTCAGTTATCTCATAAGATGTATAGCGATAACATACTGAATTTCCAAGAGTCTACACCAATTCTAAATGCCTGTACAAAAAATGTCTGGAAACTTATTGAATGCACCACGTATATATATATATATATATATATATATATATATATATATATATATATATATATATATATATATACTTACATTCACTGTCCATATAAGAGTGATTTTAGCATTAATAGTTTTTTTTAAATGACATGAAAGTAAGAAAATTCAACTCGGTGATAACTCAGCACCTATGTGGTTTTTTGAGCGAACAACTAAAAAACTATGGCCGAGTTGTAGCAAACTGACAATGTAATTTTGTAACTTGACTATTATATTAAAATACAAAAATATGCAAATAAAAATAAAGTAAAAAATAAAGTTGGTGACCTAAGTTGAGGGTGACCCGAAGGCCCCCTTTTCGATAGCTATTACACCAATGTGTAGGGGAAGGCGCTACTTTACCCTTGATGCGTACCTTATAATGCTGAGTGTTAAGAAAGGAGATATCAAGTACCATTTTTTAAGCCTTTGGTACGACGTGACCTGGGACTGAACTCTGGTCTCCCAGACCATTGGCGAAGACTCAGCCTACTAGACCAATGAGCCGGTAAAAATTTCTATCCCGATATTGGCCTAATAAGTAGAGTGTTCGCTAATGGTCCAGGAGATCGGGGTTCAATCCCCTGTCGAGTCATACCAAAAACTCAAAAATATGGTACTTGATGTCGTCTTGCCTAGCGCTCAGCACTCTAAGGTGAGGATCAAGGGTAAAGTTGAGCAATCCTGGGAATAGAGTAGCGCCACCCCCGACAACTCGGTGTTATAGCTATTGAAAAAGGAGCCTTCGGGTCACCCTTGACTAAGGTCGCCAACTTTATTTACTTAAATAAGGATAGTATTCCTTATTTTTACTAACATATTTTATGTGCATGTCTGTGCATATATATATATATATATATATATATATTGTTTGCCACAAAGAAAAAAGAAAATCTTTATATATATATATATATATATATATATATATATATGCCTGCGCATCTGATTTTGTGTATTCGAATTTCATGAGACTGGGAGAGTATGCGATCACCGTTTACTATCACACCTTATTTGCACGAGCTTTCTTCTGGGACTAAAGTGTGGTGTCTGTTCTCGCTCGGCCATATTGTTGTCTTTACGCAGAGAACGCCGATGAGGAACTGACACCTCCCACTGTACAACTGCGGAGGTTTGGAGTAGTCTGATGTTGCCACAGATATGGTTGTGTTGACCTCGGTCATTTTTAGGCTTTTCCCATTGATACATTCATGGGAACTTTCGTTAAAAAGACCAGTTTTCTCATACTAAAAGTGAGAAGTTGAATATAATCTAGAAGAGCTCTGACCAACATCTTACTTAACTACCGAAGTTTACGATGATGAACGAAAGCGAGTAGTGGTGGGATGGCTATGGTAGTTAGCTACTTGTATTGTTTGCCTAATTGTCCTTAGCTAAACAGAACTAAGATCGAACTTACAATCATAACTTATTACAAATGTTATTAAGGGGGAAAAGGATGTTGTGTTCGTTTTTCTTATTTATTTTACGCTAGTAATATCAAGAACGAATGTGTGGATGACGTATTCATTATCTAAAAATTAATCGTCCTTTCGATTTGGTTTAGAATACACTGAATGTATCTTCTATAAAGGAGTATAATTCCATCCCAAAAAAGAGGTGTCCTTCGAATGAAACTTAAATAATCTGATGTCAATGCTCAAGTCCTGAAGATCCAGGAAATGTGAAGTAATTCTTCATTGTCATACACTCCTATGTCCACTGACCAAAAATCTTACTTGCTATTAGGGTTCCATCAACTGGTCAAATAAATACGTTTAGAAATATTTTGTATTCGATAGGACTGTGTGCAAAAAATTCTTAAGAAACAACTACCTAAGAAACAGAGAAATGAACGTACAATGAACGCGTTTGTCTAACCCATAAGCATAAAAAACAATGCGCAAGTATTACTAAATTCTCACCATCAGATTGTTTAATGTCATACCCAAGGCACTTATCTGGGGAGTCCTACCCCTCTGCAGAGATGCAGTTGGTGTATTTTGCAGCTCCGGCCTATATAGCCAAAAATGTAATCTTATATAGCGAGCAACTAAAGAACTATAGCCGAATTGTAGCAAACTGACAATGTAATTTTGTAACTTGACTATTATATAAAAATATAAAAGCCATCCTTGAAGAAGTACAGTAGTGGTACTATAAAACACAATACATGGGAGGTAAAGGAGTTCCTTGTTTTTTATTTGGGTGGGGGTCAAGGGTATTTGTCCGAAAGCGAACGTAATATTACGTTTGGAGTTTGGTCTCGCTTAAAACGATGTTGCCGTCCAGCTCATTACCTACAACACTACATCGATTTCTCCTAAACATTTTTGAACCCCATACATTTGGAGACATAATTAATTGAATTGTCATCAACACAAAATGACCGAACAAATGTTGACACGCCGTTAAATAAATGAATCAGCCATTTCTACTTGAATCAGTTCGATTCACATTGGACGCACTCAATTCGCGCTCTTTTGCCAGCTAAGTTAAGTAAATCCATATATTACTACTATGGAAACATTACGAGGGAGATTTTATTCAATAATAAGTATCAATGGTTACAGTATCACTTTAGGCATCCAAGTCTGTTTTTCTTAACGGAACGTATATTAATAGCAACAAAATCTTTGTCTTGATATTTATTCTTTATTAATTAATTAATTAATTATTTAAAAAAGAACCTTATCATGTATGGTAGTTTGTAAGCAGTTAATTAGCCTCTATCATGCCATCTCTTTCTTTTTCTCTTTATCAAAAATTCCCTTGTCTTGAAAGGTAAGACAGAACCTCAAAATAATGACCTGCTTTATTATTCCTGGGCTTTACCTGCAATTCCAAGTGGATATAGTGGAAGCAGAAGTAGCATGTGGTCTATTCGCATCTTTAAAAAAGGAGGTAAAATGTAACATTTGCAGTTGAATCAGCAGATGTGGTCATTTCTCATTTTCTTCCTTTACAACGGAGGCAAAAAAATGTGAGAGAAAACTTCTTTTAGAAAATTACAACAAACATGTAAAAAATATAAAAAGCAGCCATCTTATTTTCTCCCTCCTATCACGACTTCCTCCTTCTATCGTATTCAAAACCACCATTTTTTCTCCCACCCCCAGTTTGAAACTAACCCTAACCCCCTTCTTCACCCACTTCCTTTCCTTCAACTTCACTCCAGCCTCCAGGGTCTTCCTTCAACCAGCTCCAACTCAGGCCTAACACACAACCCCCCTTCGCCTAATTCAAATCTTTATCCTCCCCTGCCGTCACCATCGCCACTGCTACCCTCACCTCATCTCCGTCCACAGTCTTCCCAGCTTTGCCCCATTCCATCTTTTTCCATTCTTTTTCCAAGCTCTCCATCTAGCCATTCCGGCTGACCTCGAAAGATCATTGTTTTAATCCGCCATTTTGTTTTTTATATCTCCTTTTTACTTCAGTCTTCATTTTAGTTCATTTTTATTACATTTTTTTAAATAAAGGAGCCTGCTTGCCAAATACGTATTTCTTTACTTCCCATACCTTCCCATAGCTTCTAGTTCTTGAGGGCGTCCATCTTTCCATCCATCCATCCATCTCACAAACCGGCTGCCTGCACGGCTGGTCGGCAAGCCAGCAAGCCTGCATTCCTCGTTTAGACCTTAAGTTCATTTATTTAATCTTTTCACGTGTATTTTCTTTTACTTTCACTTTTTCTTACATATTTTATTCTACTGTTCTACTGTCTTCATTCATTTGTTTTCGCCCTGGTTTAATATCTCACCGCATTTACACATTCTCTCTTCCAATCAATGTCGTATGTCGACTGAGTAATTTCTTTCTTTCTTTCTTTCTTTCTTTCTTTCTTTCTATAATTGCATAATTTTTATCTATTTCTTACTAATTTAAATCTTTCTCCATTTTTTTTGTAAATGTGGATTAATCTTTAAATGATGTAGCTTCACTTATAGTTATTTTTGTTTGCTTCCTTGACTAGTTTTGCGTGTTTTTTTTTGTTTTTTTTGTTTCTTCGCTTGTTTGTTTCTTTCTTTCGTTCCTAGTATCCTACTAAATGTTATTCTTTTTTATTCATTTCCTTCAGTTTTATGTCATAATGGTTTTGCCTGTTTCTTCTAAATTTAAGTTTTAATGTATCCCGATGGTATTCTTTCTTTATTTCGTTCTTTCTACCAATTTCAGTCTTGATGACGTTATCAACTTCTATCTCACTTTCTTTCAACGAATTCCTGTCTTGATGCCATTAAACCTTTCTTTCTTTCTTTCTTTCTTTCTTTCTTTCTTTCTTTTAGCTGTCTGTCTTGATATCTTCATCTATTTCTTTATGTTTTTATGTCTTTTACAGATGCTATTGTACCCTTCATTTTTCATCTGACTTTTCTTTACTACATATGAATTTTGCTGATGGTTTTATATAGTCAATGGGTGAATTGAAGAGGAAATGTTAATAAAACCTTTTTAAGTATGATTAATACTGTCGAGTGTTAAAACCTTACGGAATATTCAAGTAAAGCGACCTTCTTCCATATTAAAGATGAAGTTAATAATTTAACTCATATTTTGATTAATGTGTATTTATTTTGGTGCAATCCGGGGAAAGGAGTAACGTCCTCACCTACACCTCGGTGTAGTAGCTATTAAAAAGGGAGCCTTCGTGACATTCTTAACTAAGGTCGCCAAATTTACTTATATATATATAAATAAACGACAAAAGGGATGATTTTTGTCCGTATTTAACATGCGCACACGCACTCACGTATATATATATATATATATATTGTTGACCTGTGGGGTTCGTCAACATAGCAACGGGTGAAGCGTGACGTTGACCCATAAATAGTTTCATCTGCCTTACTTCACATCCACCATCCTGTTTCCCTGGACTTTCGAGGTTTAACTTGTGGGAAAATATTTCTCCTTTTTCTTTTCCGTTTTTCCTTTCTTTTTCGCCTCTAAATTCTTTCCTCCTTTCTTCCGTACCTCCCTTAATTTTTAACTTAATATAAATCTACAGTTAAGCTATTTTGTAAATTCACCGGATAATTGTAAGACACAGGATATGTGCTGGTATTTCTTGGATGTCATACGTGTTTATCCTAATTATAATGGACAGCTATTGAGGACCCGTTATTTAAGATTAACCCCATTAAATATCATTTTCTCCTGGTTCATACTTTATATCTAGTCCCTGATATTATGTAATCAATTCTTAATCACGGATTCAAGCAATCTTAAAGCTCCCACAAAACAACAGCTCTACGGTCACCAACCTCCCGTCTCTAAAGCCATCCAAATTAGATGAACAAGTCATGAGGAACACTGCTGGAGAAGTAAGGACAAATTCATAAGCGATGTTCTCCTACGGACCCCTTCACACAGACGAGCAAGTGTTGGACGATAACCTAAAACTTATCTACAACAGGTTTTAACAGACACATGATGTAGCCTAGAAGAGCTACCGGAAGCAAAGAACGATAGAGACGAAGAGCGATAGAAGGTCAGGAAAATCCATGCTAGCGGCTCGACATAGTGATATATATATATATATATATATATATATATATATATATACTTGATAAAAAATCAGATCATAGTAAGTCGTTTTGTTATATGATCTGATTTTTTATCAAGTATATTTTGATAATGCACACGCACACATGCATGTATAAAAGTCTGTGATGATTCACGATTTATTTATTTGTTTACAAATACATATTCGAAATTATATTCTTTGCTGTTATCACCCGACCAATGATCGCAGAGGCGAGAAACTGACTGTTACCAAGCACCATTGACTCTGAATATACACTATATTAACATATAACTATTTAACTAATACTAAGCACACTTTATTCATGAATATGGTAAACTACATTATATATATATATATATATAATTGTTTGGTTGGGTTTTTTTTTTTTACGTCGTATCAACCCTTTTCGGATTATTTAACGCCGAATTAGATTTCAAACAATTCAGTTTAGTATAATTATAGTTTTTGTTTCCAAACGCGTAAATGTCAAAACAATTCTATTTCAACCAATTCTGTTTAGTATAAGTATACAGCTTCAATGTCAAAAACAGATCTTTTTCAAACATTTCAGTTTAGTATAAGTTCGGTATAGTTCTTTTTATAACAGTTCTATTTCAAACAGTTTACTTTAGCATAATTACCCAGTTTCAATGTCAAAAATCGTTCTATTTCAAACAATTCAGTTTCCCGTAAGTACACGGTCTAGTTCTACTTGACCAATAAATAGGACCCTATCAGGTGTTATCATTCCGGGCCAGAGCAATGGCAATGAATTGGTTCTCCACATTCCCCAAAGCTCCAGCATTACAGGAACATCACCATCAGAGAAGCAGTCGGTGTATTCTACAGCCCCAGCCGACTGGGCAATACATATATATTTATATAAGCTCTTTAGCTATGTCTAAGCAAGCCATCTCGGTGAAGGAAAAATCTGAATTTAATATATGAGAATTCGGGATGTTCTGTTGCTCATTAGAGAATGATTCTCCTTCCGTTGTCAAGTTATCCAGAATATATAGTTGGCATTGTACAGGTCTACAGAGCGATAAATAAATCACCGGCGTAGTTAACCAAGCGGTCCATACCTTTAACAGTCAGACTGTTGAGCCTTTATATGCTGAGATCGACAAAAGATTCTACCATGATGTAAAACTGATTCGGCTCTCGAGCCTTGGCCGGGAAACGTGTATAAGAAAAGGAAAAATTTAATACCATTCCAGACAAATGTTTTTCTAAGAATCTGTCGCACAATGATGCACCATTTATATTGGCTCACCTCAAAGACTCGGATGATCCTACACAAGACTTCATCGTTATAAAAAATCACCTCGGTAAGCATTTGAATGGTTCACATCTTAAACAACTCTTTAGCATTCACTGGTGGTATATGACAGGCAGTCTAAAATATAGTAGTTTACATTGGAAAATGTACAAATATGAAAAACACAAGGTATTCGGGGGATAGTTTTATGCATATTAGAATTATTGGCTAACGTTAAACATTTTCTTTTTTACATTAAAAATTAGTCAGGGGATTTAAAGATGTGACGTTCTATCTTCTGAATATGGTTTAAATTATTTTTAAAACTTTTAAATACAAAATGAAAAAATGAGAATACATACCGTTTTGAAAATCAAATAAATTTCGAACGCAGATTAAATTTTGCAGTTGTGAAATAGAACACCACTTACAGAAATAGAATGTTAAAAACGTTCCCATTTCCTCGTTTCATTGAAAAAGTTAAAAAAAAGGTGAGTGAAATAAAAATCAGAAGATATAAAATCATTTATATATGAACGTCCTGATAAAGACTTGATGTAAAAACCAAAGCATTTGACACGGCTAAGTAATTAAGCTCTAAGTGAAAACATCCTTTAGATACCTAATTTTTTTTTATTATTTATGTCGTGGCATTTATTTCCATTTTCCCAGACACATATGCATTGCCAAATATATAGCTGTATTTATAAATAGTTATACATGCACAATGCCCCAAGAATTCTACAAAGTTATCCAAAAAGTATGTTAATGTAAAGTTGATATTAATTTATGCCAAATATATGTACATGAGCTAACATGTTTTATCTGTTTTGTTCACATATCCCCATGATAAGCTAAACCGAATATATTTTCAGTTAAAAAAGAGCATCTTATCGTCCTGTAATGAAAAGGAAACTAGTATCGTATACTAATTTCCACTGAGAAGTGAATTAAATTTCGACTAGTAGCATTATTATATTGGCCTGGTACAATGGCCAAACTACTGTCAGCTTGCTAAATTTTTATTTACACAACTCTTTTACAATAAGCAGTATTGTTGTATAGTACACTGTGTCGTCAATAACAACGAGGAACACATATGTATATAAAAATATAGGATTATATTTTTTTTTTCGGCGATGATACTTGTGTGGAGCAGAGAGCAATCGCAGAGAGTTCGCGCACACGAAGGAGCTGTCGGGAGACGGACGAGCCAGTGAACAACTGACTTTAGCCGAAATTCGGGAACTTACATAGTCTACAAGTCTCACGTGACCTGCAGCAATTTCTCTTTTTCGTTAAGCATGGTTATGCCCACATCTCACTTCTTTGCTTTTCATTGGTTATGTTGTCTGCTTCCCAATTGCTACTTGCCCAAGCCCGGTTCTGTGGGTGTACGAATCTGCCACTATCACCGAATTCAACGACGCCCACTGTTCGGTGATTTTCCGATATCTTCGACCGGATGCACCTGTTTTCAGCATAACAATTGTGGGCATGGTGACATTTTGGCAATCACCTTGTTGATATTATCCTTGAGCGGATATGATCCAGTCAACATCCTCTGATACACAGTACCTGTGGACATGATGACATTTCGGTGATCACACCGGTCTTATCAATCTATCTGTCAACAACATCCGCCGTATTCACACCCGCAGGTCACGTTAATATATTACAGTATGTGACATAATGTCTATTTTTTATGCGGAGTACAGCTGGTTTGTATACAGACTTTTCCTTAAAGACTAGTTAATTCTCCAAGGATAAAGAACCAAGTCTGTTGTACCATTTACCAACAAATGACTGGAGGGAGAGGAATTCATGCTTTTTCAAAGGGCATTTGCTTCGTCTTCGCTCAACTCAGGTTAATTGTTCCATTTCCTACGACGATAACCGTTAGCTAACCGTGCTTTAGTAAATATGTAAAATTCATATTAAAAACAAACCCAACAGCAAAAAGTAAATAGATACGACGATAGCATCCTGAGTTCGATCCCCACTAGGTGTTCTATAGTTGTAATCTTGTGTCAGAACTAAGTTTTTTCTCGGTTAAGTTTTAATCCAGGCGTTCATTACTAAAAAAGTTAATTCTGTTAAGCTTAGTTTTGTCTTGTAGAAAATTAAATTGATATAAATGTTGTTGATAAGACCATGTTACGCTTTAATTCGAGCTGAGTAATCACACCACAGAATAAAACAAGTTAGCTCAGGATGTGGTCAAGATTCATTCAGAAAGCAGAATTTCAAAATTACGATTAACACCTAAAAGACAGGCATGAGTCCCTGTGGCGTATCTGGTAAAGTACTGGACTACGGCTTTAAAAGTTTGATCCCGAACCCAAGTCACACTATTGTGTTCACTTTCTGATTTATACCCTTTGGAAGTAAAGGATTTTGGTTGAGTTGGGTTTTATGGCAAAACAGCCATTGTAGATTTTTTAATGCCAATTCCTGTTTATGCATATATATTGAATATATGATTTTTAAACACATTTCGTTGATAAAAAAAATGATAAAAAATGAACTCAAGCTTGTTTAAAAAACAAGCTTGAGTTCATTTTTTGCACACAGTTGAATGGTTCCAAATATTACTATGTATCACTAACAGTTCATTTATTTACACACATTTAAATGATCAATCAGTTTTATTTCTAACAATTCAATTTAGCGTGAATCATTCGTTTGCACACATTTTAAATGTCAAACAGTTCTATTTGACTCACTGACAGAATCTTATCAGGGGCTACTACGGCGGTTCAGAGTGGACCTGGGAGCAATGTCAGTTAAGAGGTACTCTACATTCCCCGAATTTCCAAGACTGGAGCCTTACCATCAGATGTTTTTGTGTCATGTTCAGAAAATTTGGAGGTGGGGTTCTTATATATATATATACCAATCCAAGCCAAATGAGCGGCAGAAATAAGTGGGTTAAATAGTATCCAGCAATGGGTTAAATAGTATCAGAACTGCTTTTCAACCAGGATTTTATTTGGCATTAAATAATCCGTCAATGTTGATGTGCTATTAAAAACAAGAAACTAAAGAAATGCACCAGCTGAATTAAGTTAGCCTCAAAAAGTGGCTTAACAACTGAACCTTTTCACGTCGCCGGTGCCTATCAACAAGATAAAAGGAAATGGCACATTTGAATACTATATGTATACAACATTAATACCAACTGAAGAAAAGTCTTATAACAACCACAAAACATTCTCAAATATAGACTTTAGCAATCACGTATACCATATAAACACGTCCATGTTTTAGTCTAGTGTTTAGTTTGATTTAGAGTTAGATTATGAATTAATAGAATTAACTTTTTGAATCTCCTGCTTCTTTTAATTATATGGGTGCGTCACAGGTTATTGTATACGGGTAAAACAAATGTTTCGCAATATTTAGATCCGTGCTGATTAATGGCTCGTATCACATGTCCGAAGCAGTTCAGGATGTGGTTGGCACCCGCTGTGCCAGGTGATATAGTGATGCGCTGACACGTTTCGCATTACTTCACTTCGTGTGTGATTTGAAAGCCGAACAGATATACGAGGAACGTAGTCTAATTCAGAAACTTTTGCTTTACGAGTTCAAACTGGGTGAAGGCAAAGTTGATTGTAGAGCATGACCAGATGGTTAAAAATGATTTTTCAGGTTGCAAGAACATTGACAAGGTCAGGTAGGCCTAAAAGCATTGATTCCAAGCCCGTTTGCCCAGTCATAGAGGCAGATTCGGCGAGTAGCATTCGAAGAATATTTGGTGAACTTGGCATTTTATAGTTTAATGTGGCTCGTTACCTTCAAGACCTCTGCAAATTATGCAAATTAGCGATGCCAAAACAATGCAAAACTTTTGATTCACTCACGTTGTTAACGAGCTAAGCTTGCAGGCTATTTATATTGAGCCCAAATCACCATAGGCACTGTAAACTTAGGGCTTTAAGTCATGCTAATGTTTGTCTACTATTTTTCAAAATGTTTGGAGGCACTTGTGGAGTAACGGTTATCGCCATTGAAAGCAGACCAGAATTCAAATTCTGGATAAGGTTATTTCCATTTCACATTGAGCGTGGGAATGGTGTGAATCCAGATATTCACCACCCACCAGCTATGGGTAAATACTTGGGAAGGCTGAGTTCTTTAATCTTGGTTTTGGTTTGATTTAGTTTTATGGCATATCAACCATTGTAGGTTATCTAATACCAAATCCATTTTATACACATACACATTTCTATTTCCAACAATTCAATTTAGCATAAGTACACAGTGTATTTCTATTTGACCCATAGATAGGATCCTATCGGGTGCTACCTGTCCAAACCAGAGTGGAACTGGATGCGATGATAATGAAGGGCTACTCTGCATTCCCCAAAGCTCCATCATTACTGAAGCCTCACTCTCAGATTGTTTAGTGTCAAAAATAAGACACTCGTTAAGGGAGTTGTACCCCTCTGCAAAGATGCAGTCGGTATATTCTGCTGCACCAGCTGGCCGGGACATGAAATCTTATTATAGCAACCGATCAAAGAAAACTCTGAAACAAACCAGTTGTTTTCCACTTTAAAGAATTGACCATGTGATAATTTCTATTCGTGACCGTAGTGGCTAACGTACTGGATTGCCAAATCGTAAAAAGTGAGTTCGAACTTTTGTCATACTATAATGTTCACTTTCAGATTACACTAATGAGAAAAATTTGAATCCCTTTCCCCATCACATCTATGGGTTAAGTAGTGTTTCAACTGTTCTTCTAGAAGGATGGTTAGGGAATTAGATAATCCACAAACATTGATTGCCCAGTCATCTTGGGCTGTAGAATACACCGACCACACCGCTGCTGATGTGTAAGACTCCCCTAAAGAGTGCCCAGCATATGACCCTAAACAATCTGATGGTGAGGCTCTAGTAATGCTGAAATTTTGGGAAATGCGGAGTACCCCTACATTACCACTGCTCCCCGCTCTACTCTGGCCAAGTGAGGTAGCACCTGATAGGGTCCTATCTATGGGTCGAATACAACTAAACTATGTAATTATACTAAGCTGAATAGCTTGAAATATAACTGTTTTTGTTACTGAAATTGTGTACTTGTGCTAAACTGAATTTTTGAAATGGAATAGTTTATATGTATAAAAATGGATTCGGCACCAAATAGTCTTCCATGTTTGATGTACCATAAAGCCAAACCAACCGAAACCAAACAACAAAGGTTGATAGGGATTTAAACACTAAAACCAAAGCCAACCTACTCGTACCGGTGAGAGGGATAAATACATATTTAAAATATAAACTTTACAGAACAGTCAATTATTATATGGGAGTGTATCCCTTCTGTAGTGGTTAAAATGTTGCACTTCGTCTTCGAAGTGAATTCGATCACCAGTCGCTGCATAACGTTCACTTTCGGAGTAATAACTTTGAGAAAGGTATCAACACCTTATCCCCTCCTGTCTATGAGTCAAATACTATCACTGGTTGGTTGGTTGGTTGGTTGTTTTTTTGAGTTTTATGGCATATTAACCTTTCTAGGTTATTTAACGCCAAATCCATTTTTATACAAATAATCATTTCTATTTGATACAATTTAGTTTAGTATGAACACACAATTTACTTGTAAACAAAACATTTTTATTTCAAGCTATTCAGTTTAGTCAAACAGTTCTAATTCAAACAATTCAGTTTAGCATCAGTACGCCGATTAGTTCTATTAAACGTATAGAGAGGACTCTATCAGGTGTTACCACTCCGAACTAGAGTGGACTTGTGAGCGATGGAAATGAAGTGGGTACCCCATATTCCCCGAAGCTCTAGCATTACTGGAATCTCACCATCAGATTTTTTAGTGTAATACCCAGGACACTCTTTGGTGGGGCGACCCCTCTGCAAAGAAGCAGTCGGTGTATTCTACAGCCCCAGCTGACTAGGCAAACTATCACAGGTGTTTTTCTATTAGGATGGCTTTGGCATTAAATAACTCACGAATTCTGATATATTATTAAACAAAGAAACCGCTCATATATAGGATGACATTGGATTTTTCTTTACCATTACATCTTCAAAATTCAATTCATATTCAAGTACGTATCTTCTCTTATTTCACATTTTCTTGTTTTTCTCTATCTGCATATACATCGTATATACGTACATATTTTCGCACGCATATACGTTCTCCATATCCCACTTATTTATACATCTGCATGTATATATGTAAGCAAACGCATGCATATATATATATATATATATATATATATATATATATATATATATATATATATAGTAAATAGAAAATGATGTATGTGAGTATTCAAAAAGAAAGAAAAAAAAGGAGATGACATATCATCATTATATGTAGGCCTTACACTTATACGCACATTATATCCCCCTGGGATTTTTCAGTTCGCGTAGGTCGACAGGTGCGGAGAAAGAAGGAACGGTGGACAGTCGGAGGTGGGGACGTACGGAAGGGACATAGTAGAAAATATTTTTCCTCTCTGAAAATTTTTATTCCTTTTTTTCTACTTTATTTCTACTGGTTTGCTGTTTTACATTATTACTCGATTATTTAAAATTTTGTTTCCATTTTTTTTTCACTTTGTTCCTTCGTCAACGTTTCAATTTTTAAAATTTATTTATTTTTTTAAATTACTTTCCTAGGTTCTCCTTATATATATATATATATATATATATATATATATATATATATATATATATGTGTGTGTGTGTGTGTGTGTGTGTGTGTGTGTGTCTGTTAGCCATGGTTTCCTTAGTTATTTTATTCAGGTTTTACTCATCGGCTTCATTTTATTATTTTAAAAGCTGAATGTCCTTTTTATTTTTATTCTCCTTTCTTTTTATTTGCCGATTTTCGTTCTCTTTTGTTCATTAGATTCTTTTCTCTATTAGTATTTATCTTCTTCATTCCTTCTTTCTGCCTTCAACTAAATAATTTTTACCTGTTTCTTCTTAATTCAATTTTTCTTCAGTTTTTTCCGTCAAAATTCTTTCTTTCTTTCTTTCTTTCTTTCTTTCTTTCTTTCTTTCTTTCTTTCTTTCCCCTATCCTGAATTAGTATTTGCTTATTTCTTTCCTTCGTGTTTTATCTCAGTTCATTTTTCCTTTCTTTCTTTCTTTCTTTCTTTCTTTCTTTCTTTCTATTTACCCCAACACTTTCATTCCTCCTTTTTTTACCTTGTCTCTTAAAAAACAAAAAACAAACCTCGACAAACAAGAATAAGTCTATTCGCCTTATTTCCTCTTCCATTCCTATCCATTTCTCACAATCCTTTTTACTAGTCTTCCACTCTTGAAAATATATTTTCTCATTGTGTATCGATCGTCTTCTGTGTTCAGCAAAAAAAAAAAAAATTAAATTTTTACTGTCACTTTTTATTTTATCTTATCTTCGAAGGCTTTAATTTTTTCCCTCTCTCCAATCCGCCCAGTTCATCCTGAAGATGTTACTCGCCTGTCCATCTACTTCTCAGAATAATGACACAGCAAACAGTAATCGAGAAGACAGAATTAAAGGGGGAAGGCTTGAACGAGAGAAATAATGAACGAACGTACTCTGTTCAACAGACACAGCGACCAAGCTGACGCCGCCATTTTCTTAAATGACCAATGTTTCCCAGAATTCATCTGCTTTTTTTGTCATTCTTTCTGGTACAATATGTTTATATTCTTTTCTTTCAGTTCAGTTCAGTTATTTTTCTGTTTTAGGTTTTTAGCTCGAATTTTTTCTTAACTTTCTTTCGACTTGAATATTTTTCGACTTATTATACTTCCTCTAATTCGTTCTACACTTCTACCATTTAAAAATAATTATTTTACCCTATTTCTTCTTTTCATCGAACAATGGAACAGGATAATTAGAAATTTTTACCTTTGAGCTCCATTTTTCCACTCATGCATTTTAGCTGTTCTGCCACTGACATATCTTTCTTTCTTTCGTTCTTTCTTTCTTTCGTTCTTTCTTTCTTTCGTTCTTTATTTCTTTCATTCTTTTGCTTCCTGAATACATTTTCTTTCTTGTTTATCTTTCTTTTTTTTTGCATATATTATGTATTCAGATATACATTTGTAAGTTCATTACTTTTCTATTACGAATGCATTTTCTTTCTTTCTTTCTTTCTTTCTTTCTTTCTTTCTTTCTTTCTTTCTTTCTCAGAGATTGTATTGTTCGATCAATTAAATTTATATAGTGTTTTTAAATTAATTTAATTATTGATTTTTTATGCTATAGCTATCGTGCTGATTTTCACACACACACACACACACACACACACACACACACACACACACACACACACACACACACACACACACACACACATGCACGCACGTATATATATATATATATATACATATACGAGAAATGTTTGCAAGGAAAAACCTCACCACACCTGAACAGGTCCCAGCCCTGAAAAAAATTAAATGATACACTCAAAAGCTATATATATATATATATATATATAGGGGTCATTCAATAAAAAAATATTTTTTTGAAAAAAGATTTTCAGAATTTTTTTTCGATAAAAGTGAATTCTGTATCGTTTGAAATAGATTTATTGCAAACACTTCTTTTAATCAAGCAAAAAGATTTCTTTTGATTCTATTTAAGCGACAAATCAAGCAAAATGCTCCAAGTTTAAACAGAGTTCTGTCAAAAAATTTTATAGTTAAGGAGCGCGAACCATGTAAAATGTACAGAAGAATGTGTGATGGGTACAAAGAAATATGCTTTTTTCAAGTAAAAATTTGCAAAAAGTCTAAACAATAATTTGAAACTACATGTTTGAGTCTTTTATGAGTTTTAGTCTGTTATGGTATCTTTATTTAATGGCATCTCAACGTTTTTAAGTGTTTTAATGACAAAGCCATTTGTTCATCAACAAATTAAACATGGGATTAAGATTTTAGCCAACTAAATAAACACTGTACAACTCCACCCAGTCAACAAACATTTATCAAACTTTTTTACCGCAACCAACTGCACTACAATTATAAATTAGATGAAAATATATTAAAAACATTGATTCAAAGAAACATGCTCCCTACTGATTCTAATAAAAAAATAAAACTTATCATATACTATAATAAATCTAAAACCTCCAACTTAGTCATTAAAAATAATTCCTCTCATTCGATTGGCGTTTTGCAAAAAAAAAGAAAAAAACAACGTTATATATCAATTTAAATATCCTTTTGGAGATTGTATATCTGAAAACAACAATATGTACGTTGGTTTGATATGAACTATTCTATTGAGAAGACTTACTATGCACCTTTTTGATACCTTTTCCACAGCACAACATCCAAAAAAATAATCATTCATGCCCAACAACTGAATTACGGAAAATTCTTACCTAAAACAACAATATTAGAACAACAAAATAATAAGCAAGAACTACAGATTCTTGAGGCACAACGTATTAGTAATATACAACCCAAACTTAATAGAATTAATTTTGAAACCAGTGTTAATGTACTTAAACGTCTTTAGCTAGTGATGCTATTCATAGAAACAAATTTGAAAAGTAAACGCTACACAATACAACAGTATAAAAGCTCATTCTTACAAGGTAGTAATGTACATACAAAAGTTACATCATTTTTGTAATACGTCCTCTACTGATGATGGCCCAAGGTTGGGCAGAAAGTTGTTGGAGAAATAACTAATTATGGATGGTTTATCTACCAATTCCCACTGAATATCATAAGATCGATACGGCAATTCGAAATGATTGACAAAAAGATATGTCGACAAAAAATGTCTCTTATATTCAAATGTATATATATATATATATACGATTCCTTTATTAAAAGTTATGTGACTGGGTTTGCAATGAGAGCTATGGTAAAAAGAGGGATAAGCAGATTGTGCTATCATTTATCATGATAATTTAAGTGTATATAACTGTAATCTTCGCCTTCTGCTACTATTTCATTTTTTGACACGTTTTTATTAACGTTTCCTCTTTTTCAGGTCATTCTTCTAAGAACACTGAGGAACGAATGAATCTAAAATTTTTGGTCAGGTTGGGCACAGTGCGTCACAAGCCATTGAAACGCTTCAGCAAGTATATGGAGTTAACACCATGTCGCACGCACATGTTTTTGAGTGGCAGAAGAGGTTAAAGATGGTGCAAGGAGGTAAGCAAAGGTCCTATGAGCTTTCAAAAAGTGGGTAAGGCAGAAGGTGTGTGACTATCTTAGGTTGACTGTTTGAATGACCACAAATCAGCTGGACATGAAAAACGACAGTGATTGGAAAATTGTCGCAAGTCTGAAAAGTAACTGGACTGAATGTGCAGAGCATCTAGCAGGTCTTGGTTGAGGGGAGCATTGCTGGACAGGAATAACGTTCCCTTTCAAATTGTCTTCCTTCGTGTGACTTCTTTTTCTTTTAATCAAGCTCAAGGGCATGAACAAAAGAAACACTTTAGATGGCATGGAGACCATCAAAAGTGCCGTTACGATGGAGCATCCAAGAAGAATCCTTCCACCAGTGTACAGAACCTTCGAGCCTTAGCCTCGAAGGGGATTAATTTAGAAGGGATATCATGTAGTTTGTTATTAAGAATGGAAACAAATTCTTTGCAATTCTTGTCACGTTACTTTTCAAAAACGCGTCTTGTATATATATATATATATATATATATATATATCAGAATGTGTCTTTTTTCTCCTAAAGTTTTGATGAAGCCTTTTTGAAATCGAGACGAAATATTTTTTAATCCATTGTCTTGTGGTCGCTGGTTCGATCTCCAGTTTTGGAGATTACCGTATATACTGCTGATGAGACCTAACAGGTTCGAAACAGCTGTCCAGTGTTACCGTATGTCATGCGGAGGTGTTCGCCGGATTTTCTAGTCATGGTAATTCAATTGAAAACATAATTTCTCTACTTAAAAAAGAAAAATACACATCTACATCCTTGCCCTTGATGTCATAATGATTACGCAGATGCGTATTTCTAATCCTCTCGTGAAGACGTAGCCCTGGTTGTGGCCGTACCCTCTGTAAAGAGTACGGATGTAACTTACAAGACACATTAAGATTAATTGGCCGCGCAGTTACCATTACTAGTTAATTTGGCGGCACTTGTGATTGATATGAACTGTTAGCTCAGTCGTAGAGTTTCAGCTCGGTGGTCACTGGTTCAATCTCCAAGTGGTGGAGATCACGGTATACACTGGTGATGTAACCGAATAAGTTCGAAACAGCTGTCTACTATTCCCGTCTGTCGTGCGTAGGTGTTCGTCGGATTTTCTGTTCGTGGTAATTTGATTCACAATGTAATTTTTCTACTTAAAAGAAAAAATAAACATACATTGTCTATACTTCGTTTTATCCATTTTCCCACTAATTTGTCACATACAGCCCCCATATATATATATATATATATATATATATATATATATGAATTTGATAAAACTAAGTTTTCTACATATCTACAGGAAGACTAAGCAAGTTTCGCTTAATCTATTTTTCCACTTTTTCACACACACACACAAACACACACACACACTATATATATATATATATATATGAATTTTGATAATGCTAAGTTTTCTACATGTGTACAGGAAGTCTAAGAGAGATTCGTTTTATCCATTTTTCCATTCCCCCCCACACAGACGTATATATATATGTGTGTGTGTGTGTGTGTGTGTGTGTGTGTGTGTGTGTGTGTGTATGTATATATATATATATGTGTGTGTATATATATATATATATATATACTAATTTTGATAATGCTACCTTTTCTACATGTTTACAGGAAGACTAAGCAAGTTACTGGTATTGATTCTATTTTACTCCCGACTTCGATATTCTTGATTAACATTTAAATAGAAATAAAAAGGAAAAAAAAAAGAATGAATAATACTGTTGTCAAAGGTGTAGTGAAGGGCATTACTGCTTTCCCGGGATTGATACACTTTACCCTTGATCCCGCCCTTATAATACTAAGTGTTAAGCTAGGTGGCATCAAGTACCATTTTTTGAGTCTTTGCTATGACTCGAGCTGGGATTATACCTTGATCTCCTGGGCCACTGGCGAACACTCTTTCCCTGTGACCAGCCACAATATATATATATATTGTGGCTGGTCACAGGGAAAAAATACATCAGACTAGACAATGAGGTAAGTCAGTAATGATTTCAAAGACAGTTTTTTTAATTATCAATATTTTTATTAGTTTTTAATTTTTATTTTTGCCAAATAATACAAGTAACAAGAATATCAGTAAAATTGTTTATTGTTATTTTAAACTGCAAGAGTTACTATTATCTTTTTTTTTATTTGTTACCAATACTTATCACATTATTTAAATTACAATAGAATGAATACATGCATAAAACAATGGTAATTAGAAGAAAATCAATAATTTTTTTAATTGAAAAAGAAGAAAAGGATTTAATTGATTAAGGAAAGTTATTGTTATGAATACAAGACTAAGAAAAAAACATGTTATCGCGTTAGTTCTTCTTGAGAATACGAATAAAAGTTGAGCTGAACCTACAATTTCTCGTCATTTTATGGAGTTTAAATTACGGATTTAAATTAACACTGAAAATAACGAGAAATATTCTATGCATTTTCTATGCTATAAACATTTTTAAACATATGCATTATATATATATATATATATAGGTATTATTTGGTCCAGTTAAACCGGAGTTGTGTTATATTTTGACCTTTTGACCCGGCCAAAAATGCCATTCAAGGTGGTGCACCGGAAGGAAGTGACACATCCCGGTCGCAGGAAATCGGAAGAGGTTGCGTAGGCGTTGAGGCGTGTCTATATTACTGCGTGGGAGTTTGAAGGTAATATAAGGCCGACGAATTGAGGACAGTTGGAGATAGGCGAGAAGGAGGGCAAGCAGTACAGTGGAAGACGGAGGTAGACGCGTGGTAGTAGTAGGGAAAGCCAGCACACAGAAGAGTTTACTTCAGGGTCCGGTTGAGCAGCCATGAAGAACGAAAAAGACACAACGCTGACGGCCATAACTTTGGGGTCAAAATATTTCAGTAATGTTCGGTCTCCAGCTCTCTCTCACACGCAAACTTGGAACAACCCTTTCGAAACTTACAAATAAAGATGTGAGGTAAAATATTTTATAAAGAAGTCTTCCTGCGTCTTTCTGTGTGCGTCGTTTGTTCTTGCGACTTTATCATCGGGCGTCTTAATTAGTATTGCATCGGTATGTATCCAGCATATATATGTATATTTCTGCATGAATCAGCAGATGACTATATAACAGTTGGGAGTAATTCCACCAGGACAAGAAAACTATTCAAGAAGTCCTGTTAAATGTTTTTTCGTGTTTTTGAATTTTTCAAAAACGTATAACAGGATGGAAATAAATTCATAATCCTAATGTGACCGGTTTGTTGTATTTTCTTAATGAAATATATATATATATATATATATATATATATATATATATATATATATATATATATATATAACCAACTTTTTCCAACCCAGTTGGCTGGGGATGTACAATACGCCGACTGTATCTCTGTAGAAGGGGTAAGCTCCCCTCAACGGTTGTTCTGTGTATGATATTTAACAATCTGATGGTCAGATTCTGGAGCTTTGGGGAATGTAAAATACCCCATTCTTGCCATCACTTTCATGTTCACTCTGGCTCGGATTTGTAGCACCTGATAGCGTCCAAACTATGGTCAAATAGTTTCACATTCGAACTGAGTGCAATCAAATGGATTATGCTAAATTGTATGGACAGAAATAAAACTCTTCGAGTGTTTAATTATGTATAAATAATAACTAATGTTTATTTGAATTGTTTGTGATACATAGCAATACATGAAACTATTTAACATTGTTGACTTATGATGAAATATATTGTTACAATAGTACTATTTCATCATTTGATTGTGTGTATCTGTGGTATATTGACTTACGGCCCGGCCTGCTGTCAAAATAGGAAATGCACCTGTGTAAATAACAGGTGCATCCGGTCGAGGAATAGCAGAATATAACCTTGACAGTGGATGGGTTGAATGAGTGCAATTTGTGAGGCCCACAAGAAGGTGGGCGTTGAATTATTATATTACGCAGTGCACAGGAAATTCAATCAGTTTTGGAGACCAGACCAGTTGGAGATAAGATGGCTCGGTTGAGCAGCCCAGGAGAACGGGAAAGAAATGCGGTTATGGCCAATAGAGTGGGGGTCAATATGTTGCAGTTCTGTTCGGTCTCCAACTCCCTCTCACACACAACCCTTTCAAATAAAGTTAGAGGTATATTTTTCTAAAAGACTGTGTCGCTTATCGTTATTGTATCGTCGTTATAATTCTGCATGCATCTGTAGATGTATATGTATTATGTGTTTGTATAGTTGGTTATAGTTGTGACTATACAACACATCTACAAAATGTTTGTACCAATCATATATCTAATATATATGTAAAAACAGGATTTGGCATTAAATAACCAACAATGGTTGATATGCCATAAAACCAAACCGAACCAAACTAACCCCTCATGAAACATCAGATAATTTTTTTCCGCAGGGTTTTACAGATTTGAATTCAGAGCTTTTCGTTTCCAAGACCGGTTAAAGCACTAAGGTTAAAGAGGCCAGTCTTCCCTACTCTTTAAGCATAGCTGAAAGGGAAATAGTTGGATACATTCTTAAAGGAAAAGCGCTATGTGAAATGCAAATAGTCCATCAAAGATTTGAAACTATACATACATATATATATATATATATATATATATATATATATATATATATATATATATATATATGTGTGTGTGTGTGTATGTGTGTGTGTGTGTGTAAGACATATATATATTGAAGTTAGGATAGGGTCAACGACACAAGATGACATACAGCTTCTCACCCTAATCTTAAGACTAACAATTTGTCCTTAACACTAACCCGAAAATTAACCTTAACCCTAAACTTAACCCTAAATCTTAACTTTAAACCTAACCATAATCCAGTCCAATAGAATCACCGAAACTTAATGGCTAACTCTAACTTACTCTAACCCTAACTTACTCTAACCCTAAACCCAAGTCCTAGTCAAAGTCCAAGTCAACTCTAACTCTAACTTACTCTAACCCTAAACCCAAGTCCTAGTCAAAGTCTAACTCTAACTCTAAAGTCCAAGTCTAACTCTAAAGTCCAAGTCTAACTCTAAAGTCCAAGTCTAACTCTAAAGTCCAAGTCAACTCTAACTCTAACTTACTCTAACCCTAAACCCAAGTCCTTAACCATAAGCTCTAACCCGAACCCACTCTATGTGACTCTAGCGTCGATGTCCCTTATTTTATTAGCCGTTTGTTTTTTTGTTTTTTTTTGTTTGTTTTTTTTGGTTCACTTTTAAATGTCCGGTGGTTTCTACTTCTTTTTACCTTCCTTTTTTGCTCTACTCTTGTTTTGTTTCATGTTTCAATTACCAATTTTTCTTATCAAGTCACCAAATATTCAGCAAATATATTTTCCAGATTTTTCCTCCGTTATTACTTCCCTTTAAATTTTGTCAATGTCTCTTTCTCTATTTTAATCAATAGCTCACTTCTAATCATTTTTTACTGATTCTTCCAATAAAAATCTATTTGCTTAAGATGAAAACGTATCATTCATTCTATATGCAGGATATAAAGGATTTTACTCTCTATCTCTCTCTCTCTAGCTTTCTCTCTCTCTCTCTCTCTAACTCTCTCTCTCTATCACCCCCCACTCATAAACACACTCATACACACACATCAACACACACACATGTATGTATATATATTTGTATACTTACGTACGATAATTTCATGGGAACAAGTTGTTTTAAACGTATTACAAAAAATCCCAAAGTGCTCAATACCGGCTGGCCGAGCAGAATATAAACTAAACAAGAGTAGTTCAGTTACCCACTTTCTCAGTCTCATTACGACCAATTTCATGCAATCTTTTGAGGGAATTAAACAAAATTGCAATATTCAGGCGGGAACATGAGAATATATATATATACATATATATATATTGGCCTAATGAGTAGAGTGTTCCCTAATGGTCCGGGAGATCGGGGTTCAATCCCTGATCGAGTCATATAAAAGACTCAAAACATGGTACTTGATGTTGCATTGCTTAATACTCAGCATTAGAAGGTAAAGATCAAGGTTAAAGCGGAGCAATCCAGTAGCGCCTTTCCCTACACCACGGTGTAGTTGCTATTGAAAAGGAAGACTTCGTGTCACCTTCGACTAAGATCGCCAACTTTACTCGCTTATATTAAATATATATATATGTGTGTGTATGTGTGTGTGTGTGTGTGTGCTGTAAATATATAAGCATATTGTACTTTCGACCATTTCGCTTGGCAAAAAGCTATCGAACACGATCCCTGAAGATGAACAGCTAAATTATTGAAAGCGCTTAGGCTAGCATAGGGCACTTTCCTCAATAAATTGACCTAGTTATAAGAGTAGCAAAAAGACTTGAGCGTCTTTACTTGAAAATTTAATAAAAAGAAACAATCCGCACTATTCAACCAAACATGTTAACATAGTATACACACACACACACACATATCTATATATATATATGTATATATATAACACAAATTTAATTGGATCACCCATCACGATCACAAAGCAAATCGATAATCCTTTGCCAAGAAAGCCAGCCACTTATTCTGCAAATATATCTAACTAAAATAAAATTGAATAGGAGACAACTCCTAATATAGCACGACATTTAATAAACTGACTATTATTTCAAACAATAATACGGAAAAGCAACTCATTTCCATTCTAAAAAATAAGAGTTAATTCTCGTGCCAAAATCGGCTCGAGATTAGTAAATTGTGTATCAGTACTTTTGTATTTATTGACCCATCGACGTTTACGCACTCTTTAATTTTTTTTTTTTTTTTTGTGATTTGCAAACGAAAATATTTGAAAAGTTTCGAAAAACCAAACTGAAAATAATCAAAGAAATCTCTTCTCTCCCAGATAGTTTAAAATAGTTTTAAAATACTTAAGGCAACCAATTAGAAAAAAAGTAAACTATCTAATTTCGAACCTACCTCAATCTTTTAAACAAAAGATAAAAAGAGATACATCTTTTAGTAGGTCTATAGATTCATTTTGTAACCTATTCAAATTATCGAATCTATAACTTTTGGGTGAAAATCTAACATTCTGTTCCTTCAAGTTTAATTTCATCATTGCTAAATCATTTTACATTAAGCTAAAACAATCTGTCTGCATAGATCTGCTCTTGCTA
Source organism: Sepioteuthis lessoniana (assembly GCA_963585895.1). Classification (NCBI taxonomy): domain Eukaryota; kingdom Metazoa; phylum Mollusca; class Cephalopoda; order Myopsida; family Loliginidae; genus Sepioteuthis; species Sepioteuthis lessoniana. Next base: position 61,461,988 of record OY757940.1, read on the forward strand.
ATAATCTTTTCCCTACTGATGAAAATGTTACGTACATCCATGGATATATTGACACATAAATATTCTTTCTCTCTTACATCGTGACATAGTCACTCAAAGATCTTTTACATACAAAAAATATATCAACTGGAGTTACACAATCGAAAAATGCTATTATCTCTGAAAAAATCTACGCTCAGACTAACGTATTCTTTGCTTACAAGAAAATACTTTAAATTTCTCTTTTACAACAAAATGTTCACTCACGTTAAAGTAATAAAATTATTTAATTTGTAGATGAGTAGTTTATTCAAATATTTACGTAAGAACCCAGTATGCCCTACTATTTACCCATAGCTGGAGAGAGAATAATTGGATTCATACCTTTCCAAAGGGTATTAGTGTTATGTGAAATGCAATCAGTCTCGTCCAGGATTTGAACTCGTGTCGCCGTGTCCATTTCCTACGACGATAACCATTACACCACGAGTACCTCAATATATATATATATATGTATATAAGTGTCTGAGATATTCTTTAAAACTAGATTTTAAATGTTCTCAATTAATTAGGATTTAAAATGGAGGGTTTAACATTTTCAAAATTTGCTTACAGATAACTTTCTAGTTATCTGTAAGCAAATTTTGAAAATGTTAAAGTAAAAAGATAACAAAACGCCAGATGCAACGGCAGAGAAAGAAAGAAATGCCCTTTAAAAGGTAATTTCCCGATAGATAGAGTCATATATAAAACTGCCCTTAGAAAAGAAGATGATAATAATTATAATGATGACGAAAAGACATACATTAGCGAAATAGAATTAAATTCTAAAAATCGAATGTATAATCACAAACCTAGCTTCATCACTAAAAATACGCTAATATTGTCAAATTATTAAAATATGTACTATGAATAAAAGATAAAAATCTCCCATAAGAAAATGGAATATTGTGAAAAAAGCTTCTGCTTATAAAAGGCGATTATAACGATTGTATATCATGTCTGGAAAAGTATATTCAGGTATAATCTGAATGTAATAAATTAGTGTACAAAAAAAGAAATGGATTGATTTCTAAGTGTAGACATATGTTATTTTGCATCACTTACGACCTAATTGACCTCAAGATGTATTTTCCCAATATTTCTATGTATGTTGGACTGTTGAAATCGTAAAAATCAATAGATAATTATTGTTTCTTATTTGTGTATTTGTTTGTGTCTATTGCGTCACGTGCGCCTACATTATACCACGTGACGAAATTATGATACACTAAATTAGTGTTACCAAGACACATTTTTCTACTATTTTCGTCGGACGTAAAAAAAAAAAGTGTGGTGTAAGGGAGAAAAAAAGCACTTTCCGTCAGACGATTGCTTGCGCTACTTATAACTTAAAACTGTAGCAGCACTGAGCACTATGAAAGCAACGATTCGTACTTCTATTTTATTGAAATGTTGCGGATGACCATCAACCCCTGATGCTGAAAGCAATGCTATGGAGTGCTCCCAAAAGAATCGAGCTATTTTTATCACCACCCACACACACACTGGAGTATTTCCACTATGATAGTAAGTTAGTTTCATATACTTCCATCTTGGATAGCTAAAAAAATTTATTGATGAATAAATCCTGCTTGCCATGTATATGAACCTAGATATAATGCGAAGCTTCAGTTCTAGAGCTTTAGAGAATGGGGAGTTTCTCTTAGTTGCCATTAATTCTATGTACTCTGCACTGTATCAGTTAGGGTCCATTTTTGGAGTCAAATAGATCTCATTAAAAGTTCTTACTTTTATCTATTGGTTTGATTTATTTATAGCATATCAACCTTCGTGGGTTATGAAATGCCGAAGCCATTTTTGTAGAAGAACCGTCGTGATACTATTTAACCCATAGCTTAGAGCACAAGAAGTTTATTTATTACAAAGTGAACATAATAACGTCACTGTAGTTCGAACTCGCACGCTACGATGAAGGTTCCCGCGGCGTAAAGGTCATGGTCGTAGGATATGAATACAGTGAACCGGGTTCTAATCCTAGACGAGGCTGATCGCATTTCACATGGTACTAAAACCCTTGCAAAAGATATGAATCCAATTATTCTCCCTCCAGCTATGGGTAAATAATAGGGGGCGGTGCTGTTTAGCCATCGTTAGGCAACGAGAAATAAAATTCAAAATACTTACCTGTTAAACTCTGCCTAAATTTGACCTTGTATCACATCCTGCTGGTACGGAGGAGTTATTAAATACATACAACGATGTCGGAAACCAGGACGTTACCATCTACGTCATGGAGACCCTGCTCAAATGTTTGGGATAACTTCTTAAAACTTCTTTACCTATAACTGAAAAATGTTATTTTTAATCCACTGATCTGAAAATATATTCGAGGTTATTTTTTAAATTAACATTTAAACGTTCTACATTTAACTAAGATATCAAAACGAAGGATCCAGCGTGTATTAAATACATCTGTTTTGCCTTTTTTTCCAGATAGATAATGATTATTGTTTGATCAGCGTAAAAAGATTTTACAGATGTGAAAGAAAAAGAACAATGACTAGTTTTATTATTCGATAGTTGTTGTATACTCAAATACATATGCATGCGTGCAGAATCATCACGACACAACAATAAAGACGAGCGACACAGTTCTTAGAAAAATATACTTCTCACTTTATTTGAAAGGGTTGTGTGTGAGAGGGAGTTGGAGATCGAACGGAACTGCAACATATTGACCCCCACTCTATTGGCCATAACTGCGTTTCTCTCCCGTTCTCCTGGGCTGCTCAAACGGGGGCCTGGGGGCCAAGCCTCTCTGGGTATTGTTCCTCAATCCAGCATCTTATCTCCAACTGGTCTGATCTCCAACTGCTTGACTTCCTGTCTTCACCCGGGTTATATAATCGTTTGAAACCCACCTTCATTTTGTGGGCGTCACAAATCGCACTCATTCAACCCGTCCACGGTCAAGGTTATAATATCCTGATATTCCTCGACCGGGTGTACCTGTTATTTACACAGGAGCATATCCTATTCTGACAGCCCGGCTGGGTCAGAGGTCAATATGCAACATTATGATGTGAGTATATTGAGTGGGTAGAGTGTTCGCCAATGGTTCAGGAGACCTTGGTTCAATCCCAGGTCGAGTCATACCAAAGACTTAAAAAATAGTACTCGATAGCTCCTTACTTAACACACAGTAATATAGGGTTCCGATCAAGGGTAAAGTGGAGCAATCCAGGGAAAGGAGTAGTGTCTTCCCCAACACCTCGGTGTAGTGCCTACTGAAAGGGAGCCTTCTGGTCGCTCTCGACGACAGTCGTCAACTTCACTTACATAGGATGTGAGTAACAAAAACAAAATTGTCTGATGTGTGAAGACTGGTTTTCTATGAAATTTCAATCGATTTATAAACGAAGCATTAAAGGTAACTTTAACTGCCACAAATATTCAGAAAGACATGGCCCAGTAGGCTGAGGCTGCAGAATATACTGATTGAATCACCGCAGAGGAGTAAGAATCCCTCAACGAGTGTCGTAGATATGACACTAAAGAATCTGATGATGAGACTCCAGTAATGCTGGAGCTTTGAGAATGCGGAGTACCCTTTATTGCCATCGCCCCCAGGTCCCCTCTGACCCCGGAGTGGTGCCAACTGATAGGATCCATTCTATGGATCAAATAGAGCTAAAGTGTGTACTTTTGCTCAAATGAATAGTTTGAACCAGAAGTTTTATATGTATAAAGATAGATTTGGTATGAAATATCTACAGTGTTTGATATGCCATAAAACCAAACCAAACCAATCAGAAACACGTGAAAGCAAGCCTTTGAAATTAATAGACCAGTTCACATACCTTGGTAGTAATATCTCATGTACTGGAAGCGACGTTAACATACGCCAAGGCAAAGAATTTCCTGTTTTTGATATTTTATTGACCATATAGAAATCTGATTTTTCTGATAAGATAAAAAGGAAATTCTTCTAAGCTGTAAGTTGGGTAAGTACTATGGTATTATGGCACCACTTGGACTTCAGCCAAACATCTGAATAAAAAGTTGCTTGCTGCTTTAAAAAAAGATCCGGGAAGCACTACTCGACCAACAAATCAGGATAATCCCGATTAGAGGAGCAAGACATGGTGAGCATAGCTGGAGAAATATCGACGAACTCATAAACGACTTTCTCCTATGGACACATTCATGGGAAGACATCAGTTTAGCCTACCAGCAAAAACTTCCAGGGAGAGTACCCGTGGTATAGGGGCTAACATGATGGATTGTGGTATCGCAGTTTGCGAGTTCGAACTCAAATCACACTAGTACGTTCACTTTCTGACTTGGGGATGGTATTAACTACCATAAACTTTCAGCAATGGTTTAAATAACACCACTACTGTCCTTCTACAAAGATGGCTTTGGCATTAAATTACCCATGAAGGTTGATATGCCATTAAACAAAGACGCCAAACTAAGCCCAAAACTTATAACTATCAGCTCTGAGCGGACACTGGACGCAGTGAAGAAGACTTGCCCAGTGCGATACTAGATAGTGACGGATGGCGAGGGAGAGCCAAAGAAATCCGTGATGATGATGATATTTTATTTTCAATCTTATCTGATAATGTATGAGATATTTTTTTAAAACTAGATTTTAAATGTTCTCAATTAATTAGGATATTAAAATGGATGATTTAACCTATATTTTATACTTTTTTTTTCCAGATGAGTAATTGTTATTGTTTGACCAATGGTAAAAAAAACAAGATTTAAGAAGAAGAAGAAGAAGAAGAAGAAGAAGAAGAAGAAGAAGAAGAAATAACTCGTTTTAAGGTTGCTTGATGATCGGAATAAAAAAGAAAAAAAACATGTCTGATGCCTGGAGACTGATTTTCTGTGCGGCCTGGATGAATTTATAAACGAAGCATCAAAGACGACTTTATTAGCAACATATATTCAAAAGCACGTCCCAAATAGCGTATACATATACATACAGGATGTTTTTAAAAAAACACCTGATATCATTTGAGATGTACAGGGTGTCTCAGAAAATTTATATCATTTAGTAAATTCTTAAGTTGATCAATTCTCATTCAAATGATCTCAACTTTTAACAATATGTATGCAAATTACTCAAAATCTAGTTTCATTTGTTTAATGCCATACCAATTTTCATGGGTTTTTCAATGTCAACAATATCCTAAAAAACAGTAGTATCACTATTTAACTTCAAGTTAGCAATAAAAAGATCATGCCTTTTTAAATGGTAATTCTCCGAAGGTGAACCGAACAGTGCGACTGGAGTTCGAACTCGCTTACTAGGAATCGTAAGCCAGCATGTTAGTCACATCGACACAGGGACTCCCTCAAATACAAAATCCTATTTTTATATTCAAACATTTTTACTTTTCCAGTAAATGACATTTCTATACCTGAAAAGAAAAAATCATAAAACATTTAACATTGAATAATGAGTTGTTTCGACTCATCGCGTAACATTTTGCCGTCCTTTGAACGAGAATTGGTAAAATTATTAAATTACGAAATGATATGATTCTTTCTGAAATAACCAGTCTATAAATCTTTCATTTTCTATCATCGAAAAAAAACCCTCATTAGGTATACATCTGTAGTTTGCCCGCGTCCACACACACACACACACACATGAAAGAAAAGTTTATTTGCTTCGGTGGTACATACACTAAAATTCGAACAATACAGAAAAGATGGCCTCAGTGAAAAGATGACTCATAGATTTGTGAAGTACTTCGTTAAAAAGAAAAATTACGGAAGGGGATTTGCGTACCAGCTATCGTCAAAACAAAAAAAAAAAGAGTCGGTGACCTGATTGGTTTTGGTTTCTTTGTTTTAACGGCATATCAACCTTTGAAGGTTATTTAATGCCAAAGTGATTCTCCTAGAAGAACAGTAGTGGTACTATTTAACCCATAGCTGGGAGGATAAGGGGGTTCGTACCTTTCCCAAGGGTATTTGCCCGAAAGTGAACGTAATAGCGCGACTGGAGTGCGAACTTGCGTACTACGATTCTGCAGTCCATCGCTTTAACCATTACACCACGAGGACCCCCCCCTCGGTGACCTGAGTTCAAATCCCGAATGAGACTGCTTGTGTTTCATTGTGCTTTAATTTCTCTAATATAGGAAAGGCAGAAATCCATTTTTTCTTTTACCACTAATTGGTAAATAGTAAGGCAGACTGGACTCTTTAGTCTTGGTTAGGCAACCAGTATAAGAGAAGAAAACTATACAGTCAAACATACAATACCCTGCTTAAAATATGTATCTTGTAGAAAACGTGTGCGGTGTTCTTTTTTTAAATACATTCTATTTTTGAAAGGCGTATTTTACGTTATGGTTATCACCAGAAGAAATGAAATCAATGTCCCGTGTTCAAATCCTGGGCGATATTGTTCGTGTTAATGTCCTCGGAAAATTCATGAATCCCATGCTTCTTTACTTGGTTTAGTAACTTATGTAGGAGAAGGAAAACACTGCATTCAAACCAGTTTTGCTCTGCATGAAAATTGACTGAGTCACATCCAGTCCATAGTAGAGGGTTGGATTAATACATAAGTCAGGAAATCTTACGCTGGAGTATGTGTGGTTGGTTGGTTTTATGGCATGTCAGCCCTTGGGTTATTTCATGCGGAAGACTTTTTGTTTTAAATCTCGGTTCTTATTTTAGCAGATATTTGAATACTTTTGTCTTATTTAATGGTAGGTCCATCTTTGTCGGATTATTTTATGCCAAATCCTTTCTTCTTTATTATTAGCCATTGAAACGAATGGTTTTGTGTGATTTGGTGTGATTTGGTTTTATGGCATATCAACCATTGTAAGTTATTTAATGCAAGATCGAGTTTTATGCATATAAACAGTTTTATTTCAAACAATTCAGTTTAATCCAGGTGCCCCCACTGCGAACCAGACTGGACCTGGAAGTGATGGCAATAAATGGGTACTACTCATTCCAAAAGCTCCGGCAATACAGGAGCCTTACCATCAGATTATTTAATGTCATATCCAGGACACACATGGGAGTGTATTACCCCTCTGCAAACATACAGTTGGTGTATTCTACAGCCCCAGCCGACTGGGTTGTAATATCATTTGAAGGGCATGGACCTCTTAATCCACCCAGCTATTGTTTAAATAATACTATTACTGTTGTTCTTCAAGGATGTCTCTCGCATTAAATTATCCACGAAGTTTGATTTTCCATTAAAGACGATGGTTGAACTTTGAAGCTTAGTATACCATTAAACAATGTAACGAAACAAATCCAATATACATGTTTCTGAACGAGTGAGAGATATCTATCTATCTATCTATCTATCAGACATTAAAAGATGCAACGAATTTACGTTACGCCTTCGGGAACAGGGCCTCCCGCGGCACTTTAAAAATGTGTTTCCTAGATGATTGTGACCACGTTTTTGTGTCCTAGGTTGAATTTTGGGACTTCACCTGTGGTTGCCAATTTAATTTACTTTCTTGAGGAATTTATACTACCTACAAACACTATTAAGCCAGTTCATATGTCATTTTGATCAATATTTGCCCATTAGTATAGAATTATATTATTATAGGCAAACAAATTAATATATAATATAAATAGATAGATAGATAGATAGATCCTGTTTACCCAACCGCTCTGCTCGGGCAGGATATGACACAAGGTCAATTTTTTAAGCGGTTTTTAACAGGTTTGAATTCAGAGTTTTCCTTCTCCTAGACTAGTTGCCTCACCAAGGCTGAAGAATCTAGTCTGCCCTACTATTTACCCATAGCTGGAGGGAAAATAATTGGATTCAGACCTTTCCCAAGAGTATCAGTACTATGTGAAATGCAATCAGTCCAGGATTTGAACTCATGTCACCGTGTCCAATTCCTGCGACGATAACCATTACACCACCGACACCTCCATAAAGATAGATGGATATTATGTACTGAAATAAAGTTGGCGACCATAGTCGAGGGTAACCCGAAGGCTCCCTTTTCGATAGCTACTACACCAATGTGTAGGGGAGGGCGCTACTCCTTTCCTGGATTGCTCTACTCTACCCTTGATCTGTACCTTATAACGCTGAGTGTTAAGCAAGGAGGCATCAAGTACCATTTTTTGAGTCTTTGGTATGACTCGACCTGGGATTGAACCCAGGTCTCCCGGGCCATTGGCGAACACTCTAACCCCTAGGCCAATGTCCGGTAGTCTGCAGATAAATCAAGAGACATGTACTTATAAATTGTTGAGTGTAATTTTATTAAGAGATTTGCTACAGTAAAATACATATTTTCGTGAAAACATTTTATCATATTCTCATACATTTTTATTTTCTTTTAAATTAACGTCTCTTTACTCTTCTGACTCTTCTTTGCTTCTGTTTTTTCAAGGGATATTTCGTTTTCGGTGTTTATTGCTTTTTAATACCTGTATTTCTTCTCTTCTCCTTCTTGTTATCTACTTTGAATGTTTTGTCCTAACAGACGGTCCTCAGGTTTCACACGGTACCAGCAGTTAGTAAATGGTCACTTATCTAAGTCTCTCCTTTTCTTTCTTTTATTCTCTTCTCTATTCTTTTTCTCTTCTTAAATACACGCCCTCAAACCTTTCTTCTTCCTCTTTACCTTACTCTTTGAGTTAAGTTTCATTGCTCATGCTCTTCGGTAAATTCCATCTTTTTCCTCATCATCTATCATTTGATTAATTGCTCTTCTTCACATTCTTATCTTTTGCCTTTTATTGCATTCTTCTTCTTCTTCTTCTTCTTCTTCTTCTTCTTCTTCTTCTTCTTCTTCTTCTTCTTCGTTGGTTCATGTAATAATTTTATTCAAACGTTTTCATTTGTGAATATTACTTGCCACAGGAGCAGCCCAGTGGCGTCAAACAGGCACGTTTCTAAATGCTATCGTCTTTTCCAAAAGATTCCTTCTGAAGAAAAATAAAAAGAACAACTGAATAAATAAAACTAACATTTTGCAAATATTCATATGGTGTAAACCAGATTGATCTCCCTTGATTCCTCCTATTTTTTATCTCCTCCCAACTTTTTTTGTCTTTTCAATGGAGCAAATCAGATTCTCTTTTTATGGTCGTTTGTTTCTATACGTGCTGTTTTTACATCGACGATTTTTCGTTTCTTTCTTTTTCCGTTTTTTCCTTTTTTTTTTTTCTTTTTTAAGGGTCCGGCTTTACTTTTCAGTTTTTTGACGCACATACATTTTTTGTTCAGGGATTTTATTGTTAATGTTTTCATATTCTTATATTTTAGATGTTTCCCCATCGGAAGAAAGTGTTGTTTAATGAAGTAGTTTGAAGTTTCTAAGCATTTTTTGTCTCTCTGTCTAAGATTAAAAAGCACTTCGTTTCTTCATATTAACCGGAATTTCTAAATGCCCGGCATCAAAATAACAGGGTACAACAAAAACGGTGGCAGAACCACAAACATCACTAGCCCATCCACCTCTTCATCATCAGCATCACCATCTCTACGATCACTTCCTATTTAATAATAATAATAATCCTGGCAAGAGAACTAGAAAGAAAAGGTGTGGAGCTTGAAGGCCATACAACTATAAAAAAAATCAGTAAAAGAAACAACGTAAACAAGAAATACAGAGAAATATTTAGTCCGTCGAGACCACAGCAAGGTTGAAGTTAACTTGAATATTTAGAAGAATTCTATAGAGCTGAGGAATCTTCCAGCCACTCGGATATCAGTAAATGCTACAAGTCACTATTTGTGAGAAGATTAGCAGATTTTCAAGTAATAATAATAATAATAATAATAATAATAATAACATCTCACACCAGAAAACCTGCACATGGCGAGGAAAAGGAAACCTTAAGAGAGAAACGGAATACCTCCTAATAGCAGCACAGAGCAACGCCATAAGAACCAATCATATCAAAGCGAGAATAGATAAGACGCAACAAAACAGTAAATGTAGGCTATGCGGTGACAGAGACGAAACGATCAATCACATAATGAGCGAATGCAGCAAATAAGCTCAGAAGGAGTATAAGGCGAGACACGACTGGGTCAGCAAGGTGATCCACTGGGAAATGCGCAGGAAATTTCTATTCGACCATACAAACAAATGGTATATGCACAACCCAGCACCTTTCCTAGAAAATGACTCGCATAAACTCCTATGGGACTTTAACATACAGACGGATCAAGTAATTCCGGCCAGAAGACCAGACCTCATAATAATCAATAACAAAAAAAAAAGGAATTTGCAAAATTGTCGACTTCATTGTCGCAGCGGACCACAGAATAAATCTGAAGGAAAGCGAAAAGAAGGATAAGTACCTCGACTTTGCTAGAGAATTGAAAAAGCCGTGGAACATGAAAGTAACGATTGTGCCAATTGTGATTGGTGCATTAAGGGCAATAACTAAAGGATTATTAAAAGGCCTGGAGGACTTGGAAGTTGGCGGACAGGTAGAGACTATCCAAACGACAGCATTGGTAAGAACGGCCAGAATACTGAGACGAGTCCTGGAGACTTGAGGAGACTTGCTGTCACTCAAACTCCAGTGAAAAAGCATCAGCTAACACTGATGAGAAAACCTCTGAAGGAGTAAATAATAATAATAATAATAATAAATTTGAACATGTGGACAAGTGGTATATGCACAATTCGTACTAGAGAATGAACCGCAGAAACTTCTCTGGAATTTTGAGTTACAAACGGATCACTTAATCTTAGCTAGACGACCAAACCTATTGATAGTCGGCAAAAAATGGACTTCACCGTATCGGTGGACAAGAAAGTAAAAACAAAAGAAAGCTAAAAGAGAGATAAGTACCAAAGCCTTGCTAGAGAACTAAAAAAAAAAACTATGGAAGATGGAAGTGATGGTGATATCAATTATAATTGATGTGCTTGGAATAATCCCAAAAGGAATGGTAAAGGCTTGGTTAAGGGACTGGAAGATTAGATATCATAGGATAAGTAGAGACAATCTAGACAACAGCATTATTAAAATCGGCCAGAATACTGAGAAGAGTCCTGGAGACTTGAGTAGACTTAGTGATTCTCAAACTCTAGTAAAAAATAACAGCAGTTAAAGCTGATATGAAAACCTCTCAAAGGAGCAAACTCATAATAATAATAATCATCCTGACTGTATGTGTCAAGAAAAGAAGGAGGAAGAGGGCTCGCTTGCCTAGAAATCAGCGTTGACGCATCGATACAACAACTCCAAGACTACATAAAAAACCGTAGAAGACCAGAAACAATACAGACAGCACAAGTATCAACACAACAAAAATGACCCGAAAACAAAAATAGAATGAAAAACAACTGTATGGATATTTCAAGCGACAAACAAGCGAAACCTCAGACGAGAAAATTTGGACATGGAGAGAACTGATTCTCTTCTGAGTATAAAACTAGACACGACTGGGTAGCGAAGGCTATCCCTGGGAACTGTGCAAGAAATTGAAATTTGACCGTACGAATAAATAGTATATATAAAATCAGGAATTCGTCCAGATGAATGAGACCCATGAAATTCTATGGGATTCTGAAGTATAAACGTCTCACTTTTTCTCAGCCAGATGACCAGACCATGTGATAGTCAACAAAATATAGAGAATACCCAAATTGTGATCTTTCCCATCCTGGCAGATCACATTGTAAAACAAAGAAAACGAAAAAGAGACATATGTACCTGGACCTTGCTAGGGAAGTAAAAATGTCTGGGAATATGAAAGTGACGGCGAGGGGAAAATAAATTAACTCTGTTGCAGCGGTCGCAGCGGTACTGCTATATGGATGCACTACATGGACTCTAAGAAAACGGCTGGAGAAGAAGCTAGACGGCAATTGCACAAGAATGCTGCGAGCTATCTTGAACAAGTCCTGGCGGCAACACCCCACAAGACACCAACTGTACGGCCACCTGCATCTTATCACGAAAACTATTCAAGTTAGACGAACCAGACATGCAGGACACTGCTGGAGAAGCAGGGACGAACTCATAAGTGATATACTTTTATAGACCCCCACACATGGCCGAGCAAAAGCAGGACGACCAGCACGAACATACATTCAGCAACTATGTGAGGATACGGGATGTTCTCCAGAAGACCTGCCAGAGGCGATGAACGATAGGAAAAAAGTGGCGAGAGAGGGTCAGGGATATCCGTGCTACCAGCACGACATGATGATGATGATGATGTAGGCTGCACACAGACTACTTCTCATTGTGTCAAAGTGTCATTTTGTCAGTGTTTTCCCATGAAGAGATATACTTAAATATCTGCAGAACTGTGAGGGGTGTATTCACTTTTGTGATACAATGTATATATATATATATATATATATGTATATATATAGGATGAACATTATAAAACACCTATAGTGTAATAAGAAATTACGTTTTTATCATAATGTGAGGTACTGTTTACATTCTTCCTTTGTCTTTTTTAAACACCCGTACAAGTATCATCTTGTGAAATTATTTCCTCCTGTCAATTTACATAATTACGTTTATTCTGTTATTTGTTGGTTTCGGCAGGTCATACCAATTAAGGAGTTTTAATGTCAAAAATAGGAATTTTTCTCCGAGCAATTAAATATTTGCAAGTAGCCATTTATATCAATAATCATCAATCCGGTAAAATTTTAAGTATTTCTATCTAAAACAATTTCCCCATAATTATATTGTTTCAAGTATTCTTATATAACACTATTATTTTGCACACAATTAAAAGGTTTCAAATGTCTAAAGTAACAGTATTAATCGACATAAATAATTTTGGGAGCTCTTATTTCCTCGATTAACAATTCTGAATACGTATAACGCAATTATAGCATTTAAATATAAAGTTAATTTTTGAACAAATTGGACCATAGCACAATATTACATTAGTAGTAGTTCCTCTTAGGTTTTCATGTATGTTTCAAATGAATGTTTAAAAATAACATATATTAGATACGACTCCTTGATAGCATATATCTGTGTGTAAATTATCTTGAAGCTGTAGTTGCTTACTAAGGGCTATAATTAATTGCTTCAAACTGCGATTGTTAGAAAATTATTGGTAATAATGATCCTATTTACCCAACCCCTCCACTCGGGCAGGATATGACAAAAGGTCATTTTTAAGCGGAGTTTAACAGGTTTGAATTCAGAGTTTTCCTTCCTCCTAGACTAGTTGCCTCACCAAGGCTGAAGAACCTAGTCTGCCCTACTATTTTACCCATAGCTGGAGGGAGAATAATTGGATTCATATGTGAAATGCAATCAGTCTTTTGCTATGTGAAATGCAACCAGACTCGTCCAGGATTTGAACTCGTGCTGCCGTGTCCATTTCCTTCGACGATAACTATTACAACACGGGCACCTCCCTCACAGGGAACTAATGATTATTATTAAATAGTAATCGTTAGTTTAAAACTAATCATTTTGCTTAAACTTTTAGTAAAAGATAGGAGTACTTGATATCACATATAATTATGTATATATTATTAGTCTTAGGTTTACTTCGGTTTCTTTGTTTTAAAGTATATCAAACATAGTGGGTTATCTAATGCCAAACCCATTCTTGTAGAAGAGCAGCTCTAATACTATTTTCCTCATAGATGGGCGCGCGTTTATGTGGTTCATATTTTTCCCATGGGTATTAGTTCAAAAGTGAATGCAATAGCGCAACTGTATTTCGAACACGCTTTCACATTTCAGCACAATAAACACTACGCTAGGGAGATGCTCTGCTCTAGGACACATTTCAAAAGCAATAATTATGCATATAATAGACTTTATTAAGGTTTGCATTAACTTCTAACTATTAATATTCTTCAGCTGATACTTCTATAGTGAACTAATTTGCTTGTTTCGATTTTATGGCATATCAACCTTTGTAGGTTATTTAATGCCATATCCATTTTTATACAAAGATTTAGTTCTATTTCAAACAATTCAGTTGAGCGTGAGTACACAGTTTAATCGCCAGAAACCTTTCTATTTCAGGCTATTCAGTTTAGTTAAACGGTTAAAACTCAAGGAATTCAATTTAGTATAAGTATAGTTTCTGTCCACACACAGTTAAATGTCAAAACAGTTCTATTTCAAAAAGCTCAGTTTAGTGTAAGTACATATTCAAAGTCAAAAAAGTTCCATTTCAAGCAGTTTAGTTTAGCATAAGTACGTAGTTTAAATATCAAAAAAGTTCTATTTCAAATAATTCAGCTTAGCATATGCACGCGGTTTAGTTCTATTGGACCCACAGATAGGATCCTGTCAGGTTCAACCACTCTTGACCAATGGACCTGGGGGCGATAGCAATGAAGGCGTACACTGCATTCCCCAAAGCTCCAGCATGATAGGAACCTCCCCATCAGATCGTTTAGTGTCATAACACTCGTTGGGGAGGTCTTACCCCTCTGCAGATGTGCAGTCGATGTACTCTACAGCTCTAGCCGACTGGGCAATAGTGTGACTTAATATATTATGGATTCCATATTAAAACCAATCACAATGATTTCAAATAGTAAACTCATTAAAATGTATCTACATTATACGTATAATAACTCTGTTTTCCCAGTAACGGTTGCATTAATTCCTGACAAATGACAAATCTATTTGGCAAATATTTCTGCTATAAGATCCTTTACAATGCACTTCAAGGTGTTTTCTTTTTATTTGCATATCAATCTATGTTGGTTATTCAATGCCAAAGTCATCCTTTAAGAAGAAAAGCAATGATACTATTTAGCTTATACCTGGGAGGATTACCTTTCCCAAGGATATCAGTCCGAAAGGGAACATAGTGTGACTGGAGTTCAGTATATATGGTTTCGTTTATTTAATGGCACTTAAAACTTTGTGGATTGTACAATGCCAAAGCCATAATCGTAGAAAAAGCAGCAGCGATTCTATTTAATCCATAACTGAGGGTTTCATGCCATTCGCCAGAGTACTTGACCGAAAATGAATATATATATATATATATATATATATATATATATATGTGTGTGTGTGTGTGTGTGTGTGTGTGTGTGTGTGTGTGTGTGTGTGTACAATATTCCATAGTATATTACTAAACAACATATCCCTCCACCATGATATTTACTGTGATTCTGGCCTACCATACTACACTCGCCAATTTACGCTTGCAAATCGTATCTTGAAATGTTATTTTCTTCGAAATGCACTGATGGTGTTTTGTTCCGTAGTTATAATCACCTCCACATATAGACATAAATAAAGGATTTTTTTCTCAGCTCTACTGAAGCAAAGTTTGCTACAAGTGCGTTCTCCTATCCAGTAAACAAACTCAAGTTTATTCCACTGCGTGTGTATCTTCATACACACATGCACTAAACACCACTTACACATCCACATACAATAATACGCAAGTATCACCCACACAAACACGCACACACACACACACACACACACAAGCACACATAAAGATTTGTACACAATTCCAAAGTTTTTTTTTACTGTATTTTTTGATTTCTTCATTTCCTCACGTTATCTGCCTGATGATTGTTGTTTGTAAAACGTCATGAAACCTAAGGTCACAGACAAATTAAAATATTTAAACATCTCAATCTAATATATATATATATATATATATATATATATGTGTGTGTGTGTGTGTGCGTGCCAGTAAATATGTGTATAAATGCCAACGTAGAAAGAATATACCAAGGTTTCACCTAACGGGATCATCAGGACGATTCTGTCTCTGAGAAGGGTTGGACCAAAACTGCATTTTATTGATAAAAAACCGCTAGAAAGAATGAGAATAGAATAAAAAATCATTAGAAAATAAAAATGAATAGAAATAAAAATATAAAGTTATTTCGTTTGGTTTGGTTTGGTGGGCTTTATGGCATATCAACCTTTGTAGGTCATTTAACGCCAAATCTCTTTTTATGTAAATAATCTGTTCTATTTAAAACAATTCAGTTTAGCATAAGTACACAGTTTAATTGTCAAAAACATTTATTTCAAACTATTCAAGCAATTATATGTAACAATTCAGTTAAGTGTAAATACAATTTTAATGTCGAAAAACAGTTCTATTTCAAATAATTCCGTTAAACATAAGCACGCAGTTTAAATTTAAGTACGGTTTAATTGTCAAAAACATTTATATTTCATGCTATTCAGTTTACTCAAACAATTCAGTTTAGCATAAGAATGCTGTTAGTTCTATTTAACCCATAGATAGGGCCCTGTCGGGTGCTACCACTCCGGGCCAGAGTGGACTTGGGAGGAATGGCAATGAAGGGGCACTCTGCATTCCCCAATGCTCCAGCATTGCTGGAACCTCACCATCAGATTGTTTAGTGTCAATTCAGAACAATCGTTGTGGGGGTCTTACCCCTTTGAAGAGGTGCAGTCAGTGTATTCTACAGCCCCAGCCGACTGGGCAAAAAATTATTTTTTGCCTTATCTACTAAGCAACCAACTTTTCTAATGCCTTCAATTGCCCAGTGGCCTTTTGCTGTAGAATACACTGAGTGCACCTCTGCAGAGGGGTTAGACCCCGCCCTCGATAAGTGTCCTAGATATGACACTAAACAATCTGATGATGAGATTCCAGTAATACTGGAGCTTTGGGCAATGCGGAGTACGCCTTCATTGCCATTGCTCCCTGGTTCACTGTGGCCCTGAATGGTAGCACCTGATAAGGGTCCCATCTATAAGTTGAATAGAACTAAACCGCCGTTTGAGTTTAATGTTTTTGGTATTTAAACTGCGTATTTCGCTTAAATGGATTGTTTAGAATAGAACTGTTTTAACATTTAAACTGCGTGGTCATACTAAACTGAATTTCTAGAAGTAGAACTGTTTTGACCTCTAATTTGTGTACTTATGCTAAACTGAATTATCTGAAATAAAACTATTTTGACATTAACTATGTGTATTGCCTAGTCGGCTCGGACTGTAGAATACACCGACTGCCCCTCTGCAGAGGGGTAAGACCCCCCCCCAACGAGTGTCTTGGATATGACAATAAAAAATCTGATAGTGAGGTTCCAGTGATGCTGGGGCTTTGGGAAATGCGGATAACTCCTTCATTGCCATTGCTCCCAGGTCCACTCTTAGCCGGAATGGGAGCACATGATAGGACTCCATCTATGGGTTAAATAGAACTAAACTGTTTACTTATGCTAAACTGAATTGTTTGAATTAGAACAGTTTGACTAAACTGAATATCTTGAAATAGAAATGTATTTTACAGTTAAACCGTGTACTTACATTTAAAATGCGTACTCATGCAAAAATGAATTGTTTGATATAGAACTGTTTTGACATTTAACTGCGTCTAAACTAAATCTATACTTATACTAAACTGAATTGTTTGAATTAGAACTGTTTGACTAATTTGAATAGCTTGAAATAGAAATATTTTTGACAATTGAATTGTGTACTTATACTATACTGTATTTTGGAACATTGAGACTCTTCTTCTGCGAAACTGAATTGTCTGAAATTGAAAAAGTGAAAAGAAAAAAAAAGAAAAGTGAAGAAAATCTAAAACTATATTAAACTGAGTTGTTTGAATTAGAATTGTTTGACAAAACTGAATATCTTGAAATAGAACTGTTTTTGACAATTAAACTGTGTACTCATGCTAAACTGAATTGTTTGAAATAGAACTTACAATTTGTATAAAGATGGATTTCGCGTTAAATAACCGACAAAGGTTTATATTCCAACCAACCAACCAACTTAATGGCTTCAAGTATTTAGTATTTCCGACTTTTGGTTGAGTAATTCATTGGAATTATTGGAGGCAACTATTGTAAGTTTCTTCTCCCTTTATAAATTACAATATTTATCCCACGCTTCACATTTACTGTATTTATTTACTATATTCCATTTTAATTTTGGACCTATATCTAAATTCTTCTTAATTTCCCATGCATAGATAAACTACTTATATGTCTATATATTTGATGTGCAAAGCCACTTCTCTGATAGTAATATCTTTTTTGGAAAGGTCCCTGCATAGAACCTACATATACTTTTAAATCAATTCTACTAATGTTACTATTTTTAGGTCCACAACAACGCACCACCTCCTTTTACACTGTACACATAAACTGACACTTCCTCCTGAGTGGGAAATTAGTTTAATAAGTACAATTACATTTGGGGGAGAAGTACGTTGATTATTTGAAAGTGTTTCATGCTGCTTTTATTAATTAAACTTGCCACATTAGGAATAGTACTGTAATTCGATTTAATTATGTTCCTATTAAATAATTTGTATAGGCTGCACGACGGAGGAAAGTTTTTCTTTAATAATCTAAATAATTCTATCCTTGTCTTTTTAGCTTCGGTCATATTGTATGGTAAAATGTTCCTTGTCCTATTTTTTCTCCAATTACGTACACCTGGCGCTTCATCACTAAACTTATGAAGAAGTTAGGCCTAACAGCAACTTTTTTTAGCGCTACTTCATACCCGCGTTTGTTCTAATAGAAAATACCTATATTAGAAGAAATAGTTGATAATCGAAACATAATACCATTCGGAATAAATATATGTATATAAATATATGTATATAAATGTGTACATAGATAGATAGATGCATATAAATGTGCACACATACACACACACACACATATATATATATATATATATATATACTTTAAAATTAATAGGTACACCAGGGAATTACCTTTATGTTATTTATTTCTCTTCAACACGTATTTCTGGCGTTTTGTTCGGTCTTCAGGAACTAACATGGTTTGTCTTTGTGTTCCTTGTGATTTCTTTAGCGGTTATTGTTTGGATAAGGTTGTAGCTATTTTTTAATAGCAGGATTTGTGACAACAAATTTTCTGTTCGAGTTAATTGTTCGTGCAAATATTTGTCTCTGCCGGTGTAGTTTCTCTTTTTTTTTTTTTTTACAGAGATGTATTTTGTGGGTTAGTGTATTTGCGTGGGCATTCGTGTCCATGTATGTTTTCGTTTTTTTTATTACTCTTCTTCCACAAATTAATTTCGTTGATATGTCATAAAGTTTAGCTGACTACTATTCTTCCTCCCTGAGTGATTGTTGCGTGTGCGTGTGTGTGCATGTATCCCTCTCTTTCTCTCTCTCTCTCTCTCTCTCTATATATATATATATATATATATACACGCAATTGTGAGCAAAAAAAAAAAAGCATTGTGGATATATAAAATATTAGCATTTTAAAAATTGCAATGTCCTTTGCAAAAGTGAAACGATTGAAATCCTCCATGAACAAATGAAATTGATTTCTGAATTACATATATGATAAAACGTTTATGCGCTGATATACAATTAAAAACATCGAACCAAACTGTATTTATTCCTTCCGGGATCTTTTCTTCCTCTCCAAATAATCTTTCTCTCCTCACCCTTTTTTTTTTTTTATAAATCCACTATTCCCAACACACATTATTCTTTTCCACACTGATGTATTTTTAAAGCTTCACCTCTTTTAATCTTTATCAACTCAATCTATCTCTTCCTACGATTTTAAATTTTAATAAGCAAAAACTGATTATTCATTGGTTATTCCCGATCCAAATTCATGAGCTTCCGAGTAAAAATTGTCGTATATTGCACCACTCGACAAACAACGAAGACCACGTACATATATGAAAATATAATTTATACTTTTATTCTTCGATGGCGACGTTTGTATGAAGTACGAATACAGTCAGAGAGAGAGAGAGTTCAAACATATATTTCTTCGGTGGCGGGGACCCTTTGTGTGTATTAGAGCGACGACCAGAGAACACACACGAGGTAGCTGACATGTTTGCTTGAGTGACCAGTGTGTCTCTGCCTCAATTCAAAATTACAGACCTTATATTTTCTTTCAACTCCCACGCGGAAATATGAACACAACTCTTCGCCCACATATTTTCTGTTTTTGGCTGGTTAACGGAAATTACATACTTCCGTTTTTCCCGGTAATTTGTTGATCTTATCTGCGTACGGAAATATCAGTCACTCTATCCACAGGCAATAAAATACATCCTCCTTTATTTTTTTTCTTTCCTGTTAAACCACTTTGTTGATACTATTTACCAACCCCTCTGCTCGGGCAGAATATGACACAAGGTCATTTTTTAAGCGGAGTTTAACAGGTTTGAATTCAGAGTTTTCCTTCTCCTAGACTAGTTGCCTCACCAAGGCTGAAGAACCCAGTCTGTCCTACTATTTACCCATAGCTGGAGGGAGAATAATTGGATTCATACCTTTCCCAAGGGTATTAGTGCTATGTGAAATGCAATTAGCCTTGTCCAGGATTTGAACTTGTGTCGCCGAGTCCATTTCCTATGACGATAACCATTACACCACAGGCACCACTTTCTTTCGTTATCTTGTGTTTGCATTGAATCTACTAAATTCATCCAATGCACTCCATCGTCAGCTAAGTCAGTATATTACAAATTGACATTAAATTAAAAAACGTATAAAATCATAATCATTTAGACCCAATTCAGCAACTAAATAATAATAAAAATTGTGAGGTACTATTTACCAACCCCTCCGCTCGGGCAGGATATGACACAAGGTCAATTTTTAAGCGGAGTTTAACAGGTTTTGAATTCAGAGTTTTCCTTCTCCTAGACTAGTTGCCTCACCAAGGCTGAAGAACCTAGTCCGTCCTACTATTTACCCATAGTTGGAGGGAGAATAAGGGGGTTCATACCTTTCCCAAGGGTATTTGCCCGAAAGTGAACGTAATAGCGCGACTGGAGTACGAACTCGCGTACTACGATAAAAATAGTGAGGTAACTTTAAGAGAGAAACAGAATCTCTCCTAATAGCAGCACAAAATAACGCCATAAGAACCAATCACATCAAAAGGAGAATAGATAAAACGCAACAAAATAGCAAATATAGACTATCCGTCGACAAAGATGAGACCATCAATTACATTATAAGCGAAAGAAGCAAATTAGCTCAGAAGGAGAATAAGACTTGACACGTCTGGGTGGGCAAGGTGATCCACTGGGAAATGTGCAAGAAATTTAAATTTGACCATACGAACAAATGGTATATGCACAACCCAGCATCTGTCCTAGAAAATGACACACATAAACTCCTATGGGACTTTAACATACAAACGGATCACCTAATCTCGGCCTGAAGACCGTTTGGTCCAGTAACTAAAGGATTATTGAAGGGACGGGAAGACTTGGAAGTTGGTGGACGAGCGGAGACCATCCAAACGACAGGATTATTGAGAACGGTCAGAATACCGAAAAGCGTCTTGGAGACTTAAGGAGACTTGTTGTCACTCAAACTTCAGTGCAAGACCATCAGCTAACGCTGATATAAAGAACTCTAAAGGAGTAAACAATAATAATAGGAATTTCGAGATACAAACAGGTCATCGAATCTTAGCCAGACAACCTGACCTAGTGAAAAGCAGCAGACTTGCCGAATAGTGGACTTTACTGTCTCAATAGACCACAGATTAAAAATAAAAGAAAGTGAAAAGAGAGATAAACATCTATGTCATTCTAAAGAATTTTAAAAAAAGACAAAAACTATGGAACATGAAGGTGACAGTGATGTCAATTGTAATCGGTGCGCTCGGAACAATCCCCAAAGAATTGATCAAAGGACTATAAGAATTAGAAATCACCGGACGAGTCCAGACTATATCATTATAAAGATAGGCTAGAATCTTTAGAAGAGTCCTGGTGACTTGAAGAGACTTGCTGTTACTCAAACAGAAAAGAAAAAACTTGCCGAAGAGCAGACTTTGCTCTCCTGGCGTACAACAACAGAGTGAAAATAAAGGAAGTGAAAAGAGTGACGAGTACTTAGACCTTGCTAGAAAACAAAGAACTCTGTGGAATATCAGGGTGACAGTGATAGATTGCATATGTGTTTTTTTTTTTTGCGAAAAACTCAGTCACGATCAGGATGTGGCAAATGATAAATCTTTTAAGTGAGTAAGGCTAGTTTGCATTCAGAATGTTTTGCTTCTCTTTATATGACCGTGAGCTAAAAACGCTCAAGATATTTTTTTAAAAATGTGGATATTAATATACAATAAACATGATTCCACACTGTCAAGGCATAAACTAATCCTAGATGAGTTTACATGCCGTTAAATTTAATCAATCAATCAATCAACCAGATTCTTTTTAGTCCCTAAAATAATAAATTTACAATTACAAGCATAAATCAATGATATAGTTTTCTTATTTGTATAAATAAAATTCAAATTATTGCAATATTATGTCTTCTTTCTTTAAGGATTTTTTTCTACGGTTATTTCTTGTGAGAGTGTTTCTTCCTTTTTTCCAACATGTTTCTTTATTTTATTAAATTTATTAATTCTATCAACGTACTGTTTTTTTTAGCATTTTATTTATTTATTTATTTATTTATTTAATTTTACACTTGTCCTTTTCACTCTCACCGTTAAAGACGTTCTTTGGCATGTGAAAAGATCGACTCCTCAAAATCCAACAGAGCAAAGAAAGGAACAAACAACCAGCAACGCCGCCTGGCGCCAGATGAATTCACCACTGACACAAAATGGCCGACCATATCACTGGCCTTTGTTTCAGTCCGCTGAAAAGTTGAATTGTATCAAACGCTGAATGCTTGGCATTTCAAGTTCTACTTTTACGCGTTTTTCTTACAGTTTTTTTTTAGTTATTTTCTTTTCATATTTTAGAGAAACTTTTTTCATTTATTGTGATAGAGATTTCTTAATATGTTTAACGGTGTTCCTTTATCTAATCCAGTGTCTTAATTTTTTTGTTGTTTTTGGGATTTATTTTTAATGTTTGTTTTCATAATTGATTATATTTATTTTAGAGATATTTATGTTTGCTTTATTTGCACTTTTTACTAATCTATGTATTTATTTGTGGATAGAAGCAGACAGGAAAGCTAAAGTTATTTTCATTTCATACCTACCTACCTACCTACCTACAGAAAGATTGAAAGATATGAAAAATATATTCATATATTATGTATACGTGAATACATGAAAGAATTTGTCAGTTGCGTTCAGTTGCTAACCAAAAATAACGCAAATAAATATATAAATATATAAGTTAATGTTTTTTTTTTAACCAAAGATACAATGATTTTAATGTTACACGTGGACTATAGACAACAAAAAACGGATATTATTTGGCTTTATTTATTATCAAAGTCTACAACATTGAAACTACGTAAACAGTCATGAACTAGCATTAATATAATAGTGGGGTTTACATTTTTTTCGTCAGCTGCAGACGAGCTCATAAGTGATGTACTCCTATGGACCCCCACATATGGCCGTGCAAAAGCAGGACGACCAGCTCGAACTTACATACAGCAACTATGTGAGGACACAGGATGTAACCCTGAAGACCTGCCGGAGGCGATGAGTGATAGAGAGAAGTGGCGAGAGAGGGTCAGGGATATCCGTGCTGGCGGCACGACATGATGATGATGATGATGATGACTAATATTTGGTTTGATTTGCTTATTTTTTGTTTTATCTAATATCAACTTTCGTGGGTCAAATAACCAAGACCTCTTTGAAGAAGAACAGAAGTTGTAATATTTAATCCATAGCAGGGGGGGGGGCTAGGATGGTTCATACCTTTTCCAAGGTTGTAGTTCTAATAGTGAACATGATTGCGCGATTGGATTTCGAACTTGCTTACTTCACTGTAGCGGTCCGACACACTAGCCACTACACTACGGTGTCTTCCCGATTGCTGTCGTCTTTCGTAATAAACAATATTCGTTTCCATTGCATAATTTTTTTTATCATAAATACACAAATTCTAATATCTTTGGTTTATATGTTGCTTGGAACCATTTAACCGCTTGCAAACTTTTGCTGTTAGACAGGAATACATCAAGTCATATAACTGAAAACTAATGATTGTTATAAAATAGTAATGATGACTTTACATCATATAATAGTGGATTAGATATTAGATTTTTTTTTTTTTTTGGTTGTCAAGTATATCTACCTAGGAAGCAGTGTCTCATCGACCGAGACAGACATCGACACGCGACTAACAGAGGCATGGGCGATAGGTTATCGGTCGTATGGAAGTCAGATCTGACTGATAAAATGAAACGCAGTATCTTCCAAGCAGCGGTCGTGTTGATACTGCTATATGGATGCACTACATGGATGCTGACTAAACAGATGGATATAAAGCTTGACGGCAACTACACAAGAATGCTGCGAGCAATTTTGAAAAATTCCCGGAGGCAACACCCCACAAAGCACCAGCTGTGCGGCCACTCCCATCACGAAAACTATCAAAGTTAGACGAACCAGGCATGCAGGATACTGCTGGAGAAGCGGAAACGAGGTCATAAGTGATGTTCTCCTATGGACTCCCGCATATGGTCGAGCAAAAGCAGGGAGACCAGCTCGAACCTACATACAGCAGCACTGTAAGGATACTGGATGTAGCCCTGAGGACCTGCCAGAAGCGATGAATAATAGGGAGGAGTGGCGAGAGAGGGTCACGAATATCCCTGCTGGTGGCACGACAAGATGATGATGATGAATGATGAGATATTAGACTTATATAGGGATACCTTATCATATTTACCCAACCCCTCCGCTCGGGAAGGATATGACACAAGGTCAATTTTTAAGCGGAGTTTAACAGGTTTGAATTCAGAGTTTTCTTTCTCCAAGACTAGTTGTCTAACCAAGGCTGAAGAACCCAGTCTGCCCTACTATTTACCCATAGTTGGAGGGAGAATAATTGAATTCATACCTTTCCCAAGGGTATTAGTGCTATGTGAAATGCAATCAGTCTCATCGAGGATTTGAACTCGTGTCGCCGTGTCCATTTCCAACGACAATAACCGTTACACGACGGGATACCTTATGCCATAAAATGTTTGCAAACAAATAATTACAAACGAGAAATGAAATTGGGATGGTACGTTGAAAATAGTAATGATTACTGTCAAACATTTGCAAATGAATCAATTCTCGACATTGAATTACTCATGAAGAGTTGATATACCGTTAAAAAAATAAACCAAAAAAACTCCTAACCATGGACAAGCCGGTATTGGCTGACCAACAAAAATATCCACATGCTTATCAAACTCTGTATGCTATTGTTATATATAATTAAGGTAATGATTAATTATATTAATCATTTTTTATTAATCATATCTTATTATTTATTTTGGTAAGGCTTTGAACTACTTTGTGTCTCTTGGTTCAGGTGTCGTAGTCAGACGGAACAATCACCTGCCCGCCTGGAAAGGATATGACAATCATCCTCTGTCATAATAAACTCCCAAACACGAAATGGAACTTGACGGGCCGTTGGAGTGAATTAAGTGGGTCCATGATGTTATATTTGGGAGAAATGTCCGGAGAGTTTTAGGATTTTGAAAAGATATGAGTTGAGGTTGGACTATGGAAGTGGGTGGTTTCATTTTTTGGGGATCTGATCAGTTCAGATCAATTTGGGTCTCGACCGGCAGAAATGAATTGAGATCTTAGACGCCACAAATTGCACTGCACAGGCGTGGGGCTCTGCCTGTATTATAATCGTTATTGAGATTACACTATACAACATTATCTAGGGGACACCAATACCGATAAATACGGATGGAGAGAGAGAGAGAGAGAGAGAGAGAGAGAGAGAGAGAGAGAGTGAGAGTCAGTGAAACTTACTCATCTTGATGATGATGTTTATAACTATGATGATGATGATAAAACATTTACAAATGAATGAAATATTGATTAAAAAAACCCATAAGAAGCTGATATGCCACAAAACAAGTTTACCGAACCAAACCAAACCAATGAAACAGCTCTTTAGGTTGGAATTGTGTTTTTATCTTATCACATTAATTTTAAAAAATCAGAAACCTATGAAAGAATATCGTAGAGAATTTAGATAACCTAATCTAAAATTCCATTTCATTATCCCATGTGTCGTTCAGTCTGCAAATACTCGACAAACAACAGGTGGAATTTTTTGAAAAATTAAAAAATAAACATAGATTAAGGATTTTTTTTCTTGTTGTGCGGAGTGATATATGATTAAGAATTGCAAGTTTAACTACACGCTTTCCGAATAAATTCGAAACGGTGATACTTGCATGAATAAAATCGTTTTATCGAATCTCTCGTTAGGCAAACATATGCAAAGTACTGGAGAATCTTTGAATAAGTAGGAAATCAGCTGGGAGCTTCTTGAAGTGTAATGGTTAATGAGCTAAGCAAGCAGATCATTGTGACTGTGTTCCACTCTTGGTGAGCGCTCCATACTTTATGCCTTGTGCTAAACTAACAATGGCATAGTAAACGACAAAAGGCGAATTGCTTGATTTTCATAGTTGACTGTGTTTTGAATATGGATGATATCCTCTTTGATAATCCAAGCTATAAAAGCTATACATTTCCGCTTGTCAAGTAGACGAGTAGTAAAATTCTTAATTGAATAATAGATTACTAGACTGAATCTCAAACAGTTCTATATGACCCATAAATAGGAACCTATCAAGTGCTACTACTTCGAGATCAGAGTGGATCAGAGATTGATAGCAATGAAGGGGTACTCCGCATTTCGAAAAGCTCCAGGATCGAAGACTACCAGATTATGTAGTATCATATCGTTGGTGTGTGTGTAGGGGGGATCTTACCCCCTTCGTCAGAATATGTCTTTTTGCTATCCTTCTTAAGTGTAGTTTAGAATCGATCAAGTTAATGGAAATGGTGAAACCCTGTTGCTATTTGGAAGAGCTACCAAACAACTAATCTAACTTCGACACCAGCTCAATATCCTTAATTTCTCCTTATGACACTGAACTCTTTGAGAGTAAGGTTCCAGTTCTGGAACTTTGAATAGTGTGGAATATTTATTTATTGCCAATACAGCCAGTTTTACTCAGACCCAAGGGTGTTAGTGCTCGTTAAGGTCAATTTTATGGGTCATATAGAGTACTATTGGATGCAGTTTAGCTGGGAGATTTGTTGATCAAATTAATTCCTCCAAATCGTAGTCGTAATAGTTTGTCATATAGTTATCTATAAGTGAGAAGAGTTTTGCTTTGATCAAAATTGGTATCCAAAATAATTAATCCAACAAAACTACCAAGATGAGGACCAAAAGTCCGCAATAAATGAAAATTAAATTCTCAGATTAAGAAGCCTCATCTCAAAATGATTCCAATTAAAGACAAGTACAAAAATTCGGCACGGACCCGACTCTGGAAGATCAGATAAGGATTTATAAGACCAAAAAATTCATCTGTGATCGCCCTTCGGGGCCCGTGGTGCAGCGGATAGAGACGTTGAGTCTCTACGGTTCCAGGTGAGCATTGTCAGAAGATAGCAGTTTCAAATCCTACGCAAGCCGGCCAGAATGCGAAAGACAATAACTATGGAAGACAGTAATTACTGGGGATACGGTTACAAGACTCAGCATTCCTATCCGAGGTCGCGGTAAATCACCTGAAGAAGGCCAGAGGTGAAATTTGGTCGAAACGTAGTGAAAGAAGAAACAACACACAAAAAAAACCTACCAAGATGAGGACAAAAAGTCCGCAATAAATAAAAATTAAATTCACAGATTAAGAAGCCTCATCTCAAAATGATTCCAATCAAAGACAAGTACAAAATAATTACAATGTTCATCTGTTCTTTTCTGTGCATTTCTCTCTGATTACCCCAAGTGTTTTTAGAGCATTGCTTAAAAAATATTCCATAAACTTCTGATTCGAATTTGCTTTCGACTTAAAAAAAAGTACAAAGATTAATATATTCCTATTTGATTTGTCGATGGAGTTTAGAATGTAATAAATTTCTACCAAAATAAGGGTATGACACTAAATTGCACGCGTTGAAGATGCTCCTTTTTGGGAGCACTTGAGAGTGTGCAGTTACAATTTCTTTACTATTGCCCCCACATCTATACTGATCCATAAAGAGTGTAGTGTCCATAGTGTAGTGGTAAGTATGCAGGACTGTCATATTGTAGTAAACGAGTTCGAATTCAAGTCGAACTATCACATTAATTTTCGAACGAACACTCTTAGGTAAATTATTGTGAACCCTCTTATGATCCAGCTATGAGTTAAATAGGGCCACAAATATGGTCCAACGAAGATACAGTTAGTATTAAATAGCTCACGTAGGTTGATATGGCATGAAACCGAACTTGACCCAGAGAAATAGTGCTCGTTAAGATCCCATCAATAAGTCAAATAAAAATCAGTTTGAAAATTATTAGGATCAGACAGGGATACTTGGAAACCACGTAACTATGAAAATTTATTGCATTAAAGTATTTTCTTGAAGTAATAACTGTTTATTTTTTATCTTTAAGGTTTTTCCGACTATTGTCTTCATCTTTATTGTTATTGCCACAACGTTTCGGCCGATATGTAATCCGGCTTTCTTCAGGTATTTGTCGAACTCGGAACTTTCCCGAAACTTCGAACTACGTCCTTTATTGAATCCACGGGGGTCGCCTGTTCTGTTTCCGTTGGGTATAAGTGTTAAGTATTCCTGTATTGTTAATCGACTGTAGTGAGGATTGAACAGAAGGCCGGAGGACATATCGGCGGAAACGTTGGGGCAATAACAATAAAGATGAAGACAATAGTCCGAAAACCCTTAATAATAAAAATCAATAAGCTTCGTCTCAGAAATTTAGACAACAAATAATTGTTTACAAATTATTAGTTGAAACCACATATTGCAGAAAAAAACGATTTCTACATTAACAAACCCAACATGTTTTGAGATCCGCAAAACTCACAAACAACCATTTTTCAACCAAATCTTCCTTATAGAATGTGAAAAATCAAAGACTAAAATAGTAAGGAATAAATCTACTTAACAATACAATTAGATTTTAAGATGTAAGGTTTAGTCACCTGACATGAATTACGTTTCTCTCTTGCAGATGAGGTTTTGGTAATAAAATAATCTGCATTCTCATGAGGCTAGATCTCTCGTGAAACGTATCAGTAAGTTTTTCATAAACATTCAGTTGGATTTCATTCAAAACTTCATTACATACATACACATACACACGCGCACGCACACACACACACGCACACATAAACCAGCTCATTGGTCTAGTGGAGATTTGGTTGCGTCATACGAAAGACTTTAAAAATGGTACTTGATACCTCCTTGCTTAACCCTCAGCAATATAAGGTACATATCAAGGGTAAAATGGAGCAATCCAGAAAAAGGAGTAGCGCCCTCCCCTACACTTCTGTGTAGTAACTATTGAAAAGGGAACCTTCTAGTTGCCCTCGACTACGGTCTCCAACTTTAGTTGATATATATATATATATATATATATATATATATATATATTTGGTTTTATGGTGCATTATATATATATATATAGTCTTATGGTGCATTAGCGCAGTTTTTTTGTCTATTTAAGCATCTTATAATCTCATATTCATTCATTCATTCTTCTTCTTCTTCTTCTTCTTCTTCTTCTTCTTCTTCTTCTTCTTCTTCTTCTTAAGTTCTACGTCTTTCTCTATTTCTCGGAAATATTCTTAGTTTTTCTCTTTTTTTGTTACCAACTCTTTTTAAAAAAATTTATTTTCCCTAATGCAATCTTTCTTTCTTTCTTTCTTTCTCTTTTTCTTTCTTTCTTTCTTTCTTTCTTTCTTTCTTTCTTTCTTTCTATACCCTATTTTTGTTTGTTTCTTTCTTCTCTTTATCTCTTCAGTACTTTTGATTTTTTTTCCTTCAAAATATGTTCTTTCTTTCTTTCTTTCCTTCTTTCTTTCTTTCTTTCTTTCTTCCTTCCTTTCTTTCTTACTTCATACCGCAGTTTTTAAATTGTTTATTTCTTTGTTTCTTTAATTCTTTCTTATCAGTGATTTAGATTTTTTTTCTTCATTATGTACACTCACTTTCTTTCTTTCTTTCTTTCTTTCTTTCTTTCTTTCTTTCTTTCTTTCTATTATATCTTTATTTGTTTTGTTTATTTCTTTCTATATTTCTTATCCCGGAACATATTTCTCGTTTGTTAGAACACGACAATAAATGTCAAATGTATTTGACTGCTCATTCTCTACGTTGTAATTCTCTCGTATGAAAAAATGAAAAATAAAACATTACCCACTTTCTACCAAAAAAAAAAACAACAAAAACAAACAAAACAAAATAAATAAAAAATACTAAAATATACATGAATTTAATCTTTTACATTCCTACAAAAGACAGAAGCGAAACATATTTTTACACCAATACGCTACCACAAAAGAAAAAACAAAACAAATAAAAAACAAATACCCCCCCCAATAAAAAAAAATGAAATAACTGTGACATATTGTCAGATTATCATAATTACAACCAGTCACCCAAACTCACACACTCGAAAAAAAAAAAAAAAAAAGGAAACATTCGATAGAAAAATTTGACCGTTCACTGACCCCAGTTAGATTTGTAGAATGTAATTCATGGTTTAAACCCAAATTTGCAGCCATATAAATTCGACGTGTGTATCATATGACATTTTAGTCATTCACGGCAGTTATTATGTTTTTGTTGTTGCTGCTGATTTGGTATTAATAGCTTATGAACATTTGTGAGTTATTTAATGCCAAAGCCATCTTTGTACAAGAACAGTAGTGGTGATATTTAACCCATAATTAAGGCCGGGTAAGTGTGTTCTTACCTTTCCCAATTTTATTCAATCTAAAACTGAATGTAATAACGCAAAAGGGATTCGAACTCGCTTCCTACGATGTTGCACTCTTGCACGTTATCTACTTAGGTACGTGTACTCCCCACTGTTGTTTCTGTTGGTTTTGTTTTCATTGCTTGTTCACACACTATACTTTTTAGTTTTCTCTGGAATTCCTTAGACAGTAGATCTCAGTAGCGAATAATCCTTAAACTATTCTTATTTTAATAATATTATCATCTGGATCGTTCCAGTCTTACTCAATTTTTCAACTTTTTTAGTACTATTTGATCATTAGCTGAGGGTGGGATTTATTGTGTTTTAAAATCTTTCCCAAAATATTTGTCCGAAGTGTTACTGGGGCTCGAACTCGCTTACTGCAATATCGCTGTTTAGCTCGTTAGGCACTCCGGATTTGAATTACATTCTATTTTTAGTAGCATTTCGTATATGTATACGAACTGTATTAAAGAACTATTGAGACTAAAGCAGTTACTCAACAAGAAAGAAATGGGTAATAAATAGAAATTTAATATTCTTCAGGTTATTACCCCTTAGCACTCGTCACACCCTTTAAAAGTCCTCTAAGTCCTCAGATCTGTCTTTTTTTTTCAAGACACAAAAAGTTTGATTATTATGAGACTGACTTGCTTCTTCATGTTACACGTTTAATAAATGATTGAAACTGACTTAACTTTTACCAGATTTTCCCAAATCAGTTTGGTGTGTCCCCGTGGTGTAATTGTTAAAGCACTGAACTGCGGAATCGTAGTAAGCGAGTTCAAACTCCAGTCGCGCTATTGCGGTCACTTTTGGACAAATACCCTTGGGAAACGTATGAACCCCCTTATTCTCCCAGTTATTGGTTAAATAGCGTCACTGCTGTTCTTCTCGAAGTATGGCTTTGGCATTAAATAACCCACAAAGGTTGATATACCATTAAACAAAGAAACCAAATCTCTACAAATTTTAATTTGTACTTCTTATCCAATCAGCTGGGGTTGTGAGGATACACTGACTGCATCTCTGCAGAGAAGTAAGACTCTTC
>OY757940.1:61498689-61526189 GCA_963585895.1 Sepioteuthis lessoniana
GAATATATGTTTATCTATCAATCTATTTGTTTGTCTATCTGTCTGTCAGTGTATTTTCATTTCATGAATATTCTTGCAACTTAATATCATGCAACGGTCTATATGCAATAACAACCGACTGTTGAAATCACGAAAAATGGTAGGTGACACATTGGGAGCCTAAGATATTATCAAGAAAAGAACAAATAAACACTACAGCAAGATAACAGGTCATTCCAGCCTATATACAAATAAATGCACTTTGCGGAACAGCTCATTTCCTTTAGAAAAATCCTATCATGTAACAAAAATATTACCAAAAAAATCAGCAAAATCATAAATATATAGAATTCATACAATCCCTGCATTGCTTTAGCAAAGTTCTTTGGTAAAACAAAAAACAGTTAAGTTTTGTAAGAATCCGCAAGTAAAGCTGAAAATTAAATACCGTTATTTTAAGAGCAATGCTACACAAGGAGGGTATAGAAAAAGGATGATAGAAATTTGGGAAGATTCTGCTATATTTTATACAAGCCAATGACTTGCTAACCAAGCTAGAATGATAATAAAGGATGTTTGGTTTTCTAGACTTGAGATACAAGAAATATGTGGACAAGTAAATAGTGAATAATAGGATCCCCCAATCCGATCTGAAACGGTAAATACCGATAATAAAAACTCAATATGCCCCAACACAACAAAACAAATGTTAACTCAAGAAGACAAAATAAAATAAGTTAATGGAAGAAAAACTGAATGAAAAGAAAACTGCCTCACCACACCTTAGGAACGAAGGCTGGAAAAAGAGTCGAGGTAGAAACCAAAAAGGTAAACAAATTATTACTAATACCCCAACGGACAATGTCATTAAACTAAATGATCTAATTTATGCATGAGAGAAATTAGTACGTGATAAAACTGGTATTTCTCTAAGGAATCTGAACATAAATACAAAACCAGGATGGGAAATTAGACTAGTAAGACAACTAAAGTTGGTTATTTTATTTTTCCTCGTATCAACCTTTTCGGGTCATTTAACGCCGGATTAAGTCATTTTGATACATTTCAAACAATTCAGTTTAATACGAGGTGCATACGATAAGATTCCAGCCTTTTTTCGTATGGGCACTTTTATTGATAGTACACACATGAAACTCTAGTCCCCTTCGAAGTAATCTCCTCCGGCTGCAATGAACTTGTACCGTTCCAACAACTTCTGGAAGGTCCCATGGAAGTCAACTTGTGTGAGCCTGTCAATGACCTTAGTCACAGCCTCTTTCATCTCCTCAATTGTCTCATAACGACAGCCTCTGTGCTTAGGGAATAGCGAAAGGTCACAGGGATCAAGGTCTGGACTATTGGGAGGCTGAGACAATATGGCTTCAGTAGGGTGTATTCCAATTGCTGCTGTAGCTGTTCATTTGAACCTGAAGTCATAAAAATTGGTCCGTCATCTCATAACATGTATAACGATAACATACTGAATTTTCAAAGGTCTACAACAATTTTAATGCCCATACGAAAGAAAGACTGGAAGCTTATCATATGCACCCCGTATATATATATATATTTGTTTACACACAGTTATATGTCAAAACAGTTTTATTTCAAATAATTCAGTTTAGCATAAGTACACAATTTAGTAGTATTTGACCCATAGATAAGGTGCTACTACTCCGATAAGGCAATAAAAGGTTACTCTGCATTCCCCAAGGCTCTAGCATTACTGGAACCTCACCATAAGATTGTTTAACGTGATATTCAGGACACTGGTTGAGGGGTCTTTCCCCTTTGCAGATATGCATTCGGTGTATTCTACAGCCCCAGCAACTTGGGCCGAAGACAGGTAAAGAAATTGTTACAACAAATGAATGTGCTAAGAAAGAATGAAACTGAAAGGGATATTTTGGGATGAAAAAAGCAAAAGAAAGCAGCAGACAAGTCTCACAACGCAACTTGATGAGATAAATCAGAAGATATTTGTGAAAGAAGGGAGAGTTAGAAGAGACGGGATCAAGCAATACAAACAGAACGGTAAATTCAAAAATAACCAAAAGAATTCTTCTAACAAGTAGCCAAAAATGCACGAGGACAAACCAACAATAAAATGCAAAGAAAGCAAAACAGATTTGGAGTAAAATATGGGACTAGAAAGAGCATGACAGAAAGGTTGAATGGATACTTAATAATAAAAAAAAAGATTAGAAGGCCTCGAAGCAGGCCCTGAAGTAGACATAAACCTGGAACACTTAAATAGTAGCGAATTGGAAAACGCCTGGCTATGATGTTGTACATGGATTTTGGTTGATAAAATTCACGTCCATCCAGAACAAAGTACCTTTTCAAATGAAAAATTACTTAAAAGAACAAATATACCCGAAAGGACGGCTATGAGGAAATCTATCCTAATCCAGAAAGAACCCCAAAAAGGAATTACAGAACAATACTATGTCAACCTATGATGTGGAAAATCCTAACAGCTCAGATTAGAGAGGAGATCTATTACTCCCAAACTTGCTACAAGAGGAACAGTCGATTTACTATATTGTAATCAGCACATCCTCGATGAGAGTAAAGAGTAGCAAATAATGTGGCCATGGCGTGGATTAATTGCGAAAAAGGCAATGCTATGATCCAACAATACTCGAGGAAAACGTAAAAAGATATCGAACAAAGACATTAAACTTATCACATTAACAACAGGACGAAAATACATGGAGACCTTTTCCAAAGTGAATCGCCTACACCATTACTTTTTGTAATAGTAATGGTGACACTCAATGAAACACTTTGGAAGTGCATTGGAGACAAAGAATTTACTAAATTACAAATACTCTTATGGACCCCAACATATGGCCGAGCAAAAGCAGGACGATCAGCACAAACATACATTCAGCAACTATGTGAGGATACGGGATGTAGTCCAGAAGACCTGCCAGAGGCGATGAACGATAGGGAAATGTGACGAGAGAGGGTCAGGGATATCCGTGCTCCCAGCACGACATGATGATGATGATGATATACATGGACATCAAGCTGTTTACAAAAAAAGAAAAAAAGAATTTGAGACTCTGAGACTAACATTAAGAATATACAGCCAGGATATAGGAATAGAATTCGGCAAAGAAAAATGAACCATGCTAATTATAAGAAGTGTGGAAAGACAACAGAAAGAATATAACAGCCAAATCAAGATAAAAGCTGAGCCCTAAAA
Source organism: Sepioteuthis lessoniana (assembly GCA_963585895.1). NCBI lineage: Eukaryota > Metazoa > Mollusca > Cephalopoda > Myopsida > Loliginidae > Sepioteuthis > Sepioteuthis lessoniana. The sequence goes on from OY757940.1 coordinate 61,501,883, forward strand.
GAAAGTGAAAATTACAAGTACTTGGGAATATAAGAAGCGAATACTATCAAACAAGTCTAGATGAAAAAAAATGAATAAAAATAGATTCCCTTAAATGAACGGGAGATCATCACGAAACCACACCCTGCAGCAGAAATCTCACCAATGATATCAATCTCTGAACAGTATCCGTAGTGAGATCCTCAATACGACTCTAAAAATGGATAAGGGAGAAACCCGGACAAAATAGACGAGATGGCAAGAAAAACCAATACGATTTCCAAGGCTTTAATTCCAAGAAATTATATAAACAAACTATTTGTCAAGAGAAGAAGGGGAAAGAGGACTCTCCACCATTAAAAATAGTAGAAATGCATCCATACGAGGACTCAAAGACTACATTAAAAAGGGCAAAAAAGACAAATTACACCGGCCAGTAACAGCAAAGGTAATATAAGGACAAAGAGAGCAAAAAGCAAAATCGCGGAAATATAAATGGGAATTAAAAACTGTATGGATATTTCTAGTTATAAACTGGTGAAATTTCATACGTGAAGCCCTGGACATGGCAACGAAAGGGACACCTAATGAGAGAAACTGAATTTTTTCTAAAGGTAGCACAAAACACTAAAAGACTAATTATATAAAATGAGAATCGATGATACTCAACAGAATTGCAAGTATTGGTAAAGTAGTGATGGGGACGAAACTATAAATCATATAATTAGTAACTGTAGCAAACTAGCGGAAAAAAGAGTATAAAATTGGGCACAATTGGGCGGAGAAGATTATCCACAGGGAACTGAGCAAAAGGCTGAGATTTGACAAAAGTACCAAATGGTAGACGCACAATCCAGAATCCGTCCTGGAGAATGAGACACAACAAATTCTCTAGGATTATGAGATGAAAGCAGATCACTTAATCCTGGCCAGAAGACCAGACTTAGTGATAATTATAAAAAAAGAACCTACAGTCCCGTGTGAATATCAAAGAAAGCAAAAAGAAAGACCATAACTTGGACCATGGCAGTGAACTAAAAAGCTGAGTAATTTAAGGGTAATGGTGATACCACTTGTAATTGGTGCGATTGGAATGGTCCCTAAAGGCTTGGAAAGGGAGCTGGGGAATGTATCAAGACCATTCAAACTATAGCATTGATAAGATCAACCAGAATACTGATGAGGGTCCTGGCGACCTGAGGAGTCTTGCTGTTACCCAAAGTGCTTTGAAAGAGCATCAGCTAACTCTGACGCGAAAAATTTACAGGGAGTATAACAATAATTAGAATAATTTATAGTAAAAAAAAAATACTTTCAAAAACTTTCAAAACTCATTTATAAAAATCAACACACCTTACACAAGCAAGCAACCTCTGATGATGGCCTATGAATGGTCCGAAAGCGCTCGGAACAATTTTGGGAAATTCATCTACCAATTCCAACCTGAAACCAAGAGACTCATTAGGAAAGTTGAAAGGATCTTAAATAAATTATACTGACAAAATGTATCTTTATTGCTTAAGGAAACATAGTTAAAAGAACGATTATTGCCTAACCACACACACACACACACACACACACACACACACATATATATATATATATATATATATATATATATATATATATATATATATATATATATATATATATATATATATATATATATATATATATATATATATATATATATAAGGAGTTCCCGTAGTGTAATGGCCAATGTACTGGACTACGATATTGTAGCAAACGAATTTGAATCCAGTGACATTATTTTGTTCACTTTCATGTTTATACACGTGGAAAAATTATGAATTCCTCTATCCCCACCACCGCAGGGGTTAAATAACCCATGCTGTGGAGGATAAGGGGGTGCATACGACCACTGTACTTCTACAAAGATGGCTTTGTCAGTATATATCTCACGAAGAATGACATGCCATTAAACAAAGACACCAAATGACACATACACACAAACAGGCAAACATACACATACACTTACACGCACATATATAAATGCATGTACGTTCTGAGAGCTGTGACGTTATGTTGTCAAGCTGACATAAAGTTGACGCGGTTTCGATTCCAGCTTGAAGCATCTCGTGTGTTTACCTACACTGGTTAGTTGTGATTCAATGAATCTGTATGATCGTAGATGACAACATATATATTTTGTTTCATCATCATATCTATAGAATATATCTGATAGGATTGTGTGAAATATACTTCTCAGGATAAGTCCCCATAGCGTGTGGCACGTTAACTGAACCCGTTACTCTCTCGGTAACGAGTTGAATAGTAATATTCCTCTTCTTCTACAAGGATAGTTTTGTTCCACGTTGGTTGATATGCCATTCAACAAAAATCAAAGCAAACCAAGATACTTCTTAAGAAACATCAAACCCCCCAAATATAAATAAGTGCGAATAATGAATACGATTCCCTAACCTCTTGGCATAAAATAATCCTTGATAAGTTGACATGCTCATTTAAATTAATCTGTTTCTCTATTAGACACACACACACACACACACACGCACACACAAATATATATATATATATATATATATATATATATATGGTCATTATTGAAATGAAAATTTAGATGTTCAGTATAGAATTTTTCTTCGCCACTCTAAACTTTATTCACATTCTTTTTGCTGTTTATAAAAAAAAAGAATTTTGGTTTTATTAATGTACATCTAAATGCGTGCATACGTACATACATACCAGCATATAACAGATAAATGTATGAGGCTGAAGAAATATATGTTTATATGCAGAGCAGAGACCGACACAATACTATGATTAAAACGAGAAAAAATGCCAACTTATGAACTGGAGGCTTTTCAGACCAGTATTTCCTGCTTTAAAAAAAATTGACTTCAATAACCCCCTTAGGAGTGCATCCAATGACAAGTTTCATTCGCCATGTCCAGAATCTGACACTAGCGTGAACTATTACCTGTCTTTGTTTGAAAGAAGAAGAACGGGAAGGAGGTGCTGAAGACAACCACTCTTTTTTTTCTGAATTATAGTCTCTCGTTGACTTTCTCGCAGTTAATTAGATGGAGGAACGGAAGTCAAAAAATAAAATAAAATAAAACAAAATGAAATAAAATAAAGAGGAAAAAATGCGAAAAGAAAATTGGTCTAAAAAAACACCAACAACAGAAAACGCGTTCATGAATAGCAAAAAATATTTATAAATACTAAAGAAAACTGAAAGAAGATAATAAATTATTATCTGTGACTAGGAGACCACGTGACAGCGTGACCAGGCTTTGGACGCGTGACCGGGTTCTAAGAAGAGAAGAAGTTGGAAGAAAGTAAGAAAGAAAGAATAACCAAAGGTTAGTTGGATAAAGAAAGAAACCATGAAAGAATTCGGTATCCAAACAGGAAATTGAAAAAGAAGAAAAAGAAATGAAGATATAATACTATGATAGCTGGGTATTAAGAAAGAAAGAAAGAATTAGGTATCTGAACAGGAAATCTAAAAAAAAAAAAAAGAAAGAAAGATACAATACTATCACAGCTGGGTATTAAGAAAGAAAGAAAGAAAGAAAGAAAGAAAGAAAGAAATTGCAAACTAATATCGATGGTTAACAAACGAAAACAGAGGCGGAAAAGAAAGAAAAAAAAAGAAAGAAAAAGAAAGAATTAAAATTAAAAAATAATTCAATGAATAAAACGAAGAAAAAAAGACATAAAAAAGACTCAGACAAAATAAAGAAATTATTGTAATGGTTAACGAGCTTGGTTGATAAACAACGAGGATAATAATGGGATCTATACTCATTGGCTGTTTAGCACTTGTGACCCTTGGCACATTGAGTTTAATGCTGTAAATATCAATACAACAACTTAGTGAAAGCAAAGACATTTTTGAGAAATATTATAGAGAGAGACTGAAGGAAAATCGGAATTAAGAAAGATGAAATAAAAAGAAAAGCAAGTAAGAAAAGAAAATAAAAGATAGAGACAAAATAAAAAATAAAAAGACAGGGAAAAAGGACGTAAGTAGAAAGAAAGAAAGAAAGAAAGAAAGAAAGAAAGAAAGAAAAGCAATTATAATATCGAGAAATAAACAAATCAATAAATAAATGAATAAGAAAGAAAGAAAGAAAGAAAGAAAAATGAAAGATAAAAAGGAATGATGAGTGAAACTGTCAAATAAAAGCAAGTATAAAGGATTAAAAAAAGGATGAAAAAGGATTTTTTTAAAAAGTAATAGAAAAGTGTAAGAAAGAGAGTAAAACAAGGACAAGCGGAGAAGAAAGAAAGAAAAGAAAAGAGAAGAAAGAAATAAAGAAGGAAAGAATCATGCAGAAAAGAAAGAAAGAAAGAAAGAAAGAAAGAAAGAAAGAAAGAAAGAAAGAAAAAAAAATATGGGAAAATAAACAAAATAAAAATAGAAATATTTAGAATGTAAACGAATGAATAAAAAATGACGTGAAAGAATAACAAGTATAAATGTAGGACAAAGAAAAATGATGAAAATAAATAAGCTAATCACAACCATAATTGAGAAAGAATAACAATAAATGTCAAACGTCTCACAAGAGTCTTTCGTGATGGAATAAGGCCTAACAAGCATCTCTCAGAAATAGCTACTACAGTAGTGAGGTAGAGTCTCACTGACTGCCCAAGACTAGTGACATTTGATGTAGCCAGCTATGCTTTTGAGATATCAGTAAATTTTCAAGGAAAAGAAAGAGAGAAAACAAGAAGGAAGAAGAGAAAGAATAGGAAAATGCAAAAGAAAGAAAAAGAACCCCAGAAATAGAAAGAAAAGAAAAAAAGATAAAATTTAAGAAACAAAAGGAAAAACATTAAAAAACTCCAAAGAAATAGTGTCTGAAAGTGAAAAGAAAAAGAACAAGAAAAAAAAAAGAGAATAAAGCACACAAAAAAAGAACGAAAGAAAGAAAGAAAGAAGCTAAATAATGAATGAAAGAAAGAAATTAAAAAAAACGAAAATAAAAAGTAGTAGAAAGAAAGAAATAAATAAAGAAAGAACGAAAAAAATAAACAGAAAGGAAGAAAGAAAGAAAATGAAAAAGTACAATCGAAAGAAAAAAAAATGAAAGAAAGAAAGAAATAATGAATGAAAGAAAGAAATTAAAAAAAACGAAAATGAAAAAGTAGTAGAAAGAAAGAAAGAAAGAAAGAAAGAAGGGAAAAAAGAAAGAAGCAAAATAAACAGAAAGGGAGGAAGAAAGAAAGAAAATAAAAAAAGCACAATTAAAAGAAAGAAAGAAAGAAAGAAAGAAAGAAAGGAAGAAAGAAAGAAACGAAATTGAAAACACACTGCAAAGAAAGAAAGAAAGAAAGTAAGAAAGAAATAAATAAGCGTAAAAATAAAAGGAAAAGTAATAAAAAGGCCAAGATGAAAAAGAAAAAGAAAAAAGAAAAGAAAATGAATAACGAGAAAAACAAGTACGTAAAACAAATTTAAAAATTGTCACTTGAAGAAGAGCGAAAATGAAAACATAATAAAAAAAATAAATTAATAAATAAAAGTCTAAAATAAAACAAAATAATTATGTAAAGATTTAAAAATAAATAAAAATGAAACCCGTGCGGTGCACGTAATTTATGGCCTTGTACATTAGTGAGACAGAAAAGAGAAAGGCTATTGGTGGTGACCAGTATAAACAAGACAAAAATAATGTTGAAGAGGTGGGAACATGACCAATGAAAATAGGTAAAGTAGAATTAAGGATAGTCTCCCACTGACATGACGCCATTTTGATGGATGAAAACGAGGCCAAAATTACGTTGAGTGGAAGTAAGCGGGTAAGGAAAGTGAAGTTGTAAAGAATACAGTAGAACGAAAGAAAATAGGCTTTAATGAGACAGAAGGAAGAAACAAGAAACGAAGTACTGGGACAGAAAAGGAAAGCGAGAAAATAAGAAAAAAAAGATGCTGATTTTCGATGAGTTAAACTTGTCGTTGAATAAAAAGTTGATGAAGAGGGAAGAGGAGAGTCAATGTATGTCAGTTAGAGGACAACTTTGAGATTTAAAAAAAAAAACTTTTTACTATAAACATTAATTAAAATGAGAAGTAAATTGAAAGAACGTGGACAAGAATTTTAAAATAAACTAAAAAGAAATGAAAATGAAAAAAGGCCACAGAGAATAAAAATGTGGAAGAAGTTTCTTTAACCTTTTAGGACATAGGGTGTCCTGCCGAGTAATTCCCCTACATGGGATCTCTTTCGAAGCAATGGAGGTTACTTGACGGTGTTCATCTCCTCTCACATAAATTGTTCGGGCGTCCGAGGGCTTCACAGTGTAAATCCCCGACATGTCTCAGAGCAATGGAGGTTATTTGGCTGTGTCCGTTTCTCTCACATAAGCTGATATCTCGTCTGAATGACTTACAGAGGAATTCTCCTTCATGATATCTCTTAGGTTGGTTGGTTGGTTGATTTCTTTGTTTAATGGCATATCAACTCATGTTGGTTATTTAATGCCAAAGCCATTCTCCTAGAAGAACAGTAGTGGTACTATTTAACCCATAGCTGGGAGGATAAGGGGGTTCATACCTTTCCCAAGAGTATTTGTCCGAAAGTGAACGTAATAGCGCGACTGGAGTACGAACTCGTGTACTACAATTGCGCAGTCCATCGCTTTAACCATTACACCACGAGGACACCCCCATATCTCTTAGGGTAATACAATTTACTTGATGGTGACCATGTACTGTCATATAATCTGTTAGGACATCGGAGTAATACACCGACTAATTCCTCTGAATCTCTCCGGACAATAAGGGTTACTTGACCATCTATTCAGAGCGACGTATGGAAGGATTTCATTGTGATATCTTTCAGGGCAATGGCAGTTATGAGACGATTTTTTATATCCTTACTAAATAACAGCCGACTGGGTTATATGGTAGAAACAACCAGGTAGTGAATTGTCCGGTGATTTTCTTGTGTGACTTGTGATCAACTTGAGGTAAGAAGAAACTGAGACACAAGTGTCTTCTCAACAATAGTAGAAACTATTATTTTTCAGATGCTGGTCAGGGATACGAATTGAGGGCTTTAGAGCAGTTATTGGGACAAGAAAAAAATATCGGTTAACTGTTAATTTAACTTCTAGTAGAAGTTCTTATGTACCGCATTTTTAGCTTTGTTTGGCACTTCAAACTTCGGGGGTTATTCAATGCTGATACGATTAGATAGGAATATTTTATAAGTAGGATTATTAGTTGTAATTCAGTTTGGTTTTATCATATATTGACCATTGCACTTCATTTAATAACAAATCCTTTTTATACAAATCGTAGATATAATTCTAAAATGAGGCTGAGCTCATTTTCTTTTTCTTACAGTTAAATGGTTTCAATTATTTCTATGTAATACGAATAATTCCACTTTCTATTAATCATTTGTTTGCACACAGTTTAATGTTTTCATGTATTGCTTTGTATCACTCACAATTCAATTAGACCTCAGTCATTTGTTTACAGACAATTGAATGACTAAACAGTTCTTTTTCAAACAATTCAGTTTAGCATGAGTACAAAATTTAAATGTCAAACAGTTCTATTTGACCCACAGATAGGGCCCTATTAGGCGTTACCATTCCAGACCAGAATGGACCTGGCAGCAATGCCAAGGAAGAGGTACTTTGCATTCCCCCAAAGATCCAGCATTACTGGAACCACGCCACGAGATTATTTAATGTCATATCAGAAAACTCGCATGGGAAGTCTTAACCCTCTGCAGAGATGCAGTCGGTGTATTCTGCAACCCTAGGCGACTGGTTCAAGATTTATAACTGATAGCAATATTTAAAAAAAAAACATTTAGGTGTGTGCAAAAAAAATGCTTGATATCAAATAGAAGTATTTTTTGGTTTCTTTCTTCAATTGCATAACAACCTTTATGGTTTAATGCTAAGACCATCCTTAGAAAGGAATAACAAAGGCACAATTTATCCCACAGCCAGGGCTATTTATCTGAAGGCGAACGTAATAACGTGAACAGGGTTCGAAATTGATTACTTCGATGTCGCAATCCTGAAATTTAGCCATAACACCACAGGGACAACGCTGTATCGTTGAATCGTTCGCACTTTCTAGAGTGGAATGCATCTCTCCTTTTTTTTCTATTCGTCTGTGGATGAGCTATTCCTCTCCAGCACATAGGGTCTATATTTATGCTAGGGTAATTTACAAAGCTCTTTGCTTCGATGTGGCACAAGGCCGAATGAATGGGGCACCCAATGAGACTCTAACACACTCGTGTAGGTTCGCTAGTCTAGCTTGCTAACCGTTACACCACCAGAGGTGCCCTGTAATTTACAAAGGTCTATATTTATGCTAGGACAGCTTCTGGTACTAAACATATAACTTCCTCAACTGATTTATTTGCGCAAACTTTTATTTCCAGTCTCCAACCTCATTGAAGTAATTTCTTGGTCTGCTCATTAAGCAGATGCTTTCTCGGGGTCTCAGATGTCAATTTTGTCTGCTAACATCGAGATTATTCATAAAGTCGTCATAGAAACGGTCTCACTTAGGTCAAAATGCGCACTTAGTGTAATGGTTATCACAGTAGGAAATAAAACTTGCGAATTCGAGTTCAAATCATGGATGAGGCTGTTTTTTCTTTACTTCGCGCAAATAGATTTATGAAAAGCCTGAATCCAGCTGTTCCCTCTCAGATATAGGAGAATAGTAAGGTAGACAAGATTCTATAACTTGGTAAAGTAACCAGTCAACGTGAAGAAAAACTGATTTCTAATCAACTTTATCCTACTTAAAAATGACCTTGTGTAACAACTTGCCGTTGGCGAAGAGGTTGGGTAACTGCATATTTGATTTATTATCAAACACACAAGATATCTTTTTTTTAGAACGTTAAAAGGGTCTGGTAAACCTGCTATGTACTCATACCTGAGGTAAGAAAGTGAACTCACGCCTTTCCCGGGGACATTAATCTAAAATGAAAGTAACTTATCGCTGTCGGAATTTGAACTAGTTTTCATTTATCTATTTATTTTTTATTTCCGTCCATTCGTTTTATAGGTTTGCTTATTTTATAGGTTTTTTATGAAAATTTTTCTCCTTTCTTGTCTTCTTGCAAGTGTAGTGGCTCAACGAATAGTAGACTAGAGAATAGAATAAGCGAAGCGAGTTCGTGTTGACCTCCCGCTAATGCCCTACGGAAAAAGTTGAAGCAACTTCTCTTCCACGAATCTAGGGTAAATGATCTTTGATTGTCAGTATATGGGCGCCTCGAATTACGTTAGTGAATTAAATCATTCTTAGAGTATTCAATTCATACTTAGTGTCCCCTATTTTCTGGGTGACTGGTGTGGCGTAATACCTAGCGAACAAGACTAACCCACCTTTGTTAGCATATATTTATCCACCCTCTCTGTCGTAGGGGGTGTCCTCGTGGTGTAATGGTTAAAGCGATGGACTGCAGAATCGTAGTACGCGAGTTCGTACTCCAGTCGCGCTATTACGTTCACTTTCAGGCAAATACCCTTGGGAAAGGTATGAACCCCCTTATCCTCCCAGCTATGGGTTAAATAGTGCCACAACTGTTCTTCTAGGAGAATGGCTTAGGCATTAAATAACCTACAAAGGTTGATATGCCATTAAACAAAGAAACCAAACCTCTGTCAGGTGCAATATGCGTCGTTAGGTTAATTTTAACGGAAACACTGAGGATTTGTTTTCAAAGCTTTATTACAATTAGACCTATAGCCATACCATGGTTAAAAGGTCCAGTAATCCCTTCTATTTAGCCATAGCTGGGTCTCCTGGATGTGATATTAAATTACATCTTATGGAGAGGTTCCACTCCAAGAGTTTGGAGTATGTGGAGGATGCATTTATAACTATTACCACTACTCTCATCTTCACCGGGACCAGAGCGTTAGTACCAATTATAATCGTATATTTTGGTCAAATAGAACTGTTAAATCATTCACTTAGAATTATCATCATTTGTTTTGTAAACCACTACATATAAATTGTTCGTATCAGATAAGAATATTGGAAAAATAGAATTACTAATGTTAAATAGCAATACTTGAAAATATTTAACTGTGTGCAAACAAATGAGGTATGACCCGTTTCAAGATAAAGTTACTAACAAAGTATTCGCTTAAAAATTATATATATATATATATATATATATATATATATATATATATATATATATATATATATATACGGGAAGCTGCTGTCTAGGAACACTGATGAGTTCTGATAGAACGAAACAGATCTATCTGTGGATGATTATATATATATATATATATATATATATATATATATATATATATATATATATGTGTGTGTGTGTGTGTGTGTGTGTGTGTGTGTGTCAATGCACACAAAACTGAATATATGTGCTTTAATCAAACAGGCGACATTTCCACATTAGACTGAAACTGGTAGACAAATTCACCTACCTAGGAAGCAGTGTCTCATCAACCGAAAAAGACATCGACACGCGGCTAACGAAGGCATGGACAGCTATCGATAGGCTATCGATCACATGGAAATCAGACCTGACCGATAAAGTGAAACGCAGTTTCTTCCAGGCAGCGGTCGTGTCGATACTGCTGTATGGATGCACCACTTGGACGCTAACAAAACGGCTGGAGAAGAAGCTAGATGGCAAGACACAAGAATGTTGCGAGCAATATTGAATAAGTCCTGGCAGCAACACCCCACAAAGCACCAACTATACGGCCACCTACCTCCCATCACGAAAACTATCCAAGTTAGACGAACCAGACATGCAGGACACTACTGGAGAAGCAGAGACGAGCTCATAAGTGATGTACTCCTATGAACCCCCACATATGGCCGAGGAAAAACAGGAAGACCAGCTAGAATATACATACAGCAGGTATGTGAGGATACGGGATGTATCCCTGGCATCTCGAATTTCAGTCGCACTATAATGTTCTCTTTTGGACTTATACACATGGGAATCGAATGAAACTCCCCATCCCCCAATTTATGGGTTACGTAGTATCATTGTTTTTCCACAATGACTTCTTTTTGCATTAGATAAACTACGAGGGATGATATGACATTGAACAAAGAAACCAAACCAAACCAACCAACCATAGCCGAGATGGAGAAAAATTAATACCTTTCCAAAGGGCATTAGCGCAAAGGGATATGCAAACCATTTCGTCCAGAATTTGAAATCGGTTCACCGTGTCCATTTGCTAAAACGATAAACTCTGCACCTTGTAACTCACTCTTGTTCGTAAGTTCAATTCTCACTAAGGGACGCATTGCTTTGGCTTTGTGCCAAACTATGCCCAAATCAATCTTTGAAAAGAACAATGAATTTAAAAGCTAAAAATGGTCTTCAGGAAAAAATGAATACACATCACTTCTGACCAGCCGTAGGGAATTAATGACCTAATCATAATATTAAATTGCTTCTGGTGGTGAGGCTGTTGCTCTGGAGATTGAGTGAGTGTAGAGTAATTACTTCATTGCCGTTACCTTCAAGGTCATTCTAACCCAAAGAGTTAGTTCCTATTAAGGTTTCATTTCTGGTTGAAATTGATCTGTTTGACGTAATGATGAATTTCTTTTTTAGCGACACATTGATTTTTAAAACTTTGATCGGTTAAACATTGATATTGCGACAAGAAACCATACAATTTCGTACAAATTATTTTTTTATATAATAATTATTACTCATGGTTATATACAGGTGCATCTCAAAAAATGATATCGTGGAAGAATTGAATATTTTGTTAATTATTTTTAAAAAGGAAAAATTGTATTTATTCTAGACTCATTACATGTAAACTAAAAGGTGTCAATCAATTTAAAAATTCTAATTTTGATATTTACGGCCTAGATATAAGCAGGGTGATTAAAAAGTAACGCCCGATTTTTAAATTCTTATGATTTATTTTTCATAATATTTTTTAATAGAAATGAAAACGAGAAGAATGTAAAATAGGGAATTAATTTTCAATTACCACACACACACACACACACACACACACACACACACACACACACACATATATATATATATATATATATATATATATATATGTATATATATATATATATATATACTACCAGTCAAAAATGTATGGCTACCTTTAAAAAATGTCAATGCTCATCCGAAACGTTATTTTTTAATGAAACATGTTAAGCACCGCAATATGTTTATTCATAATATTAAATGCAAGTCTTCCTCAGTAACTTTGACCTAAGTATAGCCAGATATATTTTGAAATACTAATTTGAAGGTTTTTTTTTTTTCTTTTTTAGTTCTGAGCATGAATAAAACGTTTTCTAAAAGGTACATTATATCACCACTTGAAATCTTATTAGACTTTATTGTGTTAAATTAACGCTTTTGATCAAAACTGTATAAACTATGGGTCAGCTCCACAAAGAAAAAAAAAAAAAAAGAAATAAAACGAATTCCAAAAACATAGGTAATATGTATCACTCTTCGTGTTGACAAGGACAGTCACGTATGACACTTAACTCTTTCAGAAGGCGTTAATCTATATATATACAAGTGGGGCACATGGACACGGCGAACAACAAAGGAGAAAGTTTTTGTTTGATTTCTTTCTTTAATGACATTTCAAACTTAATGCAAAGTAAACCTTCAAAAAGAACCCCAGTTGTGCAATTTAACCTGAAGAGATAAAGATTTTCATGCCTTTTCCAAGGGTATTAATCCAAAATTTACCAAAATACAGTTACTGGAGATAGAACTCGCTTACTACGATGCTGCTTGTCCAGTCGGATGGGGCTGTAGAATACACCGACTCCACCTCTTTGGGGAATGCTAAGCACCCCTTCATTGTCATCGCTGTCAAGTCCACTCTAGCCTGGAGTCGTAGCACTTGATATGGCCCTATCTGTGTGTCAAATAGAACAAAACTGCATACTTATGCTAAATCGAATTGTTTGAAATAGAACTGTTTTGATATTTAACTGTCAGTGAACAAAAACTATACTTATTCTAAACAAAAAAGTTTGAATTAGAACTCTTTGACTAAACTGAATAACTTAAAATAGAAATGTTTTTTAAAATGAAACTGTATATTTATGCAAAACTGAATTGTTTGAAATTGAACAGTTCATTTGTATAAAATTGATTTGGCATTAAATAACCTACAAAGGTTGATATGCCATAAAACCTAAATAAAGAAACAAACCAACAATTATAACCATTGCCATCTTTGTCATCATGGCTTTTAGATATCTAGTAAAAAGTAAAGTTGGCGACGATAGTCGAGGAGGGCTTGGAGGCTCCTTTTACGATAGCTACTACACCAAGGTGTAGGAGGGGACGCTACTCCTTTTCCTGGATTGCTCAACTTTACCCTTGATCAGTACTTTATAATGCTGGGTGTTAAGCAAGGAGGTATCAAGTACCATTTTTTAACTGTTTGGTATGAGTCGACCTGAGATTGAACCGAGGTATCCCAGGACATCTGACGAACACCCTAACCATTGTGCCATCTACTTCAGATATAACCACCAGAATACCATTAAAAAACTGTCAATGGTAATGTCCTTTTCATTTTCTTTGTTGTCCATATTATCTTCATCAGTACAATAAACAGAACAATAATTATAGGTACAGGATTAATGAAAAATATTGGCATCACCATCCTCATCCCAAACGAAAATATTACCACTTCAATTATACCTTTATTACTCAGCACTACCATTTCCTAATCAACAGTAGAAGCAATAAACAATAAGAAAGGATTAGTAGAAGCTAAATTTCTTTTGGCAAAAAAATTATATTTTTATATATGAAATACAGAGACGCTTAAAACACGCAAAACAAGCTTAAAGCATTTTTCCTCGCGTTTTTTTTCTGTTTATTTATTTAACTGTTTTGGGAAGGAGGTATCATTGAAGAGAGGTTGCGTTTTCTTTTCCTTTTTTTTTCTAAATGGCAGGGAGAGGGTTAAATGATTTATTTTACTATTTGGTTTTATAGTGTTCTATTTACTCTTTTTGTTTATCTTTGGTTGATATTTATTTGTTTAGTTTTTTTTTCTTTCTATTTTTTTACTGTTCAGTGGTTGGTGCTTTTTTTTTGTTGTGTCTATTTGGTACAAATGTACTGTTTGGATTTTTTTGTCTGTTTCATTTATTTATTTATTCATTTATTTATTTATTTATCCATTTATTTATTTTTCCTTTCTTGTTTGTTTGTTTGTTTGGTTGGTTGGTGGTAAAAACAATGAAAGGTTTGAAACAACACCGAAAATCATTAATCATAGGCCAAGTCAGGAGTGGACATGGCAGGCCAGGAAACATGTAACCTGATGTCTCCTTGTATGTTTGTTTGTTTTATTTACAGAAAACAAATGTTATCTTTTTGAATTTCTTTTCTTTTATTTTATTTTTCAACCTCCGATACCTTTTTAATGCATTTTGTCTTCTTTCAAAATACAAAATAACACACACACACACACACACACACACACACACAGATAGACACATATACACACACACACACACACACATATATATATATATATATATATATATATATAATATATATATATATATATATAAATCACTTTTCTATCGTTCGTTCCATATAGAGGATAACGTCTTATGCTTTTATACCAATGTTTCAGGACTTTAAGATTTTGTTATCTTTATTTTTACCTTTTTGGGGTTATATTCATTCGTTTTTGTCGGTTATTTTCACCATTTTTTTTCATTATCTTTTATTTATTTATTTATTTTTTCATAATGCTAATTTCCGTTTATTTCCAATTTCTTTCTTTAAAAAAAATACTTTTCTACTTAAAGTAACCCCCTTTCTGTTTCACTATTTTCTGTTCTTGAGATCTGTATTACTTATCTCCTTGATCGCTTGAGACTACATTTGTAAGGTAATTCAGAGTCTATAAACCAAAAGAACAAGAGAGAGAGAGAGAGAGAGAGAGAGAGAAGAAGAAGAAGAAGAAGAAGAAGAAGAAGAAGAAGAAGAAGAAGAAGAGCTCATAAAACATTCAAGGTTGAAAGGTTAAGCTAGAAGCGTCGAAAAGTCATTTATAATTAAAAAACAAAACAAAAGACCGTCCTTGTTGATCACATGATGTGCGAATTTTGAACAGGCGGCTGTGTTTCTTGTTCACGCCCAGATGACAATGTCCTTTACGTAAATGACGCAATACACTCTTCCTTGTAACATGTGACTACGTGATAGACGTAAGAAAACTCATGAGTAGAAGTTCGAATAATAATGACCATGATTGTCGATTGCACAGATACCTTTGACTCTCTTACACCATCCGTCCCTATCGGCTATCTCTCTTCTTAGGTCCTATTAAAGGCATCCAGTGTCTGCACAGATCCGGTAAATAATTTTTTTTTTTTTTAAGCTGGTTAACTCTGGTGTGTCAGTGTGTTGTGTAAGAGTCCATAGTAAAGCGTCGCTCATTAGCTCGTACTTACATGTTTGGGGGTATCCTGCACATTTTTTGGGGGGTGTCCTCGTGATGTAATTGGTTAAAGCGATGGACTGCTGAAGCGTAGTAAACGTGTTCGAACTCCAGTCGCGCTATTACTCTCACTTTGGGACAAATAATCTTTGGAAAGGTATCAACCTCCTTCTCTTCTCGGCTATGGGTTTAATATCATTACTGCTGTTCTAGAATGATGTCTTTGACATTAAATAACCTACGAAGGTTGATATGCCATTAAACAAAAGAAACCAAACCAGATCTACACATTCTGTTCCTCTTCCTTTGAGGCTTATCTGATGGAAGGTAAGTGGCCGCATTATTGCAGTATTGTAGGCTGCTGCTCACCGGATTGTACAAAGAAGCGCATAGTATACTTGTGTAGTTACCATCCAACCTTTTCAAGTGTTTAGTTCAGAGACCATGAGGTGCAGCTATACTGTTGTATTGACTTGCCTGTTGCATGGAACAATGCAAACATGTTATAAATAAGTATTTATTAGCCATCTCTATATTGATGGTTGGTTTGAGGTATAGCTATTGAGCTGACGTCTCGCAGCGACAAAATCTCTTTATTACGACCAGCTTAAATTGTTCGATAAAAAAGGATAGCAACGCAGGTCAGTTGTCTCGCTTTATTTTAGCTTGCAATCAATTAATTTTTCAATGACCTGAGTCATTGACATTTACAGTGGGCACTTCCTGTAGGGTATTGGTCAGCTATTCGTTTAGTAAACTATCACCGCAGTCCTAACTGATTTCGTCTTTAAACCGTGTCGGGGAGTTTATAATACGCTTGCTGCATCCCCTTCAGAGGGATAAATCACTCCCAACCAAAAAAAAAATAGGCGTCCTGCGTATGAAACTCAACTGTTTCTGATGATGAATCTCCAGTTGTGACCCTTCATTGCCACTAAAAAAAAAAAATAAAATTGAAAAAAAATTGAACGTTTTATACATGCGAAAAGCCCAACGGCCGTGGAACCCTTTCGTGACTTTCTGTCTTTCTGTCTATCAATTGCAATATATATATATATATATATATATATATATATATATTTAAAATAGGTAGGTCCACGAAGAGATTTGTATTTTTTGAATAAATAAATAAATAAATAAATCTAAATAATCTCTTCATGGACCTACCAATTTTAAAATGTTTTTATTCTTTCTTTGGACCTAAATAAACGATCATATATATATATATATATATAAATATATATATATATATATATATATATATATATATATATATATATATATATATATATATCCGATATCATTTATTCGTGCTTGATTTCAGGTAAAAACAGTATTTCAGTTGTTTTATTTCCAAGTCGGTCCTTCTCTGGTATAAGTGTGGCTCAATACAATCTTACAGCCATCCATTTAGATTCTTACAAGATTTCGTTTAGCTTCGTAAAACAATCAAGAAAACTGAAAAAAAAAAGCAAATAAAATGGTTGAGTATCAATAACAAATAAAATGAAATAAAATGATAAATGCTATAAAAATTCAGCTCATTAACTTACATGACGATCAACAATTTAGGAGATTTTTTTCAAGCGTTCCAGCGAAGTATTGGTTGTGGCAGATATGAGGCTGAATAAATGACGTTGTTTTGCCTTTTAGGCTCCAAGAAACGACAGGAGATTCCATCACGAAACCAAGCTAAAGTATTTTTACTTGGATTAAGAGAAAGACGGAAAGAAAAGTACATAGGAATGTCCGAAAATGTCCTTTCCATTTCATTTACGTCAATCTTAAAACATGGATGAAAATTTCACTTTCACACATTGCAGGGGGTTTGTGTGTGTGTGTGTGTGTGTGTGAGTGAGAGAGAGAGAGAGAGAGAGAGAGAGAGAGAGAAAGAAAGAGAGAGAGAACTTGTGTGCGTGTGTTTAACCATTTCTGCTTGCTGTCTGGATTCTTAGGTTTATTTTCTTACTTTTAATTTTGGATTTATTTCTTTCCGTCATGTCTTTTTTTTTTCTGCTTCATCATTTCTTTTTGTTTTTCTCTTTTTCATTTACTTTATTTCTTCATCATTTTCTCATTTTTCTTTCTTAGTTTAATTTAATTTTACTTTTTGGCTTTTTGATTCTTTCTTTCTTTCTTTTTTCTTTTTTCTTTCTTTCTTTCTTTCTTTCTTTCTTCATTGATCTTTTAGTTTAATTTTGTCATTTCTTTTACATTTTTGCCTTTTGATTATGTCTTTATTTCTTGCCTGCTCTCTTCCTTTCTTTCTTCCTTTCTTTCTCTCTTTCTTTTTTGAATTTTTGATATTTTGGTTTAATTTTTTTCTTTTACATTTTGGTTCTTTCTTTCTTTCTTTCTTTCTTTCTTTCTTTTATCAATTTACAAAAAAAAAACATTTATCCTATTTTTTTTTAAATTTCCGTCTTATTCTGTTTTTCTCTCTTATTTTCATCATTTCTTTCCTTTTTCTTTTTCCTTCTTTCTTTTACTTTGGATTGTCTGCATCTTATGAATCTCAATTTTCTCTTATTTTTTCCTGTCTTTTTAACTTCTCAGCTTCTCTGAATTTCATTTTATTTCCTTTTAGATTTGAATATATATAGTATACTTATCCTGTCTTTCTCTCTACTCTCTCTCTCTCTCTCTCTCTCTATATATATATATATATATATATATATATATCGTTTGAAAAGTTAAATAATATTTTTCTGTAAACTTTCTTTTTTATTATTCAAAAAAAATTGAAAAATCACCTTTTCAATTTCTTTTTCCTATTCGTACATTTAATTCTCTCTGATTTCATTTCATTCATCTTTCTTTCTTTTTACTTACCTCGATTCTTTTTGGCTTCACAGTTTTTTATTAGTAATTTAATTTTTTCAATATTATTTACTCCTTGAGAGTTCTTCACATCAGTGATGTTATTTTACTGGAGTTTGAGCGACAGCAAGGCTCCTCAAGTCTCCAGGACTCTTCTCAATATTCTGGCCGATCTCAATAATGCAGCAGTGTGGATGGTCTCCCCTAGTCTTCTGGTTTCCAAGTCCTCCAGTCCCTTTAATAATCTTTTGGTGACGGTACAAAAACCACCAAGCACAATTGATATAATGGTTAAATATAAGTTTCTTGCACATCTCCCCGTGGATCCACTTGCTGACCCAGTTGCGTCTAGTCTTATACTCCTACTGTGATGATTTGCTGCATTCGCTTATTATGTGATTTATGGTTTCATCTCTGTCACCGCATATCCAATATTTGCTATCTTCTTGCGTCTTATCTAATCTTACTTTGATATGATTGATTCTTATGGCATTATTTTGTATTGCTATTAGGGGAGATTCTGTTTCTCTCTTAAGGTTTCCTTTTCTTAGCTACGTCTAGGTTTTCTCGCGTTGCTTATGAGTCGTTTAAAATGTCCATAGAATTGTTTTTTATTCCCATTTTTGTTTTCTAGTTATTGTCATTCTGTTGGTTTTCGTGTTGTCAGTATTGTTTCTGGTGGCTGTAATCAGTCCTCATTCGGGCTTTTCAATGTAGTCCTTAAGTCGTTCTATTATTACGTCAACGATGTCTTCAATGCTGGCAAGTCCTCGTCCTCCCTCCTTTCTTGATACATATAGTCTGTCAACGTCATCACTGGGATATAATGCCTTTTGCATGGTCATTAGTTATCTTGTTCTTTGGTCCATTTGCTTAGATTCTTCTCTGGTCAACTTCAAAAATGGTCCCGAATATCAAACGCTAAGGTTTCTGCTAAATAGTTTTGTTACAAGTAGCTTTCTGGTTCTGCTGAGTTATTCTTTTTTAATTTTTTCTTTCATCTTCAGTTGTTTGAATGTGTCTACTGCCAAGATCCCCAAGTATTTGTAGGTGTCTTTTTGTTCGAGCGTTCTAATCTCGTCTTGACTTGTCATTTCCATTATGTCCGACAGGTGTCGTTTACCTCCATTCATTATTAGCATGGTACATTTTTCTATGCCAAGTTCTATCTCTATGTATTGACTGTATATTCTGACAGTTCTTTTTTTCGTTTTTTGCAAACAGTTTGATGTCGTTCATGTACATTTGGTGATTGATCTTTTCCTGCGATTTACTACGTTTGTGCATTTTCTGGGTATGTGGTTAAGTGGCATCGTGGCAATTATGAATAATAACGTTTATTCTGCATCTTCTTGAAAAATAACTCTTTGGACCTTCGCTTCAGCAAAGCTTCTCCTCCTGCTGTCAGTTCCACTTTCCAGATTTTCATGGTTTTCTCGTTAAAGAGATATTTTGTTCATTTTGAGGCAGTTCATTATCCAACTTTGCGGGGCCATATCATATGCCTTTTTGTTGTCAATCTAGTCCATTGCAAGATTTTTCCGTCTGGTCTTAGTCTCAGCGAGGATGTGCTAATCTATATAATGTAACCCCCACTGTGCCTCTTGATCGAATGCGGCTTCCTTTTTTGTTAGCGAGTAGAAAATTTCTTACCTTTTATTATTATTATTTACTCCTTTAGAGTTTTTCATATCAGTGTAAACTGATAGTTTTACACTGGAGTTTAAATGACAGCAAGTCTCCTCATATCTCCAGGACTCGTCTCAGGATTCTGGCCATTCTTAGCAATGCTGTCGTTTGGATAGTCTCTACCCGTCCGCCAATTTCCAAGTCTTCCAGGCCTTTTAATAATCCTTTAGTTATTGTGCCTAACGCACCAATAACAATTGGCACTATCGTTTCTTTCATGTTCTACAGCTTTTTCAATTCTTTAGCAAGGTCGAGGTACTTATTCTTCATTTCACTTTCCTTCAGATTTATTCTGTGGTCCGGGACAGCAAAGTCGACAGTTTTGCAGGTTCTCTTTTTTCTTGTTGATTATTATGAGGTCTGGTCTTCTGGCAGGGATTAGGTGATCCGTTTGTACATTAAAGTCCCATAGGAGTTCATGTGAGTCATTTTCTAGGACAAGTGCCGGGTTGTGCATATACTATTTGTTTGTATGGTCGAATTGAAATTTGCTGCACATTTCCCAGTGGATCACCTTGCCGACCCAGTCGTGTCTCGCCTTATACTCGTTCTGAGCTAATTTGCTGCATTCTCTTATTATATGATTGATCGTTTCGTCTCTGTCACTGCATAGCCTACATTTACTGTTTTGTTTATGTATTCTCACTTTGATATGATTGGTTCTCATGGCGTTGTCCAGGGCTGCTATTAGGAGGGATTCTGTTTTCTCTTAAAGTTTCATTATTATTATTATTATTATTATTATTATTATTATTATTATTTTACTCCATGAGTGTTTTTACATCAGTGTTAGCTGATGGTCTTTCACTGGAGTTTTTGAGTAACAGCAAGTTTCCACAAGTCTCTAGGACTCTTCTCAGTATTCTGGGCGATCTCAACAATCTTGTCGTCTGGATGATCTCTACGTGTCCTCTTATTTCAAAGTCCTCCAGTCCCTTTAATAATCCTTCAGTAACTGTTCTTATAACACCTATTACAATTAGTATTAGCGTTACTTTCATGTTCCACAGTTTTTTTCAATTCTTTAGCAAGTTTCAGGTTCGTGTCCTTCTTTTCACTTTCTTTCACTTTTACTCCTTTGTCATCCGGGACAGCAAAGTCCACAAGTTCTCTTTTTTTGTTTATTATTATAAGTTCTGGTCTTCTGGTCGAGATTCGGTGATCGTTTTTATGTCAAAATCCCATATCTTAAGAGAGGAACAGCTCAGGTAATTATCCCTTTGACAATGTTCCTGCTATAGAATTTTGTCTCGAGTAGTTTTCTGGTTCTTTTAAGATACTCTTTTTTAATTTTTTCTTTCATTTCCGCTTGTTTGACAGTGTCAGCTTCCAATATTCCCAAGTATTTATAGGTTTCTTCTCTCCAAGTGTTCTGATTTTTACTTTATTTAGTAGTTCGACTCCTTCCACCATGTGTCGTTTTCTGCTTTTCATTACTAACAAGGCGCATTTTCTATGCCAAATTCCTAAATCTTGACTTTATATTGTCATTGTCATAGGGTTTCTGATTATTTTCCATTTTTGGCATACAGTTTCATGTCCTTCATGTCCATCCAGTGGTTGATCTTTTCTTGTGCTTTCCTGAGTTTTTACCCGGCTGTGCATTTCCTCAGTATTTGATTGAGCGGCATTATTGTTATTACAAATAGTAATGGTGATAGAACATCTCATTGTAATATACGTCTTTGAATCTTAATCTCTTATAATTATAATTATTGTAATCATAATTATTTTACTCCTAGTGAGCTTTTCATACCTGTGTTAGCTATTGGAGTCTGAGTGACAGCAATTCTCCTCAAATCTCTTGGACTCTTCTCAGTATTTATTATTATTTTACTCATTTGAGAGTTTTTCAGCATCAACTGATGGTCTTTCTCTGGAGTCTGAGTGACTGTAAGTCTACACAAGTATCCAGGATACTTTTCAGTATTCTGGCATATCATATTTCCAATTCTTCCAGTCCGTTTATCTATCCTTTGGTGACTGTATCAAGCGCACCGATTACAACTGGTATCACTTGTTATTATTATTTCACCACTTGCAAGTTTTTCACACCAGTGTAATCTGGTGGAATTTTTTTGAAGACTAAGTGACTGCAAGTCTTCTTAGATCTCCACAATTCATCTGAGTATTCTGGTCTATATCCACAATGCTGAGTTCTGAATGGTCAGACATCTTCCAATGATTTCCTGTACACCAGTCGCTTCTCCAAGCCCTTGAGGATCGTTTCAATTACAATTGATATAACCTTCATATTCCACATTTTTTTTATTCTGGTAAGAGCTAGGTATTTGCCAATCTTTTCGCCCTCCTTTATTTTCAATCTGTGATCCAACGGAACGGTAAAATCCTCTTGATGGAAATTTTAAAAAAATTACCACAAAGTTCTGTCTTCTGTTTGTATCCAAAAATACCAGAGAATTGTATGCGTTTTGTTCTCTAAGATGAATTCTGGCTTGTGCATACACCAATTGGTAATATAGTTAAATTTCACTCTCATGCACAATTACCAGTAGTTTGTCCAATCAAGTCATACCTGGTGTTGTACTCTTTTCCTGCTAGCTAACTACTGTCACTGTGTTTAATCATTTCATCTCTTTCTCCTCATGCAGGCTTTGGACAAAATAATGGGAAAACCTGGAAATTTCAAACAACTTTATTTTAATATGGTTTTATGTTTGCAACCCTTCCGTGAAATCCGACTTTATAAAGCTCCCTTCTTACAGTTTTTGAGGAAACTCGTTTCTCGAAATTACCATTAAGCTCGGATGTAATTTTTGGAGTAATATTATTGTGATCCTTCCTAACTATCATCTCAAGAGTCCGATGGCCCTTATCAAACAGCTTTCGCTTTCTTCCGTTTTTTGCTTCAGTGAGTAGGTTTTTCCTACTTGATCAGTTGCTCTCATTACTTTCGAGACAGTACTCTTTGCTACACCAAATAATTCAGCAGTTCTTATTACACTAGCTCCAACCACATGATCACTAACTATTGACCTTTATCAAAGTCTGATAGATCTACCATTTTAATGAATTTTGATTAATTTCTTCTGATGATATCTAAAAAAAAAACAACGATTTTAGTAAAATAAGACGAGAAAAAATTAATAATAAAACAAAAAATCATGAAAATAAGAAACGTTTGATCGTTTTATAGGAGTTTCAAAATCATGATTCAAAGATTATAAACCTTTCCATTATTTTAGCCAACACTTGTAACTTACACTTACTACGCTGTTAAGTATAATAGATTTTTGCTTTCAAATGAATGATACTTTATATCTTACTCCTTGTGAGTTTTTCTCATCAGCATTAACTTATGGTCTTTCCCATGAGTCTGATAGACAGAAAGTCTCCACTGGTCTCCAGAACTCTACTCAGTATTCTGGCTGATCTTAACAATGCTATAGTTTGGATGATTTCTCATCTGAATTCGAATTATCTCAGGCCCCTTAACAAGGTTTTGGGGACTGTTCGAAGCGTACCATTTACAAGTGGCATCACCGCCACCTTCATGTTATATAGCTTTTTTAGTTATCTTGCAAAGTCTAAGTATTTGTCTCTCTTTTTGTTTCTCTCAGATTTTCACATAGTTATTCGTCAGGACGGCAAAGTCCTCTAGACGCCAGTTTCTCTTTCATTTTCATTAAGCATCACTAGATTTGCAGTTTTGTTCGGCATTAGTTGATCTGTTTGTATCTCAAAATCCCAAAGAATTTTATGCATTGTTTTTATTATTATCATTTAAGTTTCTTGAGAATTTTTTACAACAGCCACAGCTGATGATCTTTCTCTTGAGTTTAAGGGACAGCTAGTCTCCTCATGTCTCCGAGGCTTTTCTCATTATTTTTACTGATCTTATTAATGCTGTCAGCTGGATGGCCTCCAATCGTGTAATTATTTCTAATTCTTTTAGCCCCTTAACCATTCCTTTGGTAACTGTGCCGAGCACACTGATTACAATTGGTATCACCGTCACTTTCATGATCCATAGGTTTTTCCTTTCCCTAAGAAGGTCAAGGTACTCATATCCCTTTTCGCCTTCCTTCAATTATATTCTGTGGTCTGCCGGCACAGCATAGTCCACAATTCGGCAATTTCTCTGTTTTTTTTTTACTATCACTAACTCTGGTCGTCTGGCCGAAATTATGTGATCCGTTTGTATCTCAAAATCACAGAGAATTTTGTACGTCTCGTTCTTTTGGACGGAATCTGGGTCGCGTAATTACCATTTTTTCGCATGGTCAAATTTAGTTTCAGTTCCCTGTTGATCACCCAGTTGTGTCTACTCATAAAGTCTTTTTTGTAGTTATTTGCTGCGTTCGTTTATCATATGATTGATGGTTTTGTCTTTATCACCACA
>OY757940.1:61528689-61556189 GCA_963585895.1 Sepioteuthis lessoniana
AATAAACCTGTTAGCTCTACTATTTACCCATTGCAGGAAGGAGAATAATTGGATTCATACCTTTCCCAAGTGTATTTGTGTAATATGAAATGTAATCAGCCTCGTCCAGGATTTTCAGCTAGTGTTGCCGTGTTCATTTCCTTCAACGATAACCATTACACGTTTTGAAGCAAGTTAGTCGTCTTACCGTAGTCGAGGGTGACCCAAAGGCTCCTTTTGCAATGACTATTACACCGAGGTTTTGGGAGAGAGCACTACTTCTTTCCCTGGACTGCTCCACCTCGCCTTGACCCGTTCATAATAATGCTGAGTGTTAAGCAAGGAGGCATGAAGCACCATTTTTTGAGGCTTTGGTATGACTCGACCTGAATTTGAAGCTTAGTCATCCGGACAACTCGCGAACATTATATACGTGGTGGATTCAATAAGTTTCCAGACCTCTTTGGTACAGACATTTAGGATTGTCGTAGATTCTTGAAATGCAGGACACTGCTGGAGAAGCAGGGACGAACTCATAAGAGATGTACTCTTATGGACCCCCATACATGGCCGTGCAAAAGCAGGATGACCAGCACGGACGACCAGCACGAAAATACATTCAGCAGCTATGTGAGGATACGGGATGTTGTCCTGAAGACCTACCTAGGGCGATGAACGATAGGGAGGAGTGGCGAGAGAGGGTCAGGGATATACGTGCTACCAGCGCGATATGATGATGATGATGATGATTGCTATACATCTTATGAGATGACTGACATATTTTATGATTTTAGGTTCAAATGAACAGCTACAGCAGCAATTGGAATAGACCCTACTAAAGTCTGATTGTCACAGCTGGTGAATTTCAAAAATGCAATCTGGATGTGAGGATACTTTAGAAGAATGATATGCAATAAAATTATGTTTTAAACTTGGAAAAAATGCCACAGAAACGTATGGAATACTTCAGACTGCTTTTGGACCATCTTGCATGAATAGAGCATCGGTTTTTGAGTGGCATAAGAGATTCAAGAGAGGCAGGGAGTCTGTAAGTGATGATGAGAGGTGTGGGAGGAGTAAGGAAGTCAATAGACCAGAGTTGATTGGCCAGAGGGTTAGGGTTAGGGTTACTATGTTGAGCTTTTTAGAGAGTTCAGGAAGAGATTCCGTCGGAAGAGGCCAGCACACTTCAAATCGGGTCGGTGGCATTTCCACCTGGACAATGCACCTGTCCACAACTCCATCCTTGTCACAGACTACTTGACCAAGATGGGCATCAAGACAGTTCCTCAGCTCAGATGCTGTCGTTATGAGACAACTGAGGAGATGAGAGTGGCTGTGACGAAGGTCATTGACACGCTCACACAAGAGGACTTCCATGGAGCCTTCCATAAGTTGTTGGAACGGTACACCAAGTACATTGCAGCCGGAGGAGGTTACTTCGAAGGGAACTAGAGTTTCAATAAAAGCACCCATACGAAAAAAAGTCTGGAAAATTATTTAATGATCTTTGTACGTTTATAAATTCTAAGGTTCTCTAAAATTACCAATAAAAATAGAAATCATATAGAAATATTTTGCTGATTGTTTTTAATTGAATGTCAACATGTCATCAGTTATTTCTTGCTCAGAAAGAAGGGTATCATATGCACTGTACGTTCATATTTACCTTTTTTTGCTGTTATTTTGTAAGAGTTTTATTTTCATGTTTAAATAATTACTCAGGGTTAGGTGATGTCAAGTATTCCTATTTTAGATAAATCTCTTTGATAAATAAAAAAATATAATAACATGTACTACCAACCCGGATGAGCGTGGTCTTAGGGATAATCGTAATAGGTTTTCCCTACTCCTCAACTCTACAGAACTGGAGCCTGACGATCAGTACTGTTTAGTGTCATATCAGGACAATACCCTTTTTATTGGCGAGGAAGGTTATATATATATATATATATATATATATATAAAATGAAATAAGGATTTAACATTAAAAAAACAACAACGGCTGATTGGCCATGGAGACAAAGCAAACCAAAACAAACCAAGCACACACACACACACACACACACACACATATATATAGCGTAAAATGTGAACAAAAGGTGACAATATATCCCTTCCCCTCCCGGGGGTTGAGCACTGTGGCAAAGGAATTAACGACTGTCACTGGCGTAATGGAAATCTCTTCTAACGAATTGAGCACTCCGGTATCCTGTAGAGCAAAATGTAAACAAACGAAAGCTAATACATGATACGTTATAATTACCGAGTTAACATGGGTCGCCTGTTAGCTGAGCGGTAAGATACTGCGTCAAACTTAACGGTAGGTGGGTTTCGATCCCTGCTTGAAGTGTCCTTCGTGTCAAGCCACACTGAAGAGTTGTAATACAACTAAACAATTGGTCTGTGGCTGACAATATATATATATATATATATATGTGTGCGTGTGTGTGTGTGTGTGTGTGTGTGTGTGTGTTGAACGAAGACTGCAAAGTTTATTAAAAAAAACTGCATTCATCCTTGGCACCGATTTCGTGTTCGGATCCGGTGTTTTCTGTTTCTGCTTATTGTCACGTTCACAAAGAGGCTTTCTATGAGACCTGATTATTATGGGATTGTTGCTTGGACCCCCATCTCAGTAGTAAGAGTCAAAATGATTCACCTTTAACATTTTCTGGACAATTCTTAATTTTTAGATTCTTTTATTTTCTTGTGAATGACATTTCCCTATCTTAAAAGAAAATAATCAATATTGGATTTTTAGTTGTTTCTACACATTTTTTTAAATGTTGAGGTCATATGAACGAGAATTGGTCAGCTTATTAGATTGTATATCTAAAATCATATATATATATATTGAGAGAGAGGGAGAGAGAGTGTTTTATAAAGATAGATCTTTTACTAATCAACCAACTATTATTAATGTTTAACCTTCTTCTTCTTCTTCTTCTTCTTCTTCTTCTTCTTCTTCTTCTTCTTCTTCTTCTTCTTCTTCTTCTTCTTCTTCTTCTATCTGCTGGGGCTGTAGAATACGCCGAGTACACCTCTGTAGATGGTTAAGACCTTAACGCAACGAGTATCCTGGAGCTGAGACAAAACTATTGGATGGTGAGACTCCAGGTCTGGAGCCTTGGAGAATGTACAGCAACTCTTCATTACCATTGCTATCAGATCCCCTCTGACATAGAGTATTAGCATTTACAACAGTCCATACGTTGATATAATAGAAATATTGAATAATTTACAATACTTGAAACCATATACGTGTTACCAAACAAACGACTGGTGTTAAATTCACTTATTAGTGTTAAGTTGAACACTTGAAACTATTTAACTGTATAGGAAACAAACGAGTTCTCTCACGTTTAAAATAGCTACCTTCAAACTATTCAATTACTATCATATCTAATCAATGTATATGTATAAACAGAATTTGGCCGGCTCATTGCCCTAGTGAGTAGAGTGTTCGCCAATGGTCAGGGAGACCTGGGTTCAATCCCAGGTCGCGTCATACAAAAGACTTTAAAAATGGTACTTGATTCCTCCTTGCTAAACACTCAGCAATATAAGGTACGTATCAAGGGTAAAGTGGAGGAATCCTGGGAAAGGAGTAGCGTCCTCCCCTATACCTTGGTGTTGTAGCTATTGAAAAGGGAACCTTCAGGTCGTCCTCGACTACGGTCACCAACTTTCATTTTTACTTACTTATATGCCTTGAAGCATAACCATCCAACCAACTGATCCTTATCATCTTATGATTTTTTTAATTATTTTATTCCTTGCGTTTTTTTTTTTGTTTTTTTTTCACATGAGAGTTACCTAATCGTCTTTTAGTGGAGACTGATTGACAGCAAGTCTCTTTAAGTCTCCAGGACTCTTCTCAATAATTTGGCTGATCATAACAATGCTTGCCTCAACTCATCCTCTTATTTCCAGTTTTTCCACTCTCTCTACTAATCCTTTAATGACTGGACCGAGTGTGCCAGTAACAATTCGTATCATCGTCACTTTCGTGTTCCATAGCTTTTTCAGTTCTCTAGCAAGGTATGTGTACTTATATCTCTTTTCGCTTTCTTTCAGATTTATCCAGTGGTCAGCCGGATCAGTAAAATCCACTATTCGGCAAGTTCTCTTTATAATAATAATAATAATAATAATAATAATAATAATTATTATTATTATTATTATTATTATTATATCACGCCTAATGTATCTTTTGACTATTTCTTCATCGTTTGCGTTTTTTCTAACATTTATGACAATGAATATATTTCTTCTGCACGGATATTCATCTAACTGCATTAGGTATAGAATGTATTGAATATCTAGAGATCGTGGCTGATTTGATTTATTTCGTTTTATTTATTTAACATTACAGATTTTTTTATACTGGCAAATTTTGATTAGGGTTGACGACTGTAGACCAGCTGACCTATTTCCCTACATGTTCAGTATGGACGGGCCAAGCATAGGATCTACTAGCTGAAACTAATGGCTAAGGTTCCCGCGGAAATCTGCTTTCGTAATTATCGGACAGTTTCATCTTCGCCGAGAGGAAGTCGACTAGCCAACCAGCTTCTGGCGAAGGAAATTGTCTTGAAGGAGACTTCAAATCGGTTTTAAAGTTTACTTTCTGTCTCTCCCTATCTATCTATCTATCTATCTTACACTGATAGAGACACACATATTCTCCAGCTATGACATATTTCTATAATTTCACATGGAAAAGAAGAATATATTACACTTGTATACATAATTACAGAAAGCTTGCGGTATAAGCTACATATTTTCTTCGAGGTTCGCACCCAAGTAAAATACAGAATCGTTTAAAAGTTTTTTTGAGGCATGCAAGTATAGCGTTTAGAAAATTGGTGAACGCGGGGTTTTTCAACAACGACTTTCAGACCCTGTATGTATTAACCCAATTCGTCCGCTACGAGTAGGATGTGACACAAGGACACTTTTAAAGCGGTGTACCGCTTCATTGTATTCCTATTCACAGACAGTTTTCCATGACTATGCTAAAAACACGCTGTCCCTCTACCTATCACTAATTAAAGGCAGAGGAGGAGAATTCATACCTTTTCCAAGGCAATGGCGTGAAGTGAAACGTACACTGCTTCATCCAGGATTTCAAATCGCGTCACTGATTCCATTTCCAGTGACGAACACCGCTACACTGAACGCGTGCACATGTACACACGCACATACACATCTACTATTTATGCTAAACTGAATAGTTTGAATTAGAACTGTTTACTTAAACCAAATAGCTTTAAATAGAAATGTTTTTCCCGATTAAACTGTACTTACATATTAACTGGATGCTTATGCTAAACTGAATTGTTTGAAATGGAATTGTTTTTGACATTAAAACTCTACTTATGCTAAACTGAATATCTATCTATCTATCTTATATTTCTGGTACAAGAAAATTTATATAAACTGATTAATAGAGACATCATTGGTAACAAAAGAGGTGGAACAATTCTAAATTAATAAAATAGCGAGGGTCCTTTCGTCCGGCACTTTTCAAGCTTATTCAGCGTAAATTGAATAAAAACGGGGTATAAATTATATAATTTGGATTGCACGGACGAGGTGAAAAATAAAAAAATAAAAAATATATAAATAAAAGATTCAAGTCATCACAGTCTCCAATAGTTCCCAAAAAATATCTAAGATATGATTGTTTAACTGCCTACACTGAGAGGGGTGATTCATAGAAATATAAATCACCTCCAAGACTTAAAGATGAAATTTGTCTCTAGCTCTATACAGGACAGAGAAACAATTATTTTCATAACAAGTTCTTCAATTTTGCTGATAAGAATGCCTCTTCTGTGTATCGTTGTTATCATGCTGTTAACTTAAGACCAATATTCACTACGAAGATGGCCTTTAATTCTACACATAAGGAAAAGTTGCCTATCTTTATACAAAGTAACTTAATATACAAATTTGACATATATAGGCATGACTTGTTAATGTCTCGAAGTGAGAGTTAGACAGCATATACCCTGAGTTCTTCTGTCAAAAGGCCGACATACATCCGGGCACTCTCAGGCGATGGATTCGGCTATTGGTGAGCATTTGCTTACTATAAATAGTTGCAGAACTAGTTACAAAGATGATTGTTTTTCTGTCCTGCATAGAGCTAGAGACAAATTTCATCTTAAAGTCTTGGAGGTGATTTATATTTCTATGAATCGGCCCTCTCAGTGTAGGTAGTTAAAAAATCATATCTTAAATATTTGGGGGGAACTGTTGGAGACTGGGGTGGCTTGAATTTTTTTATTTATTCATTAATTTTTTTAAATTCATTTTATTTATTTTATTTTTTTTACCTCGTCCCAGCAATCCGAATTATATAATCTATACCCCTGTTTTCAATCAATTTACGGTGAATAAGCTTCAAAAGTGCCGGACGAAAGGGACCTCGCTATTTTAATATTTTAGAATAGTTCCGCCTCTTTTGTTACCAATAATGTCTCTATTAATCGGTTTATATATATATATATATATATATATATATATATATATATATATTCTCTTAAGTGTGAGAATGGAAATTGTCAACATGTATATACAAATACTAATATGTATTTAGTATACAAAGCGTTTTGCTAAAATACACCACCCAAGTAACCCACGTAGAATACAGTAACTTAAGTCTTTTTCTTTAAATGTGGTACATAGGGGGGGGGCTCGTGGTGTAATGGTTAAAGCGATGAATCGTGGTAAGCAAGTTCGAACTCCAGTCGCGCTATTACGTTCACTTTCGGACAAATAACATTGGTAAAGGGAGGAACCCCTTATCCTCCCAGCTATGCGTAAAATAGCATAACTACTGTTCTTCTAGAAAGAAGGCTTTGACATTGAATAACCCACGAATTTTATATGCCATTAAATGAAGAAACTGAAACTGTGGTACCAAGCCGTATGAATGGGGCACCTAATGAGAATCGAACTCACTTGTGAAGGTTTATTAGTCTAGCTTACTAACCATTATACAACCCGAGGTGAACACGTTGAATGTACTATGTTATAAGTAAACTGCATTCAGCAATGAACATCTTAAAATTAAGCTCGACATTTTTTTTTTTATTAGAAGACAAAAAAATGCGTTTTATGTTGTTTTTTTTTTTGATTTCTTTTGTGTTTTTATTTTTTTCTTTAGTTTAGAATAAAAATCGATGCTGATTGGAAGTTTAATTTCAAGCAGGATGCCATCTCCGACAATGACCCAGCTGCCTCAGAGGTCAATATCGATATAAACAATTCGTAATATTTAAGAATGATTCCAAATCTGAAGATCCAGTAATCTGGATACGCTTAGAAGCCTTTAAAGTTAAAAATAGATGTTATAGCCTTTATCGCAAAATCAGCACATCACAGGAATATTTTCCCATAGAGAAAGATACTTAGAATACGCTAACTAAAAGAATAAAGCAATTTTTTGTTCAATTTTCAAGTGTGTAATAACTTGTGAAATCCTTCACGCTGAAAAGATGTTTTTTTTTTATATATAGGACTAAACTGGTGATAAAAGCTGAAAAGAACCTCTTACATACTTCCTCAATTAAAAAAAAAATATCAGTCGGGATAGCATTAAAAAAGATTCATTGACATATTTCCATATTGACACATTATTTTATGATATTTATAACTAAATTTTAATTTTTGTGCAATAACATATATCCTTTTAGAGTTTATATAATGACAAATCATTTTAGTGTTTACATACTGACATACATACATGATTTAGCAAGCGACTAAACCCACTAGGAAATTGAAAAAAAATCATATATATATATATATATATATATATATATATATATATATATATATATATATATATATGTTTGTGCACTGCTTACTTCTAGTGTGTAAATGCCGTATCTATTTAACTAAGTTTGCCCCTCTTTGGCTGCTTACCTGACACTTCTTGTTATTATTTTTTTTTTTCGATTAAACTTTCATTTTTTTACTTCACATCCAACAACATTACGGTCATTTACACTTAATAGCGTTACGCAAAACCAATCATATATATATATATATATATATATATATATATATATATATATATATATATATAATGAGAATCTGTGGAAAATTGATATCATTATCTATTATCAAGTTATCTAAAATGCGTGGCTAGTTCTTTTTTACCTTCACCATTATTAACAATCATCTGTTAGTAGTCACGTGGTTCAGATCAGTTTTATCTTTGATTCGTTTAGGTCTTCGTATGACTCCCTTTAACTTTTGGATTGAATAAATATAGAAAAATGCAAATTCTCACTGAAAACATCTCCATATTCTCTAAGGAAAGAAAAGAAGCACAATCTCCATATCCTTGGAGCTCTCTAAATAAAAATTAATAAACCCCAACTCAAACATATCAACTTCAAATATTGCAGGCACATTCTAAGATGCCTTTAAAACTTTTTCCTACAAATTCCACCTCTTGGTAAATTTATTTTTTTCCTTAAAGTATTTTCTTCTTGTTCTTCTTTCGATTCTTTGTACTAATGTACAAGACTAGTTTTTGTGTTTCATAATTCGTTCCTTTGAAGATAGCTCTAGTTGGGGCCGAAATCTCTTGCCAAAAACTCGGCGCCTTTCTGAATTCATTCCATACAGAAGTCAAAGGACTCAGGCGATAACTTGAATAAATCAAATATTTGATAGGCAAGTTTTAAAGTATTAATTTTTCATATATATATATATATATATATAGGTATAGATATTATTCGGTCCAGTTAAACCAGAGTTGGGAGTAATTCCTTCAGGACAAGAAAATCATTCAAAGGCTGAACATTTAAATTTTCCTGGTAGAGAGCTAAAAAGAAAAAAAAAGAAATAATTTGAGAAACAAGGTAAATGAACGAAAATAAAATAAAATGAAAATAAAGAAAAGAAAAAACTCATCCAATATACGCACACGAAAAAAAATAGACTCGAAAATTAATATAAGTATTAATATTTCCCTTACAAAAATTTATTATATAAACAAAACGCTTAAAAGTTAATTATCAAACTTAACAAAAAAAGAAAATAAATAAAATAAATAAAAAAAAGTTAAATTACCATAATTCCAACCGACGGTAAAATTAGAAAAATAAAAATAAATAAAATAAGTAAATTAAAAAAAAGAAGTTTAATAAAACGAGGAGATAACTCCTCACCTCTCTTCACCCCCGCCCCCGTGTCTGTTCTGTTTTATTTTATCCATAAGATTTCTTCGTGTTTTTGGTTTACATCAGAAACACAAAACAGGATGGAAATAAATTTATAATCCTAAAGTAACCGGTCTTTGGTTTTTTCTTTAAAGAAAGTATATATATATATATATATATATATATAAGCTAAGTTTGAAAAAACACTTTTCATTAACATCTAAGCTAATGAATACGTGGAGAAGAAATAAACAAGTAAATTTTCCGTCTGAAAGACATATTCTGCAAAATTTTCCTACCAAAACTTTGGAAACAACATGATACTTCGAGTTATGTATCATAGAATGATGAAATTATTAGTGACAGATAAGGCTGCCCTCTTTTCTACATATTTTTCGGTTAACGTGTCGAACTAAGAATACTCGGACCTGGTAAGTAAGTCATTAATATGCGTTACTTTAGTCTTCCATGTGTGCCCTTATATACATAAAGGTTGAACCATTATCAACTTGTGTATTCGTCTATTAATGTAAAGACCACATGTCAAGATATAAAGATGTAAAAAAAAAGAAAGGAAAAAAAAACTTAACTAAATGGACACTAATTGTTTTGATCAAGTCATTCGGATTTTTATTTCTGTAGTGTTGTATCCTGAGGGTCTATTCATTTCCATCAACAAATGGACGACGTTAGCTCTCATCAAATAAAAATTCAACACAAAGAAGAGCAAGAAATTTACTGAAATTAGCTGATTTCTTCACTTTAAAAATCTTTGGAAATGAAATGGAATGGATTAAAAGAAAAACGCCCTGAATTTAACAAAATCTAATTAATTTTATCTTCACGACAAAGAAAAGAACTAAGAAAGGAAAAATCAAATATTGGAAAAAAAAAAAAAAAAAAAAAAAAAAAAACGAAAATAAGCCTGCCCATTTCAAAACGGGAAATACAAGTTTTTGTGAAGAATGAAGAAATAGAGAATACAATATACAGAAAAAAATTCAAATAAGAATAACTTTACACACACACACACACATATATATATATATATATATATATATATATATATATATATATATATATATATATACTATTCTTTCTTTATTTCTCTCTTTAAGATAATAATAATAATAATGATAATAATAATAATAATAATAATAATTGTTGTCATTATTATTATTATTATTATTATTGTTATTTGCTTTCATTCTATTCTCTTTACTTATCTTTCCAATACTCAATTCCTTATGTATTGTGATATTACGTTGCAATTTTGCACATTAAGCTCTGTAAATATTTTACGGATTAAAAACGCTTTTAGCGTAATATTTTAAACATAATTATATATATATATATATATATATATATATATATATATATATATATATAAGGTGTCACCAAAAGTTGGGGGCAAAAGGTTGGATAAGCTTTATTTTATGCTATATATCATATCTCAGCTAGATTTGTGTCACTTGTAAATTGTATAAGTATGAATGAAAAGTTGCATGCATTTTGTCTTATCAAACACAAAAATAAATGTATATCCTATATTATATAATTTGAAAGTAAACCTTATCATTATTTATCTACTTGTTACATTATAGGTTTGTGAGATATTTTTATAGCATCTAAATTAGCTCTTGAGCCGCTGAACTAATGAAAAGATAGATTAAGTTTAACCAGTTTGATTGAAAGACTTTGAACTTGAAATCAATATGAGACTATGATTTTATTTACATGGTTTCATTTTTTTTAACCAAAGTACTTTTGGAGCTAGAAATAAGATAATAACGAAGAAACACTCTATGAGAGAAGTTGAAAGCTCTATCCTTCTATCTAACTCTCAGTTTAGACTAAACAGGTCATAAGGGGAAAGTCATTAAAGAACAAAAAATAAAATGTACGTATGAAATTGTGGTCGCGTTGTCCTTCATCACCTCCGAAGATCAAGGATGGTAACCTCCACCCACCAAAAAAAAAAAAAAAAAAAAAATCATAGCAACAGAGACGACAAGACGAGGGGATCGGAAAAGAGACAAAGTAAATGGAAGAACAAACTGAAGCAGGATGAAAAAATGTGAGCTGACTGATCGTGATGTAAGACCAACATAGAACAAACGATCGTAGAGTAAAGGGTATACAGCATTTTTACTTTCTATATATATATATATATATATTAATGTTAACATTGACCAATTCCCGATCATAGGATCTCAAATTTTAACGCAATGTGCTTAAACATGAAAATTTTTTGTTTAATTCTTAAATACTTTTTCATTTCCAGTAAATGTTATTTTAGACCTGAAAAGACAAAGCCATAAATCATTAAACATCGTTTTTCTCGATAATCCCTGTTTCCCTACAGGGAATAAGAGCCCGCATAACGTGATTTTTAGAAGTTTGCTCCAAAAGTAATGTATCCTACTTTAATATATTTTCTCAAAAGAGCATAAGCAGATGTTTAAGGTTGAATAATATCGTACTAAACCTACTTTTTTTTCTATTTGCCATGTTACAGATAGCAGGTGAAGAAGTTCCATAGCCACAATTAACTCCATGTGCGAAATGGACATTGAATGTTCATCACCACATATATACATAGAGAACATAGGAATCTCGAAATTCGAAAACACGTAACGACTTGCTTGTTCAGGTACGAAACCTTTTTATTACTTCTGAGTTAAAGGTTTCGACATAAGGAGAGGGACACAATCTTTTTATGCTGTCTTCATCATCTGGTTCCTATCTCGCGCGGCACCCATGGCGCGCAAATTCGTCTCGCCTCTGCGAGCCCCAAAAGTCGAACCTCCTCGTTCGGCGTCTAGTTTCCACTCTCCTAACTTTTCTTCAAATTCCCAAAATCCTCCGCGTGCTTCCGGTGCGTGACGTCACCCGCACTTTGTCATCCGTTTCATCATCTCAGGCTATTGTGACATCTCTGAGTGACATGTTTGCTCTGTGCGCGCGCAAGCGTTACCACCTGCATCAAGGTTGCACCTAACTAACCCATGTGCTGAGCCGAAAGGTTCTCAGCCAAACTAAAGCCAAAGGCATGAACCGAAATCCCTCGGCTATTATATTACAAAGATGTGCACTTATCGTTAGGGTTACCGTGATAGAGAATGGAATCAGCGACCTATGTTACACTCTGGACGAGACTCTTGTTTATGTGGGAAAAAACCCTGAATCTATCTGTATCTATAAAAGCGATAGTTAAACAGTAAAGCAGACCGAGTCCTTTAGCGTTGGTAGGCAAACAAGTTTAAAAGAAGGCCATCTGTAACATACCCATGGTACGGATATACGAAACGTACATAGAATGTTCATAACATATATACATAGAACATTGGAATCCCGAAACACGAAAAACACTTACGATTTCTTAGTTCAGGTTCGAAACTTTTTATTACCTTTGAGTTAAAAGGTTTTTCAACATAAGGAGAGAGATACACCTTTCTATGCTGACTTTTCCATCCGCCCCAATCCAAGTGCGCACCCGACACAAGGTCACGGTGAGCAAGCGAAAGTCAACCTTCTTCCTCCGAGGCAGTACTCAACTGAATTTTCAAAATCCCCAAAATCCTCCGCGCGCGCTTCTTGTGCATGATGTCATTCACATCCACTGGTCAACCTTTCTATCTGGGATTTTTATTTTGACATCTGTGAACGACACATCCTCCCTGCGCGCGCGTCAACACCTGCGCTCAAGTTTATACCTAACTAACCTATGCACTGAGCTGAAAGGTTCTCAGCCTAACTAAACCCAAAAGCGAGATATATAAAAAGAAATCCCTCAGCCATTATATTACACATCTCGGAATTCAAACAAGTAGTTCTCCCCTTAGAAATCGACCTTTTGTCACATCCTACCTATTGTGAAGGGGTTGGGAAATGGATACATTGATTTTCACAAGGGTCTAAGTGACAGCAAGTCTCTTCAGGTCTCCAGAACTCTTCTCAGTATTATGATCGATATCTTCAATGCGGTAGTTTGGATGGTCTTGGCTTATTCTCCATTTTTCAACTCATCCAGTGTTTTTTTTCCAAGGCTTTATACATCGTCCCAAGCGTCCTAAGTACAATTGGTCCCATTGGCACTTTCATATTCCACAGCTTTCTTAGTTCTCTAGCAAGGTTCAAGTAATTCTTAATCTTTTTGCATTCTTTGATTTTCATTCAGTGATAAGCTGAGAAGGCACAATCCTGTAGACGACAAGTTCTTTCTCTTTTTTTTTTTTTTTTTTTTTTTGTTGAATATCACTTGGCCTGGACTTCTGACTAGGAATAAGCGATACGTTTGTATCTCAGTTTTATACGTCTGATTAATTTGAAAATATTTTGCGTCTCATTCTCAAGGACAGATTTTGGTTTGTTCATGTACCATTTGGAAGAATAGTCAAATTTACCTTTCTTGCACAATTCCTTGTGGATCACCTTCCCTACACAGTTGTGTCTAGTCTGACTCTCTTTTACGGTTGTTTATTACATTCCCTTACATGGTTAATGGTTTCCTCTCTATCGTTAAATAATGTATATTTTCTATTCTGTTGCGAATTATGAATTTTAGCTTTGCTTTTCACACCAACGTTAACTGATGGTCGGCATTGGTGTGTGAGTGACAGTAAGACTTCTCAAAATTCCAGAACTCTTCTCAGTATTCTGGCCGATCTCAGTTTGTATGGTCCCGATTTCTAGCGCTTCCAGTCCCCTTACCAAGTCTTTGGGACCGTTCTGAGTGCACCTGTTATAATTTGTATCACCGTCACTTTCATGTTCCTAAGCTTTTTTGAGTTCTCTGGCAAGATCCAATTACTTGTTGGTTTTTTCGTTTTCTTTGATTTTTACTCTGTGGTCCGCAGGAACGGTAAAGCCCACTATTTGGCAGGTTCTTTTTAGGTGTTGATTATCATTAGGTCTATTTTTTAGGCTGGGATTAGGTGATCTGTTTGTAAATCAAATCATCACGGATTTAGTGTGCGTAATTTACCAGGAAGGATTTTGTTTTGCGTGTAAAACATTTGACGTCATTATCATCATTATACCCTTTTGAGATGATGGTCTTCCACTGAAGTTTAAGTGACAGCAAGTCTCCGCAAGTCTCCACAAGTCTCCAGGAGTTTTCCTAGTATTCATATCGATCTTAATAATGCTGCTTTTTGGATGGTCTCCACTCGTCCTCTTATTTCCAAGTCCTCTACTCGCATTATTAATTCTTTGGCGACTGTACCGAGCGCACTATTTACGATTTGTATTACCGTCACTTTCATGTTTCATAGATATTTTTAGTTCTCAAGCAAGGTCTCTATATCTTTCTTTTCGCTATTTTCAGTTTTACCAAGTGCTCTACCAGAACATCAAAGTCCACTATTCGGGAAGTTCTCTTTTTTGTTGACTCTCATTAGATCAGGTCGTGTGGCTTAAATTAGGTGCACCTATACTCATTCATTCATTTATTTATCTTTACTTTTATTTAACTAATCTACTTGTTTAATCCATCATTGATCCGCTAATGCCACTTCATTTTTTGTAACTTTAATCTGTGGAAGTCTGTGCAGCGTCATGTTTAAAGTGCTGAACTCTTATCCCTCTAGCGATGGATAAAATCGAATCACTGCTGTACATAAAATGTCTTTGGCATAAAAGAAACCCACGAAGGTTGATATGTCATTAAAAAAAACCAAACGATTGAATCTATTTCTTGTTTTATCAGTGTATTCTTGCTTTCATTCATTTGTTTGAGCATCGATTTATTTATTTATTTCATTTTATTGATTTATTATCATTATTATTATTACTATTCGTATCTCAAAATCCCAAAGAATTTTGTGTCTCATTCTCCAGAATGGGTTCTGGTTTGTGCATATATCATTTCGTGGTGTGCTCAAATTTCAATTTCTTGCACGATTACCAGTGGATCAACTTCTCCATCCAGTCATATCATTTACTCATTGAGAATTTTTCATATCAGTTTTAACCAATGGTTTTTCACTGGAGTTTGAATGACAGCAAGTCTCCTCAAGTCTCCAGGACTCTTCCCAAAATTCTGGGCCTTCTCAATAATGCTGTGGTTTGGATGGTCTCCATTCGTCCTCCAACTTCCAAGCCCTCCAATCCCTTTAATAATCCTTTAGTTACTGAACCAAAAGCACCAGTCACAATTGGTGTGATTGCACCTCCATGTTCCATAGTTTTTTCAATTACCTAGCTAGGTCGAGGTACTTATCCTTCTTTTCATATTCTTTCAGTTTTATTCTGTGGTCAGCCGGGACAGCAAAGCCGACAATTTTGCAAATTCTCTTTTTCTTTTTTGTTGGTTATTATAAGGTCTGATCTTCTGACTTAGATCAGGTGATCCGTCTGTTTGTCAAAGTCCCATAGAAGTTGATGAGTGTCATTTTCTAGGACAGGTGCTGGTTTGTGCTGTACCATTTGTTGGTGTGGTCAAATATAAATTTCTTGCATATCTCCCAGTGGATAACCTTGCCCACCTTGTTATGTATTATCTATTTATTTAGTTATTTCAGTGTTTGGAGTCGTTAATCTTTTGATACCTGAGTAAAAAATTGTTTTCCTCTTTACATTTGGACACGAGTTCATTTATTCTTATTCTGGGAGGGTGACAATGGCTATCTTTTGTTTTAAGCAAAGCTTAAAGTGTTTTGAGATATCGTAAGCTGCTGCTATTTTTAATACATTCCACGTTAATTCTAGAGTGTTTTCATTAGACTTTTGTGTTCCCAAATGTATCAAGAAAGTGTTGTGATGCGATCATACATTTCTTTTTAATTCTTAAATGTTTTCCGTATGTAGTTCCTCTGTTTCTAGTGGTCTTCGATACCTATTTTTACAGCGGTGTTTTATACACCGTTTGTGTGTAGGCTTCTTCTGTTTAAGGGACATTCGTGTTTTACTTTTCAATTGCTGGTGCGAATTTTCATGGTTTGTGGTGTTTTACGAATTTTCTTTGTATGCTAAAGTGCTAAATTAAATATAGCAGAATGGATAAACGAGTGAAAAAAAGGTTAATAAGGTGCAGCTACGTTGATAAGCCCACCTTTCTCTGAACGCCTAACAAACTAGAGAAACCTTGGCATCATAATTCACAAGCAAAAGCAACTTTCCCATTCAAAAAGACACCAAATAATGTCCTTACACTTAGTCTAACGATCGCATAGGCAAGAAACTGACAATTTCACGCATTGCTCACTCTCTCAATGCTATCCTAACACACACACACACACACACACACACACACACACACACACACACACATACATACATAAATATATATTTATATAAGTTGGCTGAGCGTAGCAGAGGGCAGCTTGAAGGCTCCCTTTTTGTTATCGACTACACCGAGGTGAAAGGGAAGGTGATACCCCTTTCCCTTAATAGCTCCACTTACCCTTGATCTGAACCTTGTAATTCTGTGTGTTAAGCAAGGACCCATCAAATACTATTTTTAGAGTCTTTGGTATGCCTCGACCTCGGATTAAACCCAGGTGTCCCCAGCCATTGAAGAATACTTTAACTATTATGCCAATGGGCCAGTATGGGTTAAAGATGAGCTGGCCTATGAACTGAAATGCATTATTCACATCAAAAGCCGTTGGATTTTTAAGTATATATATATATATATATATATATATATATATATATATATATATATATATATATATATTATGATCCAATAAGTGAGAAATTTTTACCAAGAGCTAATGACTCAGAAAATTTCAATACGGAAACCTAGATCTATTAAACTCTCTCTCTCTCTATATATATATATATATTTATATATATATATAGAGAGAGAGAGGGGGATAGATAGATAGATAGATAGATAGATAGATAGATAGATTAGCGATCTGCGTGTAAGTATGTGTATTTCTTTTTTCCAGCCTTCTTTTAATTGTTGTCAGGCTTCTTTTTCAGTTTAATAAGTTTTGCTTCTTTATCTCTTTGTCCATATTTATAATTTGTTACCTTCATTAACAACGTTTTCTCTGTATGTATATATGCATGCACGTATAGATATATAAGCATGTATGCATGAATGTATCTATGCCTTTTTGAGATATGTATATATATATATATATATATATATATATATATATATATATATATATATTTGCGTGTGTACTATTTTTTCTACCTATATACCTTGATACAATGAGAAAGTTATCTTCCTTTCAGAATGTATGATTTTGTGCGAGTCAAATTTGAGTATAATATGAAAAACTCTGTATCTCTTTCTATATATATATATATATATATATATACTTATATATGCGAGAATATATGCATATTAACATGCGTATTCACAAAATATCCGCACTTACTCATTCTCACACGAATAGCTACAGGAATGCAACCAAATTATAATTGAAAAGTATACTCGTATCACTTTGTTAGTATATAAGAACATCTGTACCCACACTCATTCCTCGACATCTATCTATCTATCTATCTTGGTGTATATATATATATATATATATATATATATATCACACGTCTGACTACGGATACAATAGTAAGCTAACCAACATGAATTTAGGGTCAAGAAAAAGAAATGGTACACACACTTGCTTGCACACACACACACACACACACATATATATATATATATATATATATATATATATATATATATATATATATATATATATTCTCAGAAACCCATATTCTTCCCCACCCAAAACACATTCATGTATCTTTCATACGTATATTTATCTAGCTGCATATGTATTCTTTTACTTGTCTACATAAATCTGGGGATAAATGCACTAAAACATATAATGCTTGTTTTCGTATATATATATATATATATATATATAGTGAAACAGGCCGACACACATATGTATGTATGTATGTATGTATGTATGTATGTATGTACTCCTTCGTCCCCGTCCCTCCTGTTTTCAAAATCGCATTTATTTCAATGCCCATTTGTTTTGCAGGCAAATTTTTATTCCTGGACTTTTTGGGAGGACGTCGTCAATTTATGAATATTTCATGGCTTCCTTTTCAACTGCAAGCGTTCAAGTGACATATCGGATTCCTCAACCTGGCTAAGGAGAAAAAGCTGCGACTGAGTCGATGGTGGATGGGAGCTGAATATGTACAACGTGCAAAGGGAAAAGGAGAGACGGACAAACAAAATGGACAGAGGAACAAAGAAGGAAACAAAAGACAGAATGTTGAACAGAAGAAAGGAAAGCAAATAGGTTAGTAATCAGCTGTGACTGGGCGCGGACAAGCTGGATATAAACTTTTTAAAAAAGATGAAAAAAAGGATAAAGAATAAATGAAGTGAGGAGAAACCAAGTACTTTATATGGTGGTAAGTTTGGAATAAAAATAGTGCACCTTTTACGTGGTGTAAGGATTCATCGTTACTGAGTAGAAGAGTTCAATCCTTACTATATGACCCATAATCAAAGTGATTCTATATTCTAATATTGCGTGAAGATAAAAATGAATTTAAAGTGTTTCGTCTCAGAAAAAATGGTTTGATATCCAGACCGGCTGATTCAT
This sequence comes from Sepioteuthis lessoniana, assembly GCA_963585895.1. Taxonomy (NCBI): domain Eukaryota; kingdom Metazoa; phylum Mollusca; class Cephalopoda; order Myopsida; family Loliginidae; genus Sepioteuthis; species Sepioteuthis lessoniana. The sequence continues at coordinate 61,547,387 of OY757940.1, forward strand.
TACTACTTGTTAAGGAGTTCAAACATCGTTGAACACCTAGTATAATCTTGTGCGAGATCTAAATTGTGTTTAATTTTTTAAAAGAGTTCTTGTACCAGACAAAGTAACGAATATCTTGACGAAACGAACATTGAGCAGAGCGTTTTCTTCTAGGGTTCAATGTTTTCTTAGGGAGTTCGACTGATCACTTCATATTGTCTGCACATTAAGCGTAAATATGTTGAATCTTCATATCATTCCTTGTGTCAATAGATCGAGTCTTTTTAAGCTTTATATTCCACCAGCACACAACGAATATCATGGAAATTTAAGAATGGAAGTAGTTACCTTATTGTGGTGGATTGGTTTGTGAGTTAGTCCCATAGAGCATTGTTAGTGAATGCCTCATACATCTAGCCTTGAAACAATCTACGTTATACTTAGTAAACGACTATTTATTTATGGTCTCGTAGCCTCGCAGATTTATCACTACTAACGAATTCTGCTCAGAAAAAGGAATTTTTAAAAGATGCAAGTTTGTAATGCTAAATGAATTAATGAGGTGAACAAGGAAAAAATTAGAATACCAAATACTTAGGAGATTTATAATAAAAGCGATAATCTTGTTGCAGTGAAATGGTTAGAAAGAAAAGCTTGCACATCTCTCGTTGTAGAGTACGATCCTGACTGGATCGTCTGTATAAGCAAACTTGTAACAAATTTAACCTATTCTGATTAGTTTAAAAGAGGTTTGTGTACCATATTAAACAATGCCGTGTCAATCAGAAGAATAAATAAATGATTAAAATAACTGGATATCTAATATCATGGAATGATTGAAAAAGAAAGTAATTACCCTATTGAAGTGTTTTGCTTAGCAAGATAGTCCCCTCCCCCATTGTAAGTGAGTTCAATTCTCACTTGATGCCCCATACACTTGGACTTGTACCACACTAATCTTAGCTTAGAAAATGATTATCTGGTTATCGTGAAATAGCCAAGCTAGTTTCGTCGATATATCGTTACTAAGTAGGAAGTTAAATTTTAACGAAATTCCCTATATTATCCGCTTTGTGCTAAACGATGCTAAATTTTAGAAAAAGGCCAATTTACAATACTCAAAACAATGCTGGAGATTCCCCGTGGAGTAATGGTTAAGGTAAACAAGTTCGAACTTCAGTAACTGCATAACGTTCATTTTCGGACTAATACTTTTGGGAAAGATATTGAACCCCCTCTTATCCCCCTAGCTATGGGTTAAATAGTAGTGTTATATTCCCATATGCAGTATCATAACGACACAACAATAAAGATGCAGGAAGACTTCTTTATAAAAATATGTACCTCTCACTTTATTGTAAGGGTTCGAAAAGGGTTACTCAGGGTTTTACTGTGAGAGGGAGTTGTAGACCGAACTGAACTTCAATATATTGACCCCCACTCTTATGGCCGTCAGCCTTGTGTCTTTCTCGTTCTGCTCAACCGGAGGCCCATAGGCCCACTCTGCTGGGTGATGGATTTCTTTACTGCATCTTATCAGCAACTTCTCTGAACCCCAACTCATCGGGGACCCCGAGGGCCCCTTTCGTCCTGGCGTGGCTTTCCCTACCACATCTTGTCTTCTAACTCGTCTAATCTCCAACTCATCAGGGGCTCCAATGGCCCCCTCCGGCGGGCTTCTCTACCACATTTTGTCTTCTAACTCGTCTAAACTCCAACTGTCTGACTTCTGTCTTGACTGAGTTATATAATAGTTCAACACCCACTCAATCACCTACTCGATCTTTGGAATGGCATGTTTGATCGTCATCAAGCGGAAATAACTGTCATGCAGTTCACAGGTTACTCTCTTCCGGTGCATCAGTCTATGAGTGTACCATGGGATGTTTTTTTACCTTGTTCCATTTCATCAGCCAAATCCCGCCTACGCGATTTCCTCTCATAACTGCCTTTAGAATGTGTCACTTCCTTCCGGGTCATCACCTTGAATGGCATTTTTGGCCGGGTCGAGGGTCAAAATACAACAGTAGTACTTCGACATGTATTACTTCGGCATTTAATAAGGCAAGAAGGCTGATATGCCATTAATCAAAGAAGAATCTTAATAAATAACAAAAATAAATGAACAATAAAAAGAACACAGCAACTAATACTATGTCCGGGCATTGGTATAATAGTTAGAATGTTCGCCAATGGCCTAGCAGACCTGGGTTCAATCCCAGATCAAGTCATACCAAAGACTCAAAAAATGGTACTTGATGCCTCCTTGCTAAACACTAAGCAACATAAAGTAAGGGTAAAGTGAAGCAATCCAGGAAAAGGAGAAATGCCCTCCCCAGCAACTTGGTGTTATAGCTATCGAAAAGGGAGCCCTCGGGTCACCTACGACTATGATCACCAACTTTACTTTACTTAATACTATAGAAATTTGAAAATGAAAGTTACTACCTTGTCGTAATCGGCTGGCTGACAAGTACTGTCCTAATCTATCGCTACAGAGTTCGATCCTAAGTGGATTCCTAGTACTTGCGGCTTCATGTTAAATTTAACTTATGCTGATTTAAAAAATGAAAGATCCACGTACAAGATTAAGCAATACCTAGTGAATATAAAAATAAATTATTAGAGCAAGACACCTAAAACTGATTAAAATGAAAATTGTTACCTTGTTGTGATGTAATGGTTAACAAGCTAGGTTCAATGAGCCGTTGCTACTGCGTAGTATCCTAGCGTGTTTGTGCCATATTTAACTATGACCTGGTTACTACTTTCATTTAAAGTTTTCCACAATTTTTGGCCCACAGACATTGGTCATTATTCTTAATATTTACAAGATATTTAAATAAGAAGGAGAAATCTCTACCCAGTACTGTAAACAATTAAGAATAAAAGTCATTTCCTAGTAGTTCAACTGTTAGCAAGCTTGGCCTGCAGGTCGATAGCTTGAAGGTACATACTTTGTTGGCCCTTTTATCAAATCTAAGCTATTCTTACGTCTTTAATGATCCAATTTCTTCGACAACACAACAGAAACAGTCATACTCAAAGCTTCAGTTGCAGCAAAACCACCGAAGTTTGGCAATTCTGAACCTACTCAGTACTTTGATGGATTATCACTCAAGAACAGTAGTTATCATAAGTAATTTGAAGAGTCTCTGCCAGACAAAGATAAGCGTCTCGTTTAGTGTAAAGTTTAAAAGATATAAGATCATTTCAAGTAATTTCCATTCTCACTGAGTGCCACAAAATCGTAGCCTTGAGTTAAACTAAGCAAAACTTTTTAAATGACAAGAGTGTAGAAACAGACTTGCGATAAAGTCACTCTAAAGACAACGGTTCCCACTAGATTAACGAAATTAAGCAACCCAGGAAAAGTTTGGTTGGTTGGTTGGTTGGTTTTATGGCATATCAACCTTTGTAGGTTACTTAACGCCAAATCTATTTTTATATAAATAGTCAGTTCTATTTCCAACTGTTCAGTTTAATATGAGTACAGTTTAATTGTCAAAAAAATTTCTATTTCAAGCTATTCGGTTTATTCAAACAGTTCTAATTCAAACAATTCAGTTTAACATAAGTATGCAGTTAGTTTTATTTAACCCATAGATAGGGCCCTATCAGGTGCCACCATTCCATGCCAGAGTGGACCTGGAAGGAATGGCGATGAAGGAGTCCTCCGCATTCCCAAAAGCTGCAGCACCACTGAAACATCACCATGGGATTAGTTTGTGTCATATCCAGGACATCATTGGGGGCTCTTACCCCTCTATAGATGCGCAGTCGGTGTATTCTACTGCACCAGCTGGCTGGGCCACCAGGGAAAGTAGAAGCGCACTTCCCTACACTTCTGTGTAGTAGCTATTGAAAAGGGAGCCTTCGGTTTCCCCCTCGACTACAGTCACCAACTTTATTTTACAATCTGTGGTAAGCATGTCAAAGCAAGGAGGGTTTTATTTTCTTTTTTTTATTAAGAAGAGAATTTACAGAAAGAGTTGTTTACTAAGCTTAGCTTCGCTGTGTCACAATGACAGAAGTAAATATTCACCCAAAACCACCGGCATGATTAAGATGTGAAACAAAGTCAACTTTTTAGAGAAATAAAGCTGGTTGGATTTTTTTTTCCGAGACTGATTACATAACTACTACGGCTTAAGAACCCAGACTGCCTTACTATTTACTCAAAGCTAAAATGGGAGAACAGATGGATCCAAGGGTATTAGCGCTAAATGAAACGTTAAGTGCTTCGTCTAGTATTTTGACTTGGTTCACCGATTCGATTTTTCCACGACGGTTACACTTATGTATCAGAAGTAGGGGGCATCCAATGAGAATCGAACTAAAAAATATTAGTGTGGTAATCTAGATTGCTAACCATTGCATCACGGAAGGTGTGTCAGAGAGTAGAGAAATAGGATAATAAACACAGAGAGAGAGAGAGAGAGAGAGAGAGAGAGAGAGAGAGAAAAAAGGGATGCCTGAAAAGTAGGACTTTAAAATTAAACCTTTCACAATAGGAATAGCAGGATACACTAAATCCCAAACCCTGATCCAAAATTTTATTCTTAAAGACAAAAATTGAACCCTAACTTATGTACTACATGTAATATCTATATCTAAAACATGTTTAAAAGAAAAAAAAAATGAATATTTAAACATTTTTTAAAAAATTCTACCATCGATACCCAGGGAAATTGATACGTTTTGGCCCGGTAGTGAACCCAATAAATACTAAGTCAAAGGAAATTCAACTTTCTATCAATTTTCTTACGCATAGATTTATGAAGAAAACATTGTTAAATTAAAAAAAAGGTGCCCTTTGAGTTATATACGCTAATGTATTAATTTTTGTGTTCATTATTTTATCGATGACGTTAGCTTATTCATAATTATTATTCATGATACGCTTTAGTGAAAATAATCGGAGGAAAAAAGAAAAAAAGAAGAACATTTAGAGCAGTTTGGATTTTATGTCAAATTCCTTTTAATTTGTTCATAAGATAATTTGTTGTCTTATGGATAATTTTATAATTATTTTATGAAATACTGTGTCATTTGTTTTTACTCAAAAAGAATCTTGCCCAGTCGGCTGGGGCTGTAGAATAAACCGACTGCTTCTCTGCAGAGGGGTAAGACCCCCACTAATGAGTGTTCTAGATATGACACTAAACAATCTGATGGTGAGGTTCCAGCACTGCTGGAGCTTTGGGGGATGTGGAGTACCCCTTCATTGCCATCGCTCCCAAGTCCACAATGACCTGAGGTGGTAGCGCCTGATAAGGGTCCTATGTATGGGTTTAATAAAACTAAACCATGCTTCTTTCACTATTCTGATTTTTGCATTTAAACTGCGTATTTATGCTAAACTGAATTATTTAAAATATAACTTTTTCGACACTGGAACTGCGTACTAGTGCTGAACTGAATTGCTCGAAATAGAACTGTTTTGACGTCTAAATTGTACTGATGCTGAACTGAATTATCTGAAATAAAACTGTTTTACATTTAACTCTGTGTATTGCCCAGTCGGCTGGGGCTGTAGAATACACTGACTGCACCTCTGTAGAGGGGTAAGACCCCCCTAACGAGTGTCCTGGACATGACACTAAACAATCTGATGGTGAGGTTCCAGCAATGCTGGAGCTTTGGGCAATGCAGAGTACCCCTTCATTGCCATCGCTGCAAGGTCTACTCTGGCCTGGAGTGGTAGCACCTGATAGGGCCCTATCTATGGGTTAAATAGAACTAATAGCATACTTATCCTAAACTGAATTGTTTGAGTAAACTGAATAGCTTGAAATAGAAATGTTTTTGACATTTAAACTGTACTTACATTTAAACTGCGTGCTTATGCTTGACAGAATTATCTGAAATAGAATTGTTTTTCGTCATTAAATTGCTGAATTACTACATATAACTGCTTGAATAGTTTAAAATAGAAATATTTTTGGCCATTAAACTGTGTACTTATGTTAAACTGAATTGTTTTAAATAGAACAGATTATTTACATAAAAATGTATTTGGTATTAAATAACCTACAAAGGTTGATATGCCATAAAAGCCAACAATCCAACCAACCAACTAATCAAAACTAATCTTTCAAAATACCGTAAATTTCGGCGTACAAATCGATGTGGCATATAAGTCGACCTCAAGATTTTTAGATCAATATTCTGGGTTTGATCTGTACCGTCTGCATATCCATCTCGGTGTTAACTTGTTAAGTATGTTCATCAAACTTGAGTTTGATTGGAAATGCTTGGTCTTGTGACCTGGAGTTATGATAAGCTGCGTATTTCATTTGTTAGGAGTACTGTTCCTCTGGTTTACTCCTGTGAGTTTAAGGTTTGGATCTTTCCCTGGTGTATAAGTCGACCCTTAATTTTGTAGAATTTTTTTCAGGTTTTAGAAAGCCAACTTGTATGCCTCAATTTACGGTAAGTTTTCAAGATTGGAGATCTTCATTTTTTTTTTCTTTTACTCATTTCTAACTTTTCCGTTTCTTTTTCTATCATTTCTCTTCCTATCATTTTTCTTCCTTCCTTCCAGTCTATTAAAGGAAACGCGCATAAAAGATTCGTATTTTTCTTTTTTTCTTTTTTTCTTTCTTTCTTTCTTTCTTATAAAAATTAATCAGTATCACTTGACTGAAACCATCCAATGAAAGCCATAGTCTTAGATTGACCCTGAGTTTTAACTCAGGGTCAATCTAAGACTATGGCTGTCCATCATACTGGCTGACACAGTTTTATTTTTCAACTCATGACTTAGCTTGAATGTGAGTTTGTTTGTCTGTTTGGGTTTTATGGCATATCAAACTTTGTAGGTTATTCAATACCAAATTAATTTTATACAATTTAACAATTGTATTTCAAACAATTCAGTTTAGCATAAATACACAGTTTGATTGTCGAAAAAATTTCTATTTCAAGCTATTCCTTTTAGTTAAACAGACAATTTAATCAAGTATTAATATAGTTTTTGTTTACACATAGTTAAATGTAAAAACAGTTCTATTTCAAACAAGCTAGTTTAGCATACGAAAACAGTTTCATTTCAATCAATTCAGTTTAGCATACGTACGCAGTTTAAATGTCAAAAGAATTCTATTTCAAGCAATTAAGGTAAGCATAAGGACACACTTTAGTTCTACTTGACCCACAGGTAGGACCGTATCGGGTTCTATAACTCTAAACCAGTGTGAACCTGGGAGCGGAGGCAATAAAGGGGTACTCTATATTCCCCAAAGCAACTGCATTCTGGAGCATCACCATCAATTATATTAGTGTCATAAACAGGACACTCGTTGGGTGAATGTTACCCTTCTGCAGAGATGAAGTCGGTGCATTCTACACCCCAGTCTACTTGGCAAAATGTGTATATATGTGTTTGTGCATGTATATATATATATATATATATATGCAAACACACATAAACACACACACACACACACACACACACATATATATATATATATATATATATATATATATATATTTCCATACACAAACATATATATACACATTTTTATATAAGAGCTCTATCCTTGATATTGAGCACTCTTCATATTATATTGCACTTACTTCGATACATACCCACAAAGTGATTTGTGACCTACAGCCCTCTTATAATATATATATATATATATATATATATAGGCAGACAGTAAGTTAAATAAGGTTTGTTCTGTACAATACAGTATATTACAGGAATATCTATGTAAATTGCATTAGTTTAAGATAATTTTTTGAGTATTTTTTTTTTTACTCAAATAAAAATGAATGTATATACTTATTCATGTAATCGCAAAGAAAACGTTATTATTTGATATCCAACCCCACCTCTCTCTCTCTCTCTATATATATATATATATAGATATATATATATTGAGATAGAGAGAGAGGAAGAAAGAGAGATAGAAAGACATAGAGAAAGAGAGAAAGAGGGAGGAGATAAATTTTTGGCATATCAACTCATAGATTATTTGAGGGTGGAAGAGCCATGAAAGGAAAACAAAAAAAAAACTGAAAGTATATACACATACGCAGACAGAATGGCTGACACAAACACATAAACACATTAAATTCACTCAGAAGGGAAAAAACAAAGAAAGAGAGAAAAACACCATCAGATACGAACATTTTTAACGGAACTGATAATTCGCAGACACAAATCCTGGAATTAAAAAGAATCACATCCTTATCAAAACAGTCATCACTTCATAAATCACTAAGAACACAAGTCATCACTTCATAAATCACAAAGAACACTTTTACTTTCTGAAGACGTCGTAAAACGCCAGAAACATGTGTTGAAGAAAAAATAAATAGCATAAAAACGAATCCTCTTATGAACATATTCATTTAAAAGTATATATATATATATATATATATATATATATATATAAATTCCAGAGACAATAAGTTGGGAATTATTCAAAGTGAGAATATAAGAGAGGTTTCATATCATTCTCCAGAAGTGCTCGATGTATAAGACGGTCCATTGAGTTATTATTCCAATTATATCACACACACACACACACACACACACACACACACACACACATATATATATATATATATATATATATATATATATATATATATGCATATTGTGTTTCAGAAAAAATCATATTTTTGTAATTTAATAACTTATCTGATTTTCGTTTAAATGATCTCAAATTTTAATAGCACTTGTAAAAATATATTTTATTTTCACTTTTTTCTTTTTTGATCATAGAAATGTCATTCTCTGGAAATAAAAACGTATTTAAGCATTAAACATGGACCTTTCAGCTGTTTCTACATAAGCCACCAAAACTTGAGA
>OY757940.1:61558689-61563689 GCA_963585895.1 Sepioteuthis lessoniana
TATTTTCTGCAGAATTCTCGGTTGAATTTTCTTTCAGTTGAATTTTCTTTCAATCGAATTTTTTGGGTAGAACTTCAGTAGTCGACTTTCATTTATTTTTACTTTTATTTCTTGGGGAGCTCCGTTCATGAAGCGAGTAATGAAACCCATCTGCTGGTTTAAGTTTTCGTGCCGCAGTTTGGGTCCCCGAATTCGTACTGATGTTCTGAATCGTAGTTCAAAAAGAGAAAGTCTCTTTTTGGTGCTGCTCTGTCTGGGATTAATTCTCCCTTCTCTTTCTGTTTCAGTATCTATCTATCTATCTATCTATCTTCACACACTCATACACACAGATGTACACATTTAATGGAGGTGCTCGTAGTGTAATGTTTGTCGTCGTTGGAAATAGACACAGTGACCCGAGTTCAAAACCTGGACGGGGCTGTCGGCATTTCACATAGCTCAGATTCCCTTTGAGAATGTATGACTCCGACTATTCCCTCTCCAGCTACGGATCAAATAGTAGAGTAGACTGTGCTCTTTAGCCTTGATGGTTAATACACACATGCACATACATATATGCGTTTGTGCATTTTGTATATATATATATATATATATATATATATATATATATGTATATGTGTATATATATATATATATGTGTGTATATATATATGTGTGTGTATATATATATACATATATATATATATATGACGTATTTATTCTATTGATTATTCTAGGTAGCCATATTCCAGTATATATGTTTTTGGGCAGTGAAAGAGATAGAAATTGAGGCAAATGTATAGAGAATGATAGAAAGGCACAGCCGAAAAGAAAGGGTCACTCTATTTGATGTGGATTTAAGTTATCAAATAATAATGAATGATTTATTCAATCAAATTTATTTCACTCCAGCACAAACAAAAAGAAGACCTTAGAATTAAAAAAAATATTTTGACCTAAGCAACTGCGGTCTAACTTCAACTGTTCAAATTTCATCTTTTGTTTGGTTTGAGTTTTTTTTTTTTTCAACAAAATAATCTTCGTCATTTTAAGTCTTTTCTTAACACTATTAAAGTGTCAAGAAAATGGAATAGAAAGTATAATTGTGAGTTAAATAGAAAAATATAATTGAAGTATTTAACAAGTTAAAACAGGCTAATGGAAATTCATTCTATGTGCTGTGGATAAGTTGCATGCTGGTTTTAATAAAACTGGGTTTGATAAATAATTTCTGTGTGTTATTGATCTCTATTACTGTTTTGTTCTTAAACGTGTTAAAAGAAATCCTATGTGTGATTTTATATAGAAATCAATTAAAATAATGATAAATGTAATCTTTTCATATGTGTGATTTAATTTCTTTAGTCTTTCTTATTTAATAGAATATTCTCTGGCATTAAATCTTAAATATTTGCGTCAGTTTGAGGATGCTAGTTAAAATAGTTGTATTTTCGAATGGTATCCATGAATAGATTATTATATTTCTCAAGCATTTAACGTGATATCTTTACAGAGATGATTTTAGTGGCATTATTCAAAATCAATAATATCCTTCCTAATATTATTTATTTGCTATCGTATTACGGCATATTACAAAATCTAACAAAAATATGCTATCGATCATATGGAAATCAGACCTGACCGATAAAATGAAACGCAGTTTCTTCCAAGCAGCTATCGTATCGATACTGCTGTATGGATGCACTACTAGGACGCTAACTAAAGGGCTGGAGAAGAAGCTAGACGGCAATTACACAAGATTGTTGCGAGCAATCTTGAACAAGTCCTGGTGACAACACCCAACGAGGCACCAACTATACGGCCACCTGCCTCCTATCACGAAAACTATCCAATTTAGATGGACCAGATATAGGAGTACTACAAGGGGACACGCTGGCCCCGTACCTCTTTATCATTTGTCTAGACTACGTACTTAGAACATCAATTGACAAATCAAAGAGAATGGCTTTGAACTGACGAAGAAAAGAAGCAGAAGGTACCCCGAAAAAACAATTACCGACGCCGACTACGCCGATGACATAGCGATACTGGCAAATACACCTGACCAGGCCGAAACACTTCTGCATAGTTTGGAACGAGCAGCAGCAAGCATAGGCCTCTATGTTAATGCACACAAAACGGAATATATGTGCTATAACCAAACGGGGGACATCTCCACTCTAGAAGGAACCCCTCTTAAACTGGTAGACAAATTCACTTATCTAGGAAGCAGCGTTGAATCAACCGAAAAGGACATCGAAACGAGGCTAACGAAAGCATGGACAGCTATCAATAGGCTATCGATTATATGGAAATCAGACCTAACCGATAAAATGAAACGCAGTTTCTTCCAGGCAGCGGTCATATCGATACTGCTATATGGCTGCACTACATGGACACTAACAAAACGGCTGGAGAAGAAGCTAGATGGCAATTACACAAGAATGCTGCGTGCAATCCTGAACGAGTCCTGGCAGCAACACCCCACAAGACACCAACTGTACGACCACCTGCCCCCTATCACGAAAACTATTCAAGTTAGACGAACCAGACATGCAGGACACTGCTGGAGAATCAGAGATGAACTCATAAGAGATGTACTCTTATGGATCCCCACACATGGCCGCGCAAAAGCAGGACGTACATTCAGCAGCTATGTGAGGATACGGGATTTTGTCCTGAAGACCTACCTAGGGCGATGAACGATAGGGAGGAGTGGCGAGAGAGGGTCAGGGATATCCGTGCTACCAGCGCGATATGATGATGATGATGAGACATGCAGGACACTGCTGGAGAAGCAGGGACGAGCTCATAAGTGATGTACTCCTATGGACCCCCACATATGGCCGAGCAAAAGCAGGACGACCACCTCGAACATACATACAGCAGCTATGTGAGGATACGGGATGTAGCCCTGAAGACTTGCCAGAGGCGATGAACGATAGGGAGAAGTGGCGAGAGAGGGTCAGGGATATCCGTGTGTGTGGCAGGACATGATGATGATGATGATGATGATGATGATGATAAGCATATTACATCTCAATTATACATCTTGGAATTTTCGTTCGTGTCTATTTCCTATTCATAAGTGTTATTCAATATATAAAGGGAATTTGGATGGAAAAAGCAAAATATATTTTTCCGTAATTTTTTTCCTTAAATTTAAACTCTGTATAGTTTGGAATTGTTTCACAGCAAAAATGATTTCAATCTTGCACAGATATTTCCTTTAATGCTATTCAAAATGGCAGCAAATCAAACAGAGTGTTCCAGACATCAACAAAGACCTTCCCTCATATTTTTGATGGTTAAAAATGTGTAGTCTCATAATAGCTTGCGACAAAAAGATCTTACTTTCTCAGTTCTTCTATATCGAAATCTGAAAATGGCTTGCGACAAAGAAATCTTACTTTCTCACAGTTTCTCTGAACAAAAATTCTCTTAAATTTGATTTTGCTTTACATCCTACCCGTCCAGAGAGGTTGGTAAATACGCGCAAATAGATTATGGCTATCGTTGTATGAAGTAAGCACGGCGGTGCGAGTTCAGATACTGTTGAAGGTTGTTTGGATTTCACATAATGCAAAATTAGATAATGACAAAGGCATGTACACGTCTAATCTCCCTTCAGCTCTGAATAAATAAGAGGGCAACTTTATTATAATAATCAGTCTAAGAGAAAGTAAACTCTGAATTTAAAGCCTTATAAAACCACATAAAAACTTACCTTGTGTCTCATCCAGCTCGTGCAGAGAGGTTATGTATATGAAAATATGTAGCAGAGTTGCCGAGATGGTTAAATATTTTATTGCCTGGTTTGGTTGGGCCACGGGTTCTTCAGTTGGGGGTTGGGTTGGCTGAGGTCTTTGAGCGGAGATGTAAGTCAAATTAGAAAGTTTAAGCAAGTACACAACGTTTAACACAGGAATGTCAAAATGTAAACAAAATGGGTTCATATCTTTTTTTGTGACAGGTTTGACTGGAAAAGTAAAAACAGTGAATTTTGGATACGTGAGAGATGACGCAATAACTCAGCAAGATGACATCACCTCAACCGATTACCTGAATTTAGATATAAAAAAACTAGAAAATTTTGAAAAAGTAGTCAGATAACCATTCGGTAAGTTAGAAGTTTGCCTTCAGAGAGTTCTGTCACACGGGGGGAGCGTGTCTCTTTGTATCTGTTCATAGACCCTAACATACTCTCTCTCTCTCTCTCTCTCTCTCTCTCGTAACACTTTATGCAGTCTGAACATCGAACAATCAATGATTGTTAATAGTTGATGGAGAGTTCTTCTTGTTTTTGAGTTGCTAACACACAGGCAACTTTGTTCCAACGGATCACCCCGACCGTCAGAAAGAAATTCCGGATGGATTGTGTCATTCCTTGTCTGCGGATCTTTCAAACACAGCGTGGGTACTGACAGGAGTGATAAACGAACTATCCGAAAATGAGATAGTATTGTATCAGATATACGCAGATAGACATATTTATAGCATATCGATAAATCATATATATATATATATATATAGCGTGAAATGTAAACAAACGAAAGCTAATACGTAAGCGTTATAATTCCTGAGCTGACGTATGTCACCGAAATAGCTAAGTGGTTAGATACCATGTCTAACAAAAGTTAGGCGGGTTTCGATCCCAGCTTGAAGCGTGTCTAGCCACACTGGAGAGTTGTGATACAACGAAACAGTCTGTTCGTGGATGACAACATCTATATCTATCTATCGATATATATATATATATATATATATATATATATATATATATATATATATATATATATATATAACTTGATTAATTGTATATCCTCGAAGGAAATGGATACCGTGATCAGAGGTCAAATCCTACACAAGGCTGTGCACATTTTAGATACCGCTAATACCTTTGGAAAACATATGAATCTAATTATCCTCCATCTTGCTATGGGTAAAATATGAGGAATCTTTAGACTTCGTATGACTATCAGTCTTGAAAAAAACCCTGTATTTAAACCTCTTAAATT
>OY757940.1:61566189-61618689 GCA_963585895.1 Sepioteuthis lessoniana
AATAATAAATACACATTTTGACAATATCACTTTATAAAGATCCTCTGAAGTTTCCTGATAAATGTCTTGGTTTCAGGTTGGATTTGGTAGATGAATTTACCAAAATTGTCCCGAGCGCTTTAAAAATGCATGCAACCCTTGATGATGGCCTATGAAAGGTCCAAAAGCGCTCTGGACAATTTTGGTAAATTCATCCACCAATTCCAACCTGAAACCAAGACACTTATCAGGAAACTTGAAAGGATCTTTATAAGATTATATAGACAAAATGCACTAATTAAGTAATCAGACATACCTAGATGAAAGACAGCTGCCTAAGTTCACATATTTTAAATATACAAATACACTTATGGGTTCAGTTCTACAATAATATCTAAAGTATTACGATTATTTTTTCCTGATCCCAGTCTGTTATTTAGGATTTCCAGTGTCAGCTCACAAACATCGGACGGGAAGCGAGGGACATTGTGTCTTGGCAATTCTAACTTAAGGTGAGATAATTTGTCTCATTAGGGAAGTGTGTCCGCACGTGATACATAAAAACGAGTTATGATTCATTTATTTGTATGATTTGAATAATCCAATGTCCCTAGAATTATGGAGTATTTTTTCCTTAAGCTTTGTCATCTGATAAATGACCTAAGATATTTTTTGTGTCTACTCTAAGAAATTAATTGTTTTTTCCAGCAGTTTAATATGCTCAGAGTATTAGAGATTACATTAAAACATTATTTAAAGTCTTTTGTGGGGATTTGGAGCACAAGAAACTTAATTTCGGAGTAAACTGCTATGAATCAATGTCTGTCTTCGATTATACTTTTTGAGCCGATACGTGGGTATGACTGGGGTTGAAACTTCAAGGTATTTAAGTCATCCATTTGTTCCCACTTCATCACTTGGTAAATGAATTCGTTTTCCACCTTTGATTAAGCACTTCCTCCTCAAGATCTAATTACAAAGTCCTCTGCAATTAGCTGAAAGAGAGAGAAGTTCAAATTCAAAACCATTTTTTTTCTTTTAGCATCGGAGAAATTCTTGGAGATTCTGCAAAAACGATTGAGCATTAATTTGAAATATAGATCACAAAAACTATCCAAGTTAGACGAACCAGACATACAGGCCACTGCTGGAGAAGCAAGGACGAACTCATAAGTAATATACTCCTATGGACCCCCACATATTGCGAAGCAAAAGCAGAACATACATACACACATACATCAGCTATGTTAAGATACGGGATGTAGCCCTGAAGACCTGCCAGAAGCGATGAACGATAGGGAGAAGTGGCGAGGAAGGATCAGGGATATCCGTGCTTGCAGCACGACATGATGATGATGATGATGATGATCTCTCTCTCTCTCTCTCTCTCTATATATATATATATATATATATGTGTGTGTGTGTGTGTGTGTGTGTGTGAGAGAGAGAGAGAGAGAGAGAGAGAGTGGGGAGAGAATGTGCGTGTATGTATGTATGTATGTATGTGTGTGTGTATGTGTGTTTAACAAGATAGAGCTATTTCCACATTAAGTGGTAAGCATCTGTAATTAGAAGACATGTTTTTATACCTTGGCAGCAATATCTCAAACTTATTAATCCGTAAATGAACATCATAGCGCGACAGGAGCTCGAACTCGTTCATTTTGCGGCTGCAATCCAGTACTTTGACCATAAAACCGCGGGAACTCTCTCCACCAAAATGAAGGCTGGCATCGAAATGAGTTACTATTAGTAATTAATTAAGACCTATATGCACGACCATAATCAGGCAAACACACACACACACACACACACATATATATATATATATATATATATATAAATTACACTGAAGTTCGGCTTATTGACATCTTGGTGAAAGAAAGCATTGGAAACATTAAGTTGATTAATTTTGAAGTTCAAGTTTCATTAAGACAAGTTAAGTCTTGGAATATGAACCTTCATGAAATGTAAATATCATCTGATGATGACCAAAGGCCGAAATCGGACAGGAATAATATATATATATATATATATATATATATATATATATATGTGTGTGTGTGTGTGTGTGTGTGTGTGAGTGTGTGTGTGTGGTGTCCAGCAAAATGATCCCCCAGATTTACATTTGTTCTTCCCAATCGATAGTTATGGTGACCTTTGTCTTTAAACAGTAGCCATGCAGTTTCAGTTATTCTCGGGGTGGAGAGTGGCGACCATCAAGCGTTACTACTTGAAAGTAATCCCACAACGTGATCACACTTTGTCTCTCTCTCTCTCTCTCTCTCTCTCTCTCTCTCTCTCTCTTTCACACACACACGCACACACACACACATGCTTGTATATATATATATATATATATATATATATATATATATATATTTGAACTAAAAATAGATATTCCCTTTTTGCTATTGTATCGTAACTTTCATTGTCTTCTATGGAATCAAAGAAGCAATCATCAAATCAAGCTTTATTTGTCTTATTCAGGTCAGTATTTAAACACTCTTAACTCATCAAACGCTTTTTAAATGCTTGTTGATTCTTATCTGATTAGATAAATAGATAGAAAGATCAACGAGGGATGGTTATTTAAGCATCTTATGTAAACATAATAAATATTTAAATTAATTTTCTTTCTTTTTATATACATCGGCCAATGTGTATAAAAAGAATTTAAAAAAAAATTAAGTTGGAATATTCGCTTTTATTATCGGTTCGAAAACTGCGGAATAAGATAAACGTCATGAAACATTTGAATATTTAAGCCAGACTACTGTTCTTAAAAAAGGAAAAATAAAAGCAAAAATGAATACCAAAAATGAAAGCAATAACAAACTGACCTATTACCTACGATCACATCCAGATGATCCGCGCAATCACACAACGATTACTAATCTAAGAGAACCCAAATCGACCGTGTAAATAAGACGCTGTCTTAATGTGTAAAGGCTCGCTGCACAAGCCAACATAGACATGTCAAACACGAGGAAGCAGAACAGTTTGAAAGTTTTGCAAAAGGGAATCAACTAAGGAACTGAAGGCAAGGTTCAAAGTTTACTTCAACCCAGCAATAATTCAACGCATCATTCATTTTTTTAAATTTTAATATTTTCATATTTAGAGAATATATATATATATATATATATATATATATATATGTACAAACACACATACACTCACACACACACACACACACACACACACACACATATATATATATATATATATATATATATATATATATATATATATATATATATATATATATATATATATGTAAAGAATAAGATTGTCAGGACGTGGACAAATTTGAGTTCTAAGAAGGGACACCAGGTAATTGTAAAATATATAGAATTGAATGTCTATTTGTATTTTTTCTTTTAGAATGTAAATTGAAAAACGATATATTTTATATATTTATGTTTTGTCATGTGGAATGATTTTATTACATAGTTATTTTCTTTACAATTTTTCTTCATTTTGCTGAGTTCAGGATCCTAACGAGTGTAGGAAAACTGACACAGGACATTTACTTAGGACGTGCTTGTCAGAATGGTAAAAATCTATTAGATTCAGCCCATTATGTGTCATTCAAACGGGAGGCCAGAGAAAGAGTTAAAGAAGCAATGGGGGTACGCAATCACAGAGCTTTTTTTTCTGATGGGTTTTCCAAAAGACAAAGAATTTTAGGCCAAAAGTAGCTTCAATAAAGATTGAATAGTGGGCATTATATTTTCTGATTCAGTGGTTTCCGGTGATTTCAATGGTTTCTTAAGAAAACGTAGAAAAAAAAAACAATATATAACCACAAAAAATATCTGCACGTCATTCATAACCGGATTCATAACCGGACCATACTTAATAAGTAGAGTATTCGCCAATGATCCGCGAGACTGGAGTTCAATCCCAGGTCGAGTCATTCCAAAGACTTAAAAATGGTACTTGATGCCGCCTTGTTTAACACTCAGTATTACAAGGTATGGATCAAGGGTATAAGTGGAGCAATCCAGGGAATAGAGTCGAGCGCTTCCTTACACCACGGTGTAGTAGCTATTGAAAAGGGAACCTTTGGGTCACACTCTAGTAAGGTGGCAAACTTTCCTTTTTTATAAATACTAGATAAATATATATGTTCATCGGTCGATAAACATACATACATATATTTATAGATGTATATGCCGTGCTGTAATGGTTACCGTCGTAGAAAATAGACAGGGCGACATGAGTTTAAATCGCAGACAAGAGTGTTTGCATTTCACATTACAACTCTATCCTCAGGAATTGTATGAATCCAGTTATTCTTCCTCCTCCAATAGGCAGACTGGGCAATATAACCTGGGTCTTGCAACCGGTTTACAAGAAGGGAACCACTGAATTCAAACTAGTTGAACTCCGCTAAAAATTGGCTGTCTCATCCTGCTCGTGCGGAGGGGTTGTCAAATACACGCTTACATTAATAGCCATGCATTTACATATTTGTATGTATGTATGTATCAACCTCCACCAGAAAGGACTGGTTATGACACAAGGACAGAACTATATAGCTTATATGTTAGGGTTTTTTTTCCCTCTAGATTGGTTGCTGAAACAAGGTTAAGGAATAGGGACTGCTCTACTAGTTACCCAGTGCATTAGGGTAGGTTTATGGATTCATTGCCTTTTCAAAAGTACTAGGGCAAAATGAAAACCTATTCAGCCACCTCCGGTTTTTGAACACTTGTCTCCGATTCCAATTCTAACAAGGATAACCGTTACACTTAGCCTAAGGAAATTGATTTGGCTAGCTGAGTTCAAATTCCGAATGAGACTGCTGTTTAATTGGAGAAATTAGCTTTTTCTTCTTCTTCTTCTTCTTCTTCTTCTTCTCTTCTTCTTCTTCTTCTTCTTCTTCTTCTTCTTCTTATTATTATTATTATTATTATTATTATTAGAAGAAGAAGAAGAAGAAGAAGAAGAAGAAGAAGAAGAAGAAGAAGAAGAAGAAGAAGAAGAAGAAGAAGAAGAAGAAGGATAAGTTTTAAAAATTAGAAATCAACTTTGTAGGATATGTGTCCACGGTATGAGAGTAGATTAATATCATCAGGTCAGAAAAAATGGTCGAGTCATCTTGAGAAAATTGGTCACGATTTTTGACAATGGTGTTAATCTCTTACTAAGATTGTAATTCCTTTTAAGTGATCCAGAGTCGTGAGTTCCCTAGAGGACACATGATTCCTTTGTTTGTCGGTAGAAGTTACCAGTTAAAAAGATAGTCGTTTTGAACTTTGAATTACCTTCCCACAAATTCGTGCCTACTTTTTGTTCTCTTTCTTTGACAGTTTGCGAATTAATTCATGTGTTAACTGTTTCATTTCTATCAACACAACTGACAATTCTCCTATTTATTATCAATATTTCATTTGAAATAATAATTCATTATGGAATTAATTTTGCCGAAAATGAAAGAAATTCAGTTTATAATCATAATTATTTTTCTTCTTTTCAGTGTTGAACCATCAGCGTTATCTGATCGTCTTTTAATGTTGTTTGAGTGACAACAAGTCTTTTCAAGTTTCCTAGACTTTTCACCAGAATTCTGGCAGATCACAGCAATGCTGTAGTTTAGATAGTCTTGGTTCGTCTTCTGATTTCCTGCTTTTCCAGTATCCTTTCCAAGACTTCATCATCATCATCATCATCATTTCGTGCCGCTAGCACGGATATCCCTGACCCTCTCTCGCCACTTTTCTCTATCGTTCATCACCTCTGGTAGGTCTTCAGGGCTACATCCCGTATCCTCACATAGCTGCTGAATGTATGTTCGTGCTGGTCGTCATGCTTTTGCCCTGCCATATGTGGGTGTCCATAGGAGTACATCACTTATGTGCTCGTCCCTGTTTCTCCAGCAGAGTCCTGCTTGTCTGGTTCGTCTAACTTGAATAGTTAATGTGATAGGAGGCAGGGGTCCGTATAGTTGATGTCTTGTGGGGTGTTGCCGCCAGGACTTGTTCAAGATTGCTCGCAGCATTCTTGTGTAATTGCCGTCTAGCTTCTTCTCCAGCCGTCTTCCTTGCGTCCATGTACTGTATCCATACAGCAGTATCGATACGACAGCTGCTTGGAAGAAACTGCGTTTCATTTTATCGGTTAGGTCTGACTTCCATATAATCGATAGCCTATTGATAATATAATATAATATAATATATATAACAACCAGCCAACTGGCACAATTGTTAAAGTATTTACCAAATGTCCGACAAACCAGGGTTCATCTTAGTTCGAGTAATACAAAGACTCAAATATAGAACTTGATGCCGCTTTGCTTAATGTTCAGCATTATAAGGTACGTATTAAGGGTAAATACATTCATTTTCGAACTAAATCCTTAGGGAAAGATATAAACCCCTTTGTCCTCTAAGCTAATTATTGAATAATACTATTACAATTCTAAAATGATGATTTGACAAAAAATAAACCATGAATAAATAGGTAGAAATTTATATATATATATATATATATATATACTGTAATATCTAATCAATTAATGCAATGAATATAGATATTACGAAAATGGCTAAAAATCTGACTTTTCCACGGAAATTATTTATTTGATTGAATAGATGGAACCAACATTTTATTTGCCTTTTTTTTTAATAAATAGAAAGGCACAACATCCTAAAATTCTACTTCTGTCATTTATCTTCAGAATTAATATTAAGAGGTAAATGTATCAATCTTGAAAAATATGTTTTGTTAAAAAATCACACTTTTAAAAGAACTGTTACACAAAACAATCAAAGTTTTTCAATTTTGCATTGAATAATGTCCAAAATCCGAATCCGAAATTCTACGTCTTGGACACTATGGGAACAAAGTTTTTGTCTTTCTTTAATTATGTCCGCTATCCACCATTGTTTGAATTTAATTTTATGTGATCTACACAGTTATTGTTTGGTTTCATTTGAATTTACGGCATATCAACAATTGTCAGTTTATAAGGCCAAAACCGGAATATTCATATACATTAGATATATAAAAAGTTTCTTTGGTGCCCCTCGGTACCTACTACATTGACCACCACCAGTGGTCGACTCTTGCTGCTGACCATCAGGCCCCGCCGCCCCACAGTTCACTAGATCGTCTTCACATTTGAGGACCACGCATCTGCCTAGTTAGCCATCAGCATGCCTGCAGTCGACGTAGACAACCTCCTTCATAAATCTTCGTTCGCGAAGTATAGCCAAGTGAGAGAGAGAGAGAGAAAGAGAGAGAGAGAGAGAGAGAGAGAGAGAGAGAGAGAGATGATATGTCAACAAATTTAAAGTCAACAATATGAAATGGTTCCAAGTATTGCTATGTATAACTAAGAGTTCATCAGTCATTTGTTTACACACAGTTCTATTTCTAACAATTCAATTTAGCATCTCATTTGTTTGCCTCAGTTTAAATGTCAGTTTAAATGTCAAAGTTCTATTCAAACCAGGTTGCAACCACTCCGAGTCAGAGTGGACCTGGAGTGATAGCAATGAAGGAGTAGTCCATATTACCCAACGCATTAATGGAGCCTCACCATTATATGGTTAAATGCCATATCCAGGACACTCGTTGTGGATGGTTCTTACTAATCAGCAGAGTTTCAGTCTGTGTATTCTACAGCTCTAGTCGACTGGGCTCAGTTTAGTATATAAGAATGAACGCTGTTCAGTAGGAAGCCAGATGCGTACAACAGTTAACCATGTATTATTACGTAATAGAAAAGTGTTGGATTGAGGCCTCGTAGGAAACAGGTTCGAGCTCCAGTTGCTATTTAGCGTTCAGTTTCGGACAAATACCCTTGATAAAGTATGAGCCTCCGTATCTCACAAGTTGTAGTTTAAATATTGCTACTTTTGTGTCTTCTACAAGGTTGTCTTTATCATTAAATAACCCAGAAAAGTTAATATGATATTATAAAGAACAAAAGACAAAACTGAATTATCATAATAAAGATATATTAACACGTTCCGGTAGTAGATGGTTCATGCTATATTTTGGTTAATCATTGATTAGAAGGTGCTCATGGTATAACTGCTATCGTTCTGGGAGATGGACATGCCATTTAGAGTTCAAATCTAGGACGAAGCAGTTTGGATTTCACATAGACCTAATAGCCTTGAAAAAGGTATGCATCGAACTATACTCTATCCGGCTTTGGAAAAACCCTTGCAGACTGGTCTCTTTTAATCTTGATATTACGACCAGTCTAGGAGAAGGAAAAATATGAATTCAAACCTAATTACACTCCTTAAAATCGGCCTTGTGTCACATGCGGCTCATCTGAAGAGTGTGCTTAATACATATATTTTTTTTGCTTGTATGAACCGACCTATCAGTCGGTCGTATCATATTGAATATGAAAGGATACTACATCGAGCCAAACGGATACTATAACAGTTGTTTGGTATTTTGTATTATATATATATATATGAAATCCACATGGACATACTAAGTTACCAGTTTATCTTTAATAAAATGATCCTGTTGATGAGGGTCTAGTGCTGGAGAAGTGTGGAAAGTGGAATACCCATGCCTGCCATTATTCCCATTTCCACTCTAACTAAGAGTAAAAAAATCTGTCAGGATCATATCTCTGCATCAAGTGGATCTGTTTAAAAATATTTCTATTTAAAAGAAATACTTGATACCATATAACCCTACATTATTTGCATTAAAAATAGTTACTTCAGGACACCATTGTTTGCTTAGAATTATTATTAGGTTTGGTTTGGTTTGGTTTGTTGGGTTTTATTTAACGACAAATCCATTTTTATGTAAATAATCTGTTTTATTTCAAACAATTCAGTTTAGCATAAATACACAGTTTAATTGTCAAAAATATTTCCATTTCAAACTATTCAAGCAGTTATATGTAACAATTCAGTTAAGTATAAAGACAGTTTTAATGTCGAAAAACAGTTCTATTTCAAATAATTCAGTTAAGCATAAGTACGCAGTTTAAATGTAAGTACGGTTTAATTGTCAAAAACATTTCTATTTCAAGCTATTCAGTTTATTTAAACAATTCAGTTTAGCATAAGTATGCTGTCAGTTCTATTTAGCCCATAGATAGGGCCCTATCAGGTACTACCACTCCGGGCCAGAGTGGACCTGGGAGCGATGTCAATGAAGGGGTCGGTGTATTCTAACGCCCCAACCGACTGTGCAAAGAAATTATTATTAGTTACTTGAAACCATATAACTATGCAAAGAAAAGAACATTATTAAATAGAAATAATTACTTAAAGCGATTTAATAATTTTTCGTCAATAGGAACACGTGAAACCATAAAAGTGGCTTCAAATTATCTGTATTATATTATTACTCTTGATAAATAACTATGAGCAAAAAGCTCTTAATAAATTACCGTACAAAAATAAAAACGCCCTGACACCCGGGACGGTAGAATACACCAACTTCACGTTTTCAGAGGCCTCCGGTTTGCCGTGATTGGTAATCCGTGTTACTTATGGACGGGATTCTGGTGGTTTGGCAGTACTTGGCTCGGCAGCCAAGTGGTCAAGTCACTCGCAACATACCACTTTATCCCTTACTAGGCTTGACTGGCAGTCGGACAAGCCAGATCGATCAATCAGCTGGTCGTGTCAAGAGCTAGCACCTATTTGTGTCATCTCGACCTTACTTTTCAGTATGCTCTTGCAGCGAATTCCCAACCCTTATCTTTTAAGAGCTAGAAGGCGGGGCTGATGGTCAATTCTGTTGAGAGAATAGGAATTTGACCATTGCTGAAAACCTGTAATCGGCAACATCTGGAAAATCTACTCCCCACGCGAGTATACTGGTAGTGTATCCCTATCTCAACCAAGGCGAATGGGTCTCTCCTTGGTACATTCCAAACACGTTTGACTCCGTGGTAGGTAGTGGAGCAGAAGGCCTGCGAAAAAATTAACATTACTCATGGCATCTTCAAACAAAAAACAAACGAAATCTACTCGAATCAGACTCGGAGAATGAGGTAGCAAACTTCCCCAGATTAATTGTCATTGAATATTAGGAGGACGCCAGCCTTGCAAGGTTCTCTACTTTCCTCATAGAAAACGTTATAAAAACAAGAGCTAACCCAAAAAAAACGTGAGAAAAACAAGAAACAGAAACCTTGTTGTGGTGGATAGCTGGAGGCAGGCAGAATACATATCAGAATGAAAACTTTTCATACTACAAAATGCAGAGCATACCCGCTCGAAAGACTTAACACTTCCAAAGGAATTATCAGGAGTATGGAGTTGGCGTTGGCTACAGCGGAGGCCATGTCAGCAGCCCTGGGAAAACAGTGAGTGAGAAATATTAGAAGAATCACCATTAAAAAAGGCGAAGAACGAACCAGACCAACACTTACATTTTGACATTTAACCAGCCCCATACTCCCAAGGAGTGAAGATCGGCTATTGTCTTGAGAGAGTTGGACAGTACGTTCAAGCACCCTTGAGGTGCTTCAAATACCAAAAAATATAGACAACACAACAAAACTAGCAGAAGACGATAGGCCTGTGCCAAATTCAGTGAAAAGGACTCAGACCACATGAAGAAAGATTGCTTGAAGGAAATAAGAAATGCCAACTGCACGACAAGATCATCGGGCTTACGCAACATCTTGCGATGTTTACAAAAAAAGAAAAAAGAAGTAGTTTGTTTACAAATCATGTGTATTTAAGATATAAATCTAAACAGAATTTGGCACGAAAAAACCAACAATATTTTATATGACATAAAACCAAACAAACTTACGAATAATAACTATTTAGCCATCGGTAAACAAATGGCTGATATTAAATTGAATTGTTGGTGTTAGATTGGAATGCTTGAAACCATTTAATCATGGGCAAACAAATGAGCACTTGCTTAAAATGTTATCTTCAAATTATTCGTTAATATATGCAAAAACATACTTTGGTATTAAATAACCTACAAAGGTTGATATGCCATAAAACCCAACAGACCAACAAACCATCAATATGAACTTACAGTAAACGCGATTCTTTAACCACTAGGGATAAAAAAACCCTTGCCGAGCAGATATGCCATTAAAATCAATCAATTAATTCATATAAAACAAATGTGTAATTAATATTTAATCCTTGAACCTTTTCTAATTCAAGCATTAATTTCCCAAGGGTCCGGAACATTTTACCATTCTGTGATTTGGTTCGATGAAGGGCATATCTGTCTTCGTGGGTTATTTACAGCCAAAATCATCCTTGTTAAAGAACAAAAGTGGTATCATTTACCTCAAATTTGGCGGAATAATAGTGGTTCATATCTTTCACAAGTGCATTAGTCCAAAATGAATGTATTAATGTGACTGTCGTTCAAACTCGCTTAGAACAATGCTATAATCCAGCTCTTTAGCCCTAACGCCTAAAAGACTTACCTTAGTTCAGAGTGAAAACTTGGCAATATATATATATATATATATATATATATATATATATGTGTGTGTGTGTGTGTGTGTGTGTGTGTGTGTGTGTGTGTGTCCACTATGAGAGCGTGAGGCAACGCCCATAAAAAAATTCAGAACGTGCTTCATTCATTCTGGCTTCCATGTCTAAATAAATAGATAAATAAGCTCGGACATCCAGGCTTTATGTGGAATGGGTGCAAGGAAGGACTTAACTGAAAAAAAAAATCAATGAATATATTTATGTATGTATGCATGCATGCATGCATATATGTATGTATGTATGTATGTATGTATGTATGTATGTGTGTGTCTTGTTTGTGGAATATGTGTAAATATATATATATATATATATATATATATATATATATATATATATATAATTAGATGATGAAAATGCTTCTTTGCTAGTGAGAATGTTTGCTGACTCACACCTGTGACCAAGAGGTATTTCCAAATCGCTATGGCCAGACGTACAACCAATTATAAGAGCGGAAATTAAGAACCCCCCACCACAAAAAAAAAACTAAAAAAAGTGGATAAAATGGCTCTATTAAAACTCACGCATGCGCGCACAAACACACACGCATACATGATATACTGAGAGATGGTCATTGTTTATGCAGGCAAGTGTATAGCCGTTATGAAGTTTATTAAAGAAATGGAATCGTAGATTCGAGTTCAAATTCAGCTTTGTCTACATGCATCAATGCCGTGTTAACTAATGTTTTTCAGCCACGTATGGGTATATAGTCGGACAGTCAGAACAATTTGGATTTGTTAAATGACGATGCTCCTTGATCAGGAAAAACCTGATCGCTCTCTTTGGTTGGTGAAAAATATTTACATGATACGCAGACGACCAAATAATTTTGACTCAACCCTATCAATTCATCAATCCAAACGTCTGCATATATATATATATATATATATATATATATATATATATATGTGTGTGTGTGTGTGTGTGTGTGTGTGTGTGTTTGTGTGTGAGTGTGTGCAGAGGCATAAAACTTATATGCATGTGCACCGTACTAAGGAAGTATATATATATATATATATATATATATATATATATATATATAGATAGATAGATAGATAGATAGAGAGAGAGAGAGAGATGGGTAGATAGATAAAGAGAGAGAGAGAGAGTGTGTGGTTTTAGGGAGAGAGAGGAAATTGGAAAAAACTCGATACAATAACCAGTTGTCTAACTGGCTTTCGTCATATACTAGAACTTTTTGAAATTAGAATAATTATCGTAACATGTTCTAATTGGATTTAAACAATCTACCAATCTATCGATATATCTATCTATCTATGAGTGTGGGTATATATTTGGTGGTTAAATTGTGTGTATATATGCCCGTAATGTTTTAACGAAAATTGGTATATATCTATTATTCATATTATATTTTGGAAATGAAACATCAAAATCGATATTTTTGCATAATTTCAAATCCTATTTTAATCGCTCTCTCTCGCTCTCTCTCTCTCTCTTTCTCTCTATCTTTCACTCCCTTTAGTCTCTCTCTCTCTCTACACACACAAACACACACAAACACACACACACACACACACATACACACACACACACACACACATATATATATATATATATATATATATACACCGTCTGAAGATGTTAATCAAATCTCATGAAATTCAAGATTTCAACTTTGGTTTGAAAAATTGTCAAATTTTAAACAATGAATTTATATATCAAAACAAAGCCTGAATTAGATTTTTAAGATCGTATCAATATGTTCTATTGAAAACATCTAAATTATTTGATATATTCTGCTGTCTGAACTTATTAGGCAAAAAACTAAATAACATTTTACTCCAGTAAAAAGGTTATAAAATTATCAAAAAATGACCAATACCTATCAAATAACAAATAACAAACACATGATAAGTCTTGGAATCCCTTACAATTCAATTTCGTTATTCGAAACATAAAGCCAGTAATCTATTATCCATTGATTTTGTTCATTTTTTTTATTATCCATTGATTTTGTTAACTTTTCCAAAAAGATATTCTTAATTGCTTCGGATAGGCCTGCTCTGTTTTTAATTTGTTTTCCACCTTCATATAATTTCATCTTTAAAATTGATCGTTGATTTTCGATTGAATTCACATCCGAACATGATGATGGCCTCTCCATTATCTCTTCTGTAAATCTCATAGAATTTAGGTGCAGAAAATTGAATAAGTATACAGTCGGGCATAAATATAAACTTCATGTTGAAACTGCATGACTAAGATTTGTCTCATGCAAACAAAATCTTCCCCTCAAATTGCCGTTAGTTATCACTGTTCAGTTTAAACCCTTCTTTGAACGGGTCAATAATAGTTTGGTCGATAAATCCAGCCATTATCCTCACACTTCGGCTTACTTGTTGCCTTCATTTAGCCATAGGCACGTCTGAATTGGGTTAAGTCTATTCTTTCCTCAATCATCAAGTGTATCAAATATCATAGAAGTTCGTCCGAGAAAATTAATTTAAAGATTCAATTTTCATGTATTTGTTGGGTCAATTTTAACGCTTTGAAGTATTTGCCTTAGCAAGAAGAAGTTTCCAAAATCATTTTCTTTTAATTTACAAAGTATTCTACACCAGTTGTCTTTCTTGACTCCCACAAGGCCAGTTTTTTCAAAGACTTGAGTTCTGTTCAAAAATGTACCACTGCGGTATGAAAGGGAAATTCTTCGACCCTGCTACGACACTGCCATGGTAACAAGTTGACGAACGTGAAAACTATATTAAACTACTCAAAGTTTTATTTACAACTGGGTTGGAAGTTGTCAACGGGTGAAAGAAAGACATTATAGAAGCTAAGACGACGGCGTCAACTAAACAAAAACATGCACCATATCATGGTGGGAAAGGGAGACCAGACACTGACCTTGAATTTTTTCCCGGTACTAACTTGCTTCTCCGCTTGGTCACGTAGTCTAACGCCCCTAGATTAGAGCTCGTAAACTTTCGTCTACTTACATCTTCGTGGTTGGTGTTCTAATAACGTCTTTACCTTACCACTTCGCGCCGCCAACTGCTCATAGGACATTAGTCTTCCCCTCACTTCTGCCTGACATTTCTGGGAGAAACATCCGCTTCCGCTTACTGGGAATGTGTATACAATCTTTGGACCATTAGTCCTCCTTAGTAATTTTTTATAACCATGAGTGCCCCGGCCTTCCCTTACGGAGACCACTGTCTGCTTTATTTATTTATTTATTTATTTATTTATTTATTAATCCAATTTCAATTATCTATGAGCCTTTCAATTACGTTACATTTTTTTTTTACTATAGCTCACATTAGTTTACATTCATCTCGTAAAAGCAAATTCTGAAACCCTATTCTAAGCTTCGAGTTTTCAACAGCTTTCATTACCAATCGATGATCTCTACAAAGCTCCTTTGATATCTCCAAAGTAAACATTTTTCACTCAATAATGGTGTCTTCTATTTTTCAGCAGTGGTTAGATCCTTCCATTTACCCATATTCTATCGACAAAAAGTAAAATAGTTTTATTACTTTTCAATGGTTCTAAGGAATTATTGGATTAATCTGCATACTAATTCTGTCAGGCAATTTTCGTAAAACCCAAACTCATAAAAACTTGACCATTAAAGATGGGAGAACATTTACTATTTCACTATGGGTGGAAATGAACGAGTAAAAATTAAACTAAAACTTTCCCAGAACCTTTTGGATAGTTGAGATTTATCTCATTCCCAAAAAACAACATACAGGCAATATATATATATATATATATATATATATATATATATATATATATATATACAAGAGGTTTATTGTTCTTACTAGCTAATTTGGAGATTTAATTGAGGGCCAAATGTTGCAGTATTGTTAAATAGGGCTCAATATCAATGTTAGAGCATTTACATATAAATATATATATTCTCTTCAAAAAAGCAAAAATCAGTCTCATTAAGATTTTTGTCCATTCTGGTAATTGATGAACAAAAATTAAACATTGATGTACTAAAATTGGATATGTCTGAATAAAATATATATATATATATATATATATATATATATATATATATATATATATATATATATTAATGTTTGAATTTTTGAAATGTATTATTGTAACTGTAAAACAGTAAATTTTGCCTCTGTAAAAATTGAAGTATGATGAAACCGGATGTAGTTTTACATGCCATAATGATTTGATATTTATTGTTACTTGAACGATTAGGCTTTTTTATTATAATAAAGCAAGCCTAAACCTTATTTCCCTCTACATATAGGAGAAATAATTTTTTTGTTTGTTTGTTTTTTAGTCTGGGTGTGAATGTGAAAAAATATTCTAATCCATTTCTTGTTTGATCTGAAAAAATCCTATTAATTTTTTGAGCATTGATTAATATCAATGCTTTTAAGAGGATGGAAATAAATTTATTATCTTAATGTTACTGATTGTTGTTGTTGTTTTTTTTGTTTTGTTTTTTTTAAGTTAAAATTGTTTGCTCAGTGGATTTTATTTACATTGAGCTCTTTACCAGTATTATTTAAAGTTGATATTGTATTTTTGAATATTTAAATATCCTGATTAGAATTATTCCCTACACAGGATTTACTAGATTTAATAATATATATATATATATGATATTATGTTACGTGGTAAAGACTGTCGGTTTCATGCATTCACCAATCGTCCGACAAAACCCATGGTCACAGACTGTAGCATGTAATATATTATGATATGATATAATATAATATAATACGTGTGTTTGTGTCTGTGTGTGTTTTGTGAGCGAATATTTTGTAGTTAAACTAATTTTCAAATAAGTTTTCTAGCTTATTTCTTGCTTATACTTGAATGGTCTTAAGTATTGCTATCTAACATCACTAATTCCATTTATCATGTACATATAATATCAATAATTTGTACAAAGTTGTATGGTGTTGAATAGCCAATAATAATAATCATAAGAAAATGATTGGACATTTCTACTTGACCGATAGATAAACCGCTAAATGTAACTACCAATCCGTGTTAGATTGGACCTAGAAATAATTGCAATGAAAGAGTATCCTACTTTGACAAAAGTCCGAGGAATGGATCCTCTACATTATATGGTTTAATGTCAAACCCAGGATACGCATTGGAGGGATCTATGCTAACGTTTAGTCGGCGTATACAACTGCTCCAGCCTATAGGACAAATTTTGTATAGGATAACATTTATAGAAAGATCAGAACTGATATGAGCTAGACATCACTAGGTAGATTCCAATAATGGTTTTACTGGGATAGTGAATTACTGGAGATTTTAAAATTATAATATCATAAAAGAAACTCCCATATAAATGTAAACATTTCTTAAACCCACTGTGTGTGTGTATATGTGTTTATACGTGAATGTGAGTGTGTGTGTTTATGCGTTTGTGTGTGTGTATATTCTGTGCGTGTATGTATAGTGTAAAAATCTAATTGGCAAATCTTAACAAAGTAATATGTGTGGATTTATCTTTACTTTAAATATATATGTAGAAGGGCTTGATCCGACATGTATCGGATAAAGGGCGTTTATATGTCTATATATGTAGCATGACACCCCTACGGACACACACACACGCATGCATGAGCAAACAAAGACACACACGTACTTTTTTCATTCTCGCGTGAACATGCATTTTAGGGAGTCTCTATAAACGGAATATACTTCGATGGGACCGTTTCCGGTGTGTTCAACGAACGTGTTATTTGCTCTCAGATAATATATATGGCCAAAAATCTCGCAATAAAAACCTAATAATAATTAGGCGAATTGATTCGGATTAGATTGGTTTGGCCTATTCCCCCCAAACGGACGGAAGTGACTTTCACGTCCATTCTTTTTATATATTTCTGACTTATGTTCTTTTTTTTCTTTTGAATTGCTACCCTGTAAACGGACCTACCCAAGCTCATGCGCAGTCTGCTCAATGTCATTATCTGCAGCGTCCATTTTCGTTGATCGAATGTCGCTCCTGCCATTTTCGTGTCTCTTGAAAATATCGACGCCTGTATTCACTCTTCGCGTCACCCTCTTGAAAAATCATCTTGACTTCGATTACCGCCACAACCCAATACTGGTGAGCTGCTGGTTTTTTCTTCTTTATTTAATGACCTATTTTTCATTTTTCCCCATGGCATCATAATCATTGTAAACAAATTTTCCTTCCGCGATTCCACACAGATTCCTGAAACTTGAATATCTCGTGAGTTATTTACTATTTACTCCATATCAGTAATCAGAGTTCGATTTCATCTAAGGTATAGGTTTTGGGCTATCGAGTTTTTTTGTGAATTATTATTATTATTATTATTATTATTATTATTATTATTATTATTTACAGTATTAAAAGTTTCCAGAAATTAATTTGTAAAACAGAATTGAGTGCCTTGACAAACAAGAAAATTGAAATAAAGAAATTAATTAATCCTTAGGCATAAGGTTGCTGACAAACTGAAATACCTGCAAATTTCAAAATTAGCAAAGCACGAATCAGCATCTGTCTGTCTGTCTCTCTCTCTCTGTCTATCTGTCTGTGTGTGTTTCTGTCTGTCTGTCTGTCTGTCTTTCTGTCGTTCTGTTTGTCTGTCGCTCTCTCTCTCTCTCTCTCTCTCTCTCTCTCTCTCTATATATATATATATATATATATATATATATATATATATATATATATATATATATATATATCAGATCCAGGGAACGAATAGATGCGAAACTAAATTACCGAGATTGACCAGTCTCCTGGGGATGTAAAATAGACCTACTGCATCTCTGCTGAGAGGTAAGACCCCACCCCTAAAGAGTGTCCTGGATATGTCACTAAATTATCTGATGGTGAGCTCCCAATGATAATGCAGACTACCCATTCCTTACCATCGCTATCAGGTCCACTCTGGCCCGGTGTCGTAGCACCTGAAAGGGCCCTATCTGTGGGTCAAACAGAACTAAACTGCATATTTATCCTAAAGGGAATTGTTTGAAATGGAATTATTTTTATATGCTAAAATGAATTGTTTGAAAAGAAACTGTTTTTGACATTGAAACAGTATTTACGCTAAATTGAATTGTTTGAAATATAACTTTTTTGATATTTAACTGTATGTAAAAAACATATACCTATATTAAATTGAATTGGTTGAATTAGAACTGTTTTCGACAATGAAACTGTACTCGTGCAAAAGTCAATTGTTTGAAATAGAACTGATCATTTGTATAAAAATGGATTTGGCATTAAATAACGTGCAAAGATTGATATGCCATAAAACCCAACCAAACAACCAAAATTAACGAGCCATGTTGACTCTATGTCTAGGCTATTATAACTTAAATATATTGGTTTTATCAATTATATTAAATATTCTTTATTTATGAATATCGCAAAGTATATATCGTGTGTGCACGCATAAAAAATGTAACTGATTAATGCCTTTTAAATATTTTTGAAATTTTTGAAATTCTAAAATATTTAAGTAAATTAGATATTTGTTTTTGTTTTAATATATCTTTTACTGCATCTTTACGTGAGATTATTAATTAAAATTTAAATCTAATTAAAAATATCTGTAATTTAAGTCTAAATGTAAAATTAAGTTTTTAAAAAATATTGTTTTAAAATAAATTTACTACATTGCCAACCGAAATTTAAAATTTAAAACGGAAGTTGGCTTAATGAAGAGGTAACTCTTCACCCCTCTTCTATCCCCTCCCACTCTTCTATCCCCTCCCACTCTTATGTGTCTACTCTAGTTTTTTTTATCTAGAAGATCTGATGAAGTCCTGTTAATTTTTTTTCGTGTTTTTGAAAATTTCAAAAATGCGTAACAGGATGGAAATAAATTTATAATCCTTGTGATTGGTTTCGTTGTTTTTTTCTTAAAGAAATATATATATATATATATATATATATATATATATATATATATATATATATATATATAATCTTATAACAAAATGATGTCATGTTATATATGCTCTAATTCGGGACTGAAGAGATCCTTAATTGTTTGCGGATGTGTGTACATCCGGCACTGAAACACATTAATTTTGGAAAGACATTCAGCGCCGTATTATTTTTACACTTTTTTTTAGCTTTATTTCATTCATTCATTCATTTATTTATTTATTTATCTATCAATTTATTTTTGCCTTATCTATTTATTTATTTATTTATTTATTTTCTACAGACGTCTGGCATTTTTGATTGTTGGTTGTGATTTGTCTGACTCGTTCTCATTGATTTTTCTGTTGTCATATTCGATAAAATAGAACACATATATAAGCGAACAAAGATATTGAGGAAAAGGCTAAAAGGAAAAACAAAAAAACAAAAAAAAAAAAAACAGACAATACGAAAGGAAAAAAAAAAAACTTTCCAATAATATGTTAGAGAGAAAAGATAAAGGATTAAGAAAAGTTAAACATAATTTAAAATGAAAAAGAAAAAGAAAATCAAAAATTGACGATAAAAAAAAAGTTATTAAACGCAGCTTCGTTTGCCACAAGGCCAGAATACAAGGACACCTTGCGGGGATGAAACTCACGAGGAATTATCCGCTAGCCTAGCTTGCTGACAACACCTGGGTCGAATTTAAACTTAGTTTGGGTATGAAAAAGACTACATATATTGAAGTTATTTAGTAATATTTATTCGAAAAATATAAAAGATATCTTCCCATGTTTTGTCCCTACGCCAGTTATTTTAATTTAACAGTCTTCTTTTTTAGAATGTATTTAGGTTTGGTTTCTTGGCATATTAATCTTCTTTGGTCTTTTAATGCCAAATTCATCCTTCTAGAAGAACAGTAGCGATACTATTTAATTCATAGCTGGGACGATAAGTGGGTTCATACCTTTCCCAATGGTATTAGTCCGAAAGAGAAAATAATAGAATGATTGGAGATCGAACTCGTTTACTACGGTTCCATAGTCCTTTGCCCTGACCATTGCACCACATGAACATCACCGGAATGTACTTAGTATTTACTTAGTAATGAACACAGGTCTTCGATTACTAATGATACCTGAAATACAGTTTGATTATAAATACATTAAACATACCTTAAGTTGGAGGATACATTGAACTCCAAGCCAACTGACAAATATATCATTAATTTTTTAGATCTGGATGCGAGCTGAATCTAATCTTTAAATAATCTGAATAGCCGATAAAATTTGCTTATTAGAAATCTTCATTCCTTCTTGAATAGAAGTCTCAATATATTCATAAACTACTTTTAGCACAGGAAATTAATAGGTCAATGATTTGAGTTGGCATATAAATAAAATTAAGCAAAATAATCACCAAACATACAAAAATGATTATCTGCCACCCCCAAATCGTATTGATTAGGCAGGAGAGAGGGAGGTTCGGTCAAAAGTGATATTTTTCTTTCACTTATTTTCTTATTTTGTCATTAATTGACAATAAGAACAAGGTGATTAATATTTCCCTAAATTGCCTTCAAAACACACGATTATTTCGCCACCGTGATAATGCCAAAAGAATAAACGATTGAAACTGCTTAAGAATATCTTACTCATTTAAGAAGATTATATATATATATATATATATATATATATATAGTGACAGCTACTTTTCAGAAGAAGGATAGCTCCCCACATCTGCTAAAAAACACATAGAATTGCACGTGGCTTCACATGGCAAGTTCGTCCTTGCAAACTTTGTCTCATATGAGACTAACAAGATAACTGTCGTTGACATTGACCGCATGAATTCTAATATGACTTCATACACCTACTTTAGACACACATAGATTGTCACAGAAAATAGACGATTTGTCTTTATGTTTTTGTAAAATAGGTCAGTGATTCTTGACGGTCAAGAGGTCTCATCTGACAGTCAAGTCCGGCTCTGGAGAGATATAACGTAGCAAAAATGCTGCAAACATGGTCAGGTTAAACAGTGTTTGTTTCAAGTAAGGGTGTTAGATTCTCTGCATTTCAAATTCATTACAGTCACTGTAGATCACATTTTTTATTTCAAAACTGACCAATTTACTGACATCTGCTCCAAGTCTCTAAGATTAAAAAAAAATGCACCGAATGTATCACTAAAAAGTTAAGACCTCCTCCAACTAATGACCTGGTGATAACAATAAACAATCTGATGGTGAGGCTTCAGTAATGCTGGAGCTTTGGGAAATGCGGAACACTCTTTCATTGCTCCCAGTCTGTGTCAGGGTGGTTACACCCAATTAGATGCACATAGAGTGTCTATTAATGGGTGGAATAGAACTGTGTGACTTTTAAACTATGTACAGATGACTTACGTTGAATCAAATTGTTAGAAAATAACTCTTTGACCATCTAACAGTGTAAATCCTTTAAGGTGTGCAAAATGTTGAATAGTATTATGAGTGCTTAATAGTAAGACTTCAAACACTTTAATTTTGTGTCTAAATTGAATCATTAGTATTACATAGCAATTTGATTGAGGGCAAATAGAAAGATTTGTACTAGATATCAATACTTGTAACCATTTGACTCTCTGCCAACAAATGATTTATCTTAAATAGAATTATTAGTGTTAGGAAGAAATTATTGAAACCATTTAACTGTGTGTGAACCAGCGATTAATAGAATTATATATGTTCCATAGAAACATTTGAACCCTTTAACTTAGAGGGTCCCAGGGCAAGCTGTGTTGCTGTTTGCTATCTGACTCCCTTCCGGCTTATTCTACTCTTATCCTTCTTTTTGTTTTGTTGGTTTAAATTTTAGGTCAAGAAGGCCGTAAAAAAATTATATGAAAGAAGATAGAAACAGATAGGAGACGAAGACATTTTTTTAATATTTTTCCTTTGTTTCTGGGTTCAACAACCATTCAGTGGGTGATGAAATTCTCCCTGAATACAATTGAAATGGTTGAATCCACCATTCAACGTGTTAAAAATGCGTTAGTCGTTTCTTGGGTATATATGTGTCCTTATTCGGTATTTAAAGCTTTAACAACGCGTTCAGTATATATAGCTTTTGCGATGAGTTAGTCATTTTTAGAAGTTCGTCTAAATCCGGTGTTTTAGTCATGGGTTGGTAGTGAAAGAGACGACTACTACCAGTGGAAGGGTTAGCTAATGTGCCGTCTAAAGACGGGCGCATGGCGTCCCTCGCCAGTTAGCAAGGTGTTGTCACTCTGCTGGTCGCGGCTGAAAGACAATGAGATTTCTCCTTTTGTCGAAATGGTTCCTTTTCTTTACGCATGCGTCGCCCCTATTCCTGTCAGAAGCCTCTGGGTGTTTCTGCATATTTTAATAATTATTTTAATTCAATTAAATTTTTATTTATTCCCTACAAACTGTGCTCAAAAAATGAGTTCAGGCTCGTCTTAAGATATTTTAAAAGATTGTTTACAAATCATTAATATTTGATATATGTGTATAAACAGGATTATGCATTAAAAACCAAGAAGGGTTGATACGCCATAAAATCCAACCAACCAAACAAACAAACACACAAACAAAATGCTCTGAGATAGTTTTTGACAGCCTTAAGACGTTTATTTTATTTATATCTAGGACGTTTAATATATTGAAACTTTCTATAAAACAGCTGCTTGTAGAACCTATCGTCTTCCATCCAAGTAAGTTGCTCAGAGGGCAGCTCTCTAACAATAATCGACTATTCTATTGTAAAATTGATCGATTACTCCCTAATGAGTATATGATAAATTTCAAGTTAGCAAAGCTGTTTCATGATCTAAAATCATCCGGATAATTAAAAAACAACATCTGAACACTTAGAGTAAAAGTAAATCACATGTACACGGGAATATTTGGAGACACTATCGATCAAATGAAGATAAAAAGAATAAAAAAAAAAAGAGTACCTCTAAAGAAGAATAAAACTTCTCCGAAACCAAACTCAAAGTAATTAACGCCTGAGCAGCACTCGTTCAAAGACACTTTGGTCTATTTTAAGAGTGGAATCACAATGATAGGTTTGGTTTGGTTTCCTTGTTTAAAGGCGTATAAACCTTCGTGGGTTGTTTAATGCCAAAGACACACTTGAAGAAGAACAGTAGTGTTACTATTTAACCCCATAGCTGAGAGGATAAGAACGTTCATACTTTTTCCAATTGTGTTAGTTCGAAAGTGATTATAGAACAAACAATATTTTTCCAGAAAATAAGGAGGATATGCACTTGCCAGCATTGTAAGCAACGTAGAAAGACTGTTTCCAACAGCCTGTAAAAGTAATATCAATAAAATTAACTCTAGGAAAAACAGGAAAATGATTTATAAAAAAGTAATGAAAATAATATCGGACAGAAAATGAACTTCGCGGATACTTCAAGCAAAAAACTACGGTAACTGTAGACGAGGTAACCTGCACATGGTCAAAAAGGGGAGACTCGAACATAGGAATTGAATCTTTCTTAAGAAGCACCCTAAAATAATGTCCTGCAGAGTAATTATATCCGAGCAAAAATTGATAATCTGCAGACGAATCACTCGTGTGGTTTATGTGGTTTGCGATGAAACATTTAATTATATAAGAGAATGCAAAAACTGTCGACAAAGAAATTCAAGACATGAATTGATTGAGGAAAGCGTTCCACTGTGAATCGTCTCAGATATTCAATTTTGATCATATTGACAAATTTTATATGCACGAAACAGAATCAGTCTTTGAAAATGAGATCCATAAATGTATATGGGACATTGAGATGCTAACCGATCACCCGATTCTGGCGATAGGATCAGACCTTGTATCAATTAAAAAGAAGAAAAAAATCATTTGTCATCTTATGGAGTTTACTGTTCCAGTGAGGCATAGTGTGAACATAGAAGAAATCGAAGACCAATATTTCGATCTCGCCAAAGAAATGAAAAAGTTGTAAAACATGAGGTATACGGTGATATAAATTATCAGATGGTGCGCTTGGAACGGTACTTGAAGACTTGGAAAAAAGACTGACATACATTAATATCAGAAGATGATTCTAGAATATCCATACCGCAATCCTGCAAAAATCAACAAGAATATTTTGAAGAATACTGGAAACGTGAGGATAGTTGTTTTCACTGAGACTTCAGTGAAAAACTACCAGTTAAAACAATGGGAAAAACTTGCATCGAGTGAAAATAATCATACTCATTTTGAACCTACAGACAAATGGTATATGTACAGATTAGAATCTGTCCTGGAAAATGAGACACGCGAAATCCTAAGAAGCTTGAGATTAATATGTGCCCCTAAGGCCAACATCTGCCAGTACGATGGAAACTTTGAATGACAGGCAAGAGATAGGAATCTTTGAAGCAAGATAACGTAAGACTTTTTGAGAGAACTTGTATTCAGATTAGGTGATATGAGAGATTGGGT
This sequence comes from Sepioteuthis lessoniana, assembly GCA_963585895.1. Taxonomy (NCBI): domain Eukaryota; kingdom Metazoa; phylum Mollusca; class Cephalopoda; order Myopsida; family Loliginidae; genus Sepioteuthis; species Sepioteuthis lessoniana. The sequence goes on from OY757940.1 coordinate 61,590,987, forward strand.
CGGGGGTTCAGACTCAAATTGAAACAATTGCGTAAGTGTGGCTGAAAACTCCCATCCCACCCCATGAGAAAAAATTTTGAATATTAAGGGACTACAGTGAAATGACTTTGTTAAAGAATTAAACTGTTTCATCTTATTTATCCTGTCATATTTTATGTGACTTCAGTATAAAGAGGCGGCCTTTGTGGAAATCTAACTGACAACAATCAAATTCAATCCTACAGGACTCTACTAAATATTTTTGCTGATTCAAACTACGTTAGACGACCTATAACCTTTCACGAATCTCTTGTTCTCCCAGTATTTTATCCAAATTTTTAGATTATTCTATGGGTTCAGGCTTTTTATCATTATTCTTACACCTTGAGAGTGTTTCACACAAGCATTAGCTGAAGGTCCTTCCCTGGAGTTTGTGTGACAATAAGTCGCCGCAGGTCCCCAGGACTCTTCTCAGTATTCCGGCCGATTTAAATTGTGCTGTAGTCTAACTGGACTCTTTGTCCTCTGATTTCTAAGTCTTTCAGTGCCTTCACTAACTCTTTAGTTTTCTTTTGTTTTGTTTGGTTACTTTGTTTAATGGCATATCATCCTTTGTAGGTTATTCAATGCCAAAACAATTCTTCTAGAAGAGCAGCTGTGGTATTATTTCACCCATAGCTAGGAGGATAAGTGGGGGGGTCCATACCTTTCCCAAGCGAAAGTGAACGTAATAGCGTGACTGGAGTACGAACTCACTACGATTCCGCAGTCCATCACTTTAACCATTACACCACGAGGACACCCGATATTACATGTTCGATATTACATTTGGTTGCGCCATCACCATCATGTTTCATAGATTATTTTAGCTCTCTGGTAAGGTCTAGGTACTTATCTATATTTTCGTTTTCTTTTATTTTCACTCTGTCCGCCGGTTTTATTATTCGGCAGGTTCTCTTTTTAGCTAACTATCACTAAGTCTGGTCGTCTGGCTAAGATTAAGTGATCAATTTGTATATAATAATCCCATTGAAGTTTGTGCGACTCATTCTCCAGTAGGGATTCCGGGTTGTACATATACCACTTATTCGTATGGTCAAATTTTAATCATAGCACAATTCCCAGTGTATCACCTTCCCTATTCAGTCATATACTCTTTTTGCTCTGATTTGCTGCATTCACATATAATGTGATTAATCGTTTCATTTTTATCACCACGAAACCTACTCTTGTTATTTCATTGGGTTTATCTATTTTTGGTTCAACGTATGGTCTTATGGCGTTGTTTTGTGCTACCTTTAAAAGAGACTCAATATCTCTCTTAAGGTTTTGTTTTTCTTAGCCACGTCCAATTCTTCTCGTATGATATTTTGGTTGTTTGTGGCTTGAAATATCCATTTTTCCTATTTTAGTTTCTTAGATATTGTTGTTTGTTTGTTCTCTTTTCTTCCACCCTCTCGGTTGTGTAAATTGTGTCTTTTGTGTCCGTAAAGAAATGTGAAATCTCCCTGGACGGAGATGAGAGAAACCACCAGACGATCGGATGACCATGAGTAGTTTGGGTGTTTGAGATAGTGGGGGTCGGCCGGCGGTGTATTGTCACACGTCATCTTTTGCTCTCCTTGAAGATGTGTTGAACAATGTGCAGTAGATCACCCGTTCTTCTTGTTTCTTGAGGCAGCTTTTCTTTTTTTCGGGAAACAGTTCGCGACTTATAAGCGAATAATAAATCTCCTTCATAATCTGTGTTTTTTTATATATTGTCCACATCATAGGTAGACGTGTTATCGGTGTATACTTGCGGGGAGGCGGTTCCTTTTTAGGGTCTTTTCTTTTATTTATGTATTCGGGTACGTTTGTTTCTTCTAAATATCTACTCACTTCAAGAACTTGTCCGTCGAATATAAATGTGAATTTTAAACAAGAATACATATATGCCGTTATAGTTCATGCGACTTTATTCAAATCCACCTTAACTGGTGGTGTTTCACTGGAGTTCGTGTGAAAGTAAGTCTCCTCTGGTTTCCAAGACTTTTCTGAGTGTTCTGGCCGATCTCAACAATGCCGTAATATGGATGGTCTCGATTCATTCCCGATTTCCAACTCTTCCAGTCCCCATACCAAGCCTTTGGAGGCCGTTCCAAGTGGGCTAATCCCAACTAGATTCACCATTACACTAAGGTGATCTTTTTGTATTTCAAAATCTCAGCTGATTTTATGCATCTAATTCTATAAGAAGCACCTGTTTTATGCATATACCATTTGGTTGAATGGTCAAAATTCACTTTCTTGGACAATTTCATGTGAACCTCCTTCCCTATCCAACTGTGCCTAGTATTTTACTCCCTTTACGTTAGTTTGATACATTCACTTAATTATGTGATTAATCGTTTTGTTTTTGTTACCACATAACCTGCAACTCCTATTCTGTTGCGTATTATCAATTTTTGCTTTAACGTAACTGGTCCTAACGATGTTGTTTTGTGCTGCTATTCGGAGAGATTCAGTTTTTCTCTAACGGATTCCCTTTCGTAGCCATGTCAATGTTTTCTCGTGTGAGTTTTGAAATATCCATGCAGTTGTTTTTCTTCACGTTTCTGTTTCCTATTTTTTGTTGTTCTCTTTGTTCTTATGTTGTGAATGCAGTTACGGGTGGCTGTAACTAGTCTTTCTTTGCTCTTTCGAATGTAGTCTTCGAGTCATCTTATTGAGGCAACCATACTGACGAATCCTCTTCCTCCCTTTTTTTCCTTGGAACTTTTTTTTATCTGTGTCATCTCTTGGATATAAAGACTTGAGCATCGTCATCAATTTTCTTTTGCTTTGGTCCATATTTTTGAGTTCCTATCTTGTTCATTTTAATAATTATTTCGAGTATCTTTCAATTTTTAAGAATTTTCAGCACCGGCTTTAGCAGGAGGTCTTTTACATTCACAGTGGTCTCAGTGACAGCAAGTCTCCTCAAGTCTCCAGGACTTTTTTTAGTCTTCATGCTGATCAAAAAAATATTAATGTCTGAATAGTTTCATCAGTCTCTTTTTGAAGATTTTTGGACAGTTATTACCGCACCATTATTGGTGTCATCGTCAACTTCAAATCCCATTGCTATTTTAGATTTCTGTCAAGAGCGAAGTGTTTTTCCCAATTTTCTCATTTGTTACACCGGTTTTTATTCCTTTAAGCTCCAACCAGAGAGTTAAGCTTCTTGTAGTTTCTTGCCCTCCCGAGATATTAGTTGCGTAGATTTTCCTTTCTTTATTTTCGATATTGTATCCAATTCCAATATCCTCAGGTTGTTTTCGTTTACACCTAGTGTTTTGATGTTTTCTTGACTGAGTATTCTTTCTGGTATTCCTTTCCTGCTTGGTTCTCCACAATCATTGCACACTTTTTTACTTTCAAAATTGAGTTTATCTGTCTTCTGTTTGTAGTAATGTTTCTGACTCGTCTACATTTTTGGTAAACAGTTTGACATCATCCATATACATAAGGTGGTTTATTGTTTCTTAAAAAAGAAAAAAAACTTTATTCATTGCATTTTCTTACGATTTGATTTAACAATATCATCACCATATCGAATATTAATGAGGATAATACGTCCATTTGGAAGATACCTTTGTGTACGTTGACATCTGCTAACTCTTTTCGTCCCGCTGTTAATTCCACTAACCCTTCTTTGCATAGCACTCATGATGAATTTGATTTATTTCTTTAGATTCTGATCATTGAAAGTATTCTAAAATCTATGCTGTACGCAACACTGTTGTCTCTCTATGACGTGGCTAATTTTGTCCGCTTTGTTATCACTTCTTTCAGTATATGTTCAGAGATTCACAGTGGGTAAATTTGTACCTCAAGAATCTTTGCAGCACACTTTCTCTTCTTTGGGAGGAGGTCTTGGGCTTTTAAAAGTGTAAAAGATTTCTTCTCTTACATATTCGCTTAGTACATTATCATTATGTTACACCTTGTGGGTTAACTGATTTTTCAATGCTGTCTGCGTGACAGTAAGTCTCTTCGGGTTCTAAATATTCAAGCAAATCTTAACAATGTTGTAGTGTGGATGGTCTCGGTTCTCCCTCTGATTTCTACTTCATCCAGTCTCTTCTAAGCACTCTAGCGGATCTTAAAAATGATGTGGTCTGGATGGTCTGGATTCTTTCTCTGATTTATAGTTCCTTCGCTCTCTTTAAAGTATTTTAGCCGATCTTAACAATGCTGTGATCTGGAATTTATGGATTCTTCCACAGATTTCTATTTTATCCAGTCTCTTCTAAGAATTTTAACTGATCCTAACAATGCTGTGGCCTGGATGGTCTCGATTCTTCATATGATTTTCATTTTTTGCGGAGTTTTATGTTGTCCATGAACAGTAGGTGATTTGATCTTTTCCTGTCATTTACTACGTTTGTATCCGGCTGTTCATATTCACATAATTTTTTTCGTCAATCCAGGCCATAACTAGGTTTTTCCGCCTGGTCTCCTTTAGGATGTGCTGATCTATGTTAAGTATTTTTCCTGTGACTACGGATCTTTGCGTCATCCTTTCTGCTCCTCAGGGAACCATTCGTGGCTTGTTAACAAGCAGTAAATCTCTTCCCTTTTTGTGCTGTTAATATTTTCCACATCATAGGTAGGCAGGCTATAGGTCTGTCATTGTTTACAGCGGTTCCTTTGAGGGTGTCTTTCTGGATCAATGTGGTCTTTCCTTTGGGCATTCATTCGTGTGCTCCTTGTAGGTATATGTTCATTTGGAGTTTTCGTCTTTCGTAAATGGAGGTAAATTTTTTGAACAAGAAACTATGTATTCCATCATGGCTTGGCACTTTCCAAATTGATATTTTTTAAATGTTGTTCTGAGTAAATCGATGTGTATTTCCAGTTTTGGCCCCTCTACGTGTTCTTCTAATTCTTGTGCCAGGTTGCTTATTCATTCGGGTTTTTTGTTATGTTCTCTTGGTTTGCCATGTCTTATTCCAAAATTGTTCGGTTTCTCTTTTATCCGGTTGTTGGTATGTTTTCGTATCATCTCCCCTAACTTATTATTATTATTATTATTATTATTTACTACTTTGAGAGGTTCCCACACCAGCGTTAGTTGATGGATTCTCACAGGAGTCTGTGTGACAGAAAGTCATCTAAGTCTTCAGGATTCTTCATAGTAATCTGGCCGATTTTGATTATGCTATATTCTGTATAGCCTCTTCTTGCCCTGATATTTCGAAGTCTTTAATTTATTTTAGCAATCATTTAAGGATTGTTCCAAGTGCACTAACCACAACTGGTATTACCATCACCTTGATGTTCCATGGGTTTTTGTTCTCTAGGAGGTCCAGGTATCTCTTTTTTCGATTCCTCTTATTTTCACTCTTTGGTCCGCCGGGACGGCAACGTTCACTATCCTAAGGTTGAATTTTTGTTGACTATCTCTAGGTCTTGTTATCTAACCGAGATTGGGTGATCCATTTGTGTTGTGGAATAACTGGAACCTCTCACAGGATAGTCTGGTCTGAATACTAAATAAGAGCGATGCTTGTTCTAAACGTCAGTGTGACTGTATAGCAGTGTGTCTTTCCGATAACAAAATAATGAAGGTTGCTTACATTACTCGGAGTCCTGTATTTTCTCTCTATAACCAAATATCTGTCTTATATGTGTGTGAACTCTTACAACTCACGACACAACAGTTTATATCACAAAATCCTAGAGAAGCTAGTTGTTCATATACCACACATTCGTATGGTCAACATTAATTTTTTTGCACAACTTCCTGTGGATTATCTTTCTCATCATGACGTGTCTACTCTTATACTTTTTTCGAGTCCACTCTTATACTTTTTTCGCGCTAATTTACTACATTCGCTTATTATATGATTCACCATTTCGTCTCTATCACCGCATTAACTACACTTGCTTTTTGTTGCGTTTTATCTGTTTTTGCTTCAAGGTAGTTGGTTCTTATGACATTGATTTTTGCCACTATGAGAAGAGATTTAGTTTCTATCTTAAGGTTTCAATTTCTTAGTCAAGTCCGGGTCGTCCTGGATGAGATTTCTTGTGTTTGTTGTTTGAATATTATTTTAATCATTTAAGAGGTTTTCACATCAGCGTTAGCTGGTGTTTCTGTCCCAGGAGTCTGAGGGAAAACAAGTCACTTCAAGTCTCCAGGACCCTTCTCAGTATTCTTACCAATGTTAATAATGCTGTAGTTTGGATGGTCTCCACTTGACCTCTTATTTCCATTCATTCAGTCCCTTTACCAAAAATTTGGGGATTGTTCTAAGTATACCAGTTACAATTAGTATCACCGTCACCTACATGTTTGTAGTCCAATGCTAGTCACCAAGTCCAATGTGGTGTGACTACTAGTCCCATTACTTGTTGTGACTGTTGTGTTTGTGACTACCACATTTGCTTCCATCTGTTTGCTTTGTCAAGTCCTTCCGAGCCCATGCTGTGTTTGAAAGATCCACGAAGGAGGGTTGACACACTTCAGCCGGATCTTCTTCTGACGGTCAAGTAATGTGAGTGGCTAGACTGTCTAGCAACTCAAAGAATTGAGAAAACCCGTTGTTAACAAATAACAAATTTTTTTTTTTAAACACGTTTGTGAGACAATAAAAAACAAGCAAACAATGTTTGCTTTCCTGGCAAAAATAAGAAGAAAGAATATCGAGAGAGGAAGAGTGACGATGAAGTGCGGTTAGAATGACATTAATGTCTCTAAAATCTGAGACTTTGATTTTTTGTAAAGTCTGAAGGTTGTTCGGAGTGCCTCGGGTCTAGAATGGAGGGGATGCTTCTTTGGCAGTCTTGAGTTTCTTCTTGTTCCCTTTTCTCATCCTCTCTGATGATTCGTTTTACCATCCTATTTTTATAGATCAATATCTGGACTAAAAAAGATATTTAATGGGTTGTCCAATAAGAGACAATTAGAAGTCATATTCCGATTGGTCAGCCAATCCTAGTTCAGGATTATATATTACAAGTATAGGAAAATCCTTTTTAGATGCTTTGACCAATGGGAACACGTTTAGAGCAATAGGGTTGAAGTAAAAATTCTCAGCCTCACCTTATTGGATGAGTCATGCCCAGCTCATCTTTATTTAGAGTGGAGCAAAATTAAATCTCCCTTTCGACATTGACCTTTAAGATAAGGACAAGAAAAATATGTTTTACGAAATGACCTGTTTCATCATTATGATCGATGAAGTTAGTTGACAACCAAAAGATTAAATAAATTCGCTGACCTTTAAAATAAAAAAAAAACAATTGTCTCACCCTTAACTGATCTTTAGGAACAATCAACCAACTTTTTAGGTCAATTAAAGCCTTGAACAAAAAAAAAAAAAAGAAATTCTTATTTCTGGATCTTTTTGTTTTTGAAATATATATATATTAATTTTCATATATTTCATAAATTTAAATTTTTAAATATTAATTAAGTATTTAACCACTCGTCGTATCACATGTTCCATAGTTTTTAGTTCTCTCGCAAGGTCTAGAGTTGATTACAATTCATATTCTTTTGAGAGTCTCTCACACCAGCGTTAGCTGATGGTCTCCTCAAGTCTCATTTCTTTCTCTTCCTTGTTGATTTTTCTCTGTATTCTGACCAATATTTATTATGGTGTACTTTAGATGAGCTCCATTTGTCATCTGTGCCGAGTGCTACAATTACAATTGGTACCATCATCACCTTGTTCCATAGGTTTTTTGTTCTCTAGCAAGGTCTATGTACTTATTTTTCAGCAGGAATGGAAAAGTTCGCTATTCGGTAGATTCTCATTTTTATTTGTTGACTATCACTATATCTGGTCGTGTAGCAGAGATTAGATGATCTCTTTGTATTCAAAATCCCTAAGAAGTGTGTACATCTCATTTTCCAAGATGAATTCCGGCTTATACATATACAATTTGGTTGTGAGGTCAAATTCAGACTTCTTGCACAGTTCCCATTGAATCACTTTCCCTATCCAGTCGTATCTAGTCTTGTACTATTTTTTTGCTAATTTGCTGCATCCTCTTATTTAGTTGATGGTTTCGTTTCTTTCAGTAAATAATATTCATTAGCTATTTTGTAGCGTCTTATACATTTTTGTTTTGGTATAGTTGGTCCTTATGGCGCTGTTCTCTGCTGCAATAAGAAAAGATTAATTTTGATATTATTTGTTCTTCTTTTCGAGTTTTTCCTGCCTGCGTTAGCCAATGGTTTCTAGCACGAGTTTGAATGCCAACTCTTCGCAAACCTCCCCTGCACTTTTCAGTATTTTAGTCGATCCCAATAATGCTGTAAATTGGATGGTCTCCACCCGTCTTTTTTTTTCACGTCCTCCAATCATAGTATTTTTCAATTCCTCCGCAAGTTTGAGGTATCTGTCTTTGTTTTCGCTTTCTTTCAATTATACTCTACAGTAAGCCGTGACAACAAAGTCCACAATTCAGCAGCTTCTTTTTTTCTTGTGGATTATTATAAGGTCTGGTCGTCTGGTAGAGATTTGGTGATCCATATGTATCTCAAAACCCCAGAAGAGTTTGTGCGTCTCATTCTTCAGGACAGATTTTGCGTTGTGCATATACCAATTGTTCGTATGATCAAATTTCAATGGCTTGCACAATTCCCAGTGTATCATCTTGCTCACTCAGTCGTGTCTTGTCTTGTACTTTTTCCATAGTAATTTGCTGCATTATTATGTGATCGATCGTTTCGTCTCTATCGTTGTGTTGTGCTGATATAAGAAAAGATTAAGTTTTGATATTATTATTACTCCTTTAAGAGTTTTTACCACCTGCGTTAGCCAATGGTTTAAAGCACGAGTTTGAATGACAAGTCTCGTTCATGTTCCACAGACATTTTCAATTCCCTAGCAAGGTCGAGGTACTTATCCTTATTTTTACTTTCTTTCAATATTATCATTATTATTATTATTATTTCATTTATGGCAAATTTTTCATAATAGCATTAATTGGTGATATTTCCGAGTAGACCCCTCAGGTCTTCAGAAATTCTTCCGCTGATTTCTAATTCCACCAGTATCTTTTATAAGATCTTTTTGTGTTATATAGTCATAATGGGTGGATATATATATGGAGGAAGCACGACCATAACATTTAGTTATAAAAATGCAATGTTCGTTTTATTCTTTGAAAAGTGTTGAAACTTCTGTGGTGTGTGTGAGAGAGAGAGAGAGAGAGAGAGAGAGAGTCGGTCTTGAGGAGACAAATATAACCTGCCATATTGACTCATAACTTCTTCTCTTGATTTACGAAGCTGTATTATTTTCTACGCCCCATTTTGTACATCTTTTGCTTCTCGGCCGTGGGTACTCAACCGGAGGCACGCTGATTTCTACTCTGTGTCATCTTCAAGACTTTACGTCTTCTCTCCAGATGAGACGTACTCAACCGGTCCTCGCCAGAGGGCCGCTTGGTTCGCGGCGGCCACGGTTTTTCTATTTGCCGACTTGACTGAACGCTGCCAGCTGGCACTGACAGACTGAAACTTTCACGTAGGTATCTGTATATATCATTTCGTAACACCCACACATTTCTGATCAACCACATGACAGCTTCATCTTATTTTCACAGGTGTGTTCTATTTAGAGAATCTCTAATTGAAGGGCTCGGTCAAAAGTCAATATGCAACAGTTGACTAGCATGTCATGTACAATTGCTATCATCAACAACTTCTTGTGCCACAGTTTTGTCTAATTCTCTGGCAATGTAAAATATTTGTCAATTTCTTCGCTTTTTTTCTCTCTCAGCAATCTACCGGAATGAAAAAATCGACATGATGACGATTTTTTTTTCTTATTGATTAACACTAGGTCTAGAATTCTGGTCGGAATGAGGTGATATGTCTGTATTTCGAAATCCCAGAGAATTTCATGCGTCTTATCTTCAAGTAGAATGGTCAAATATTAATCTCTTGAATAATTCCCAGTGGCTCATTATCATTCCATCTCATTCGTGCCAAATGTATGCATTTTGAGTTAGTTTGCTTCATTTGTTTATTATGTGATTAAACGTTTCATCTGTGTCTCCCCAAAACCTACACTTGGTTATTATCAATTTTCACTTTAATATAATTGGTCCTAATGGCATAGGTTTTTGCGCTGCTATTAGAAGAGATTCGTTTTCTCCTTTGAGGTTTCCCTTTTTATCCATATGCAGGTTTTTACGCGTGTAATCTTGCCAGTTTGTCACATGGAGTGTACATACAATTGTTTTTCTTCCTATTTTTGTTTTCTAGTTTTTGTTGCTTTTTTTCCTTCCCTATGACGTCGTTTCTGTTACTCGCTGATGTAATTAGTATTTCTTTGCTCTTTTTAATGTATTCCTTGAGTCCTTGTATTGATGTATCTACACAATCCTCTATGCTGGTGATTTCTTTTCCTTTTTCTTTTCTTGAAAATTATTATTATTATTATTATTATTATTATTTCTTCAATCTTTGATTTAAATAGATTACATTGCTTAAAAGGTGTCCGTTCTTAAGCAAAAACTTTAGGAAAAGGGGAAAAGTAGAAAGAGAGACGCCGAGACAGGAAAAGAATCATAGAGAAATCGAGAGAAAAAGAAAGAGAAGATGACAACAGGGATTTTGATGTGGACCATTTGGAAATAATATGTCAATGTTTTTTCCATTCCATCAGGGAAGTTGATTTCCTATGAAAGATTGCAAAGGAAAAAAAAATAACCCAAAAAACGCACAGTCACAATAGGAATGTTTGGAGGAGAAGCCAAGATAATAATAATAATAATAATAATAATAATAATAATGATTATTATTATTATTATTATTATTACTGCTACTACTACTACTACTACTAATACTACCGCTAATATTAAAGAAAATGCAGAGGTAACAAAGAGAGGAAGAAATATGGTGAGGGTGGGCAAGAGGAGATGCAGGAAAACAGAAAAGATTGTCAAGAGAATATACGAAGAAAATGAAGTAAACATAGAAGAAGAAGAAGAAGAAGAAGAAGAAGAAGAAGAAGAAGAAGAAGAAGAAGAAGAAGAAGAAGAAGAAGAAGAAGAAGAGACGACGCTAAATTTAGAAGAAAAAAAGCCTCTTTGCAGGGAAAAAATTACTGATTTGAAAAAAAGTGACATTTTGATGGAACTAAGAAATCTCCTTCGCGAACCTATACGCTCACATTCAAATAAAGTGACATACATATAAGCGCCAAACCCACACCTTACTCACAGATGCATACAAACACTCAAACACTCAAACACACACACACACACACACACACATATATACATATATATATATATAAAACATTCATATCTCGCATATACATATCATGAACTCTCATACAACAATGAATGCATATAGACAAGGGTACTTAGAAAAATTTAGAAAAAGGTCAGAATGAAGTGAAAACGCATAAAAAAGATCAGCGGATCGTATTCATTTCGAAGTAAAAAGACTATAAAATGATTTAAAAATCTCTAAAAGCGAAAGTGAAAGTGAAAGTATAAATATTTACGAAAGAAGAAAAATAGTTCGAAACAAGAAAAAAAAAATAACAGAAACAAACAAATCAAATTACGAAAAGAAAAGAAAAATATTGGTTGAAAAAACATTTCTTGGAAATAAAACCCGGACGTCAGGAATGGGTAGGCAGATCGTAAAAGTGTGGGTGATCGTATATTTTGGCAGTATATTGGGGTGGTAAGGTCGGGCTAAGAATGTCGAGGGTTTAATTCAACGGGAGGAGAGTTTCGATTTTTCATCGAACCGTTGTCAAAAGTTTTATGACGGGAAAGTATTCACTTGAGGTCAAAGTATCTATTCGTTTTTCAATTTCATGTGTTTAGATTAAAAAAAGAAAACTTTCGGTCTATGAATCTAAGGAGATTATATAGAATACTATATATATATATATATATATTTCTACACAAACCCACTTACACACGTATATATACATTATTCTATATAATCTTCTTTATATGTGTATATGGGTATGTGTGTGCTGGGGTGTGGGTATGTGTGTATACACACACGCAAATAGACATACACAAACGCATGCAAATACACGTGTATATATATATATATATATATAAGTAAGCAAAAAAAGTTGGCAACCGTTGTCAAGGGCGACTCGAAGGCCCCCTTTTTGATAGCTACTATCCCGAAGTGTTTGGTTGGGCGCTACTGCATTCCCAGAATTGATCAATTTTACCCTTGATCCGTACCTTATAATGCAGAGAATTAAACAAGGAGGTGTCAAGTACCAGTTTTTGGGCCTTTGTAATGACTCGACCTCGGATTGAATACCGGTCTTCTTGACCATTGGCGAATACTCTACCCATTATGTCAGTGGCCTGGTTTATATAACTCATTAGAAATTTCATTGTTTACCTTGCTTCCCAATCTCAGACAATTATCAGACACTATCTATGTGATTTGAGTAAATCACGCGGAAGACAACCATACATCTATAATTGCTCAGGTGCACCACACACACACACACTCTCTCTCTCTCTCTCTCTCTCTCTCTCTCTCTCTTTCTCTCTCTCTTTATCAACAGATAACGAACATGCAAACTTTTTATATATATATATATTTCCACAGAGGAAAAATCAAAGAAAGTGAAAAGAGAGGTAAGTATTTCGACTTCTCCAAAGGAACTTAAAAAGCTACGGAACCCGAAGGTGACGATGATACCAGTTGAAATTGATTCGCTTGGAACGAATCCTTTGGGTTTTGTAAGAGGATTGAAATATTTGGATATCGTAAGATGAGCCAAGACCATGCAAACTACCGTTTAGGTAAGATCGGCCAGAATCCTAAGACTAGTCCTGGAGACTTGAAAAGACTTGCTGTCACTCAGTACCCTGTGAATATCACCAGTTAACGCTGGTGTGATAAGCTCCCAAGAAGCATATCATATTATTATCGACTTTTAAGACTTTACACGGAAGACAGAACATAGATAGTTTCTATGTGAGAATAATTGTTGAAGGAAAATGACTCGCAAGCAATGATAACTACTTATACACACACACACTCACACACACACCCACGCACACACACACACACACACACACACACACATATATATATATATATATATATATATCATCATCATCATCATCAGCATGTCGTGCCGCCAGCACGGATATCCTTGACCATCTCTCGCCACTTCTACCTATCATTCATCGCCTCCGGCAGGTCTTCTAGGTTACATCCTGTGTCCTCACATAGCTGCTGTATGTAAGTTCGGGCTGGTCGTCCTGCTTTTGCTTGGCCATATGTGGGGGTCCGATTTCGAATAAACAGTAAGTAACGTATTCCTATGCTATCATTTCGTATTAACCATGGTTAAATTTCATGCATCTGTGTTTTTTTTTTTTGCTTGGTTGTGTGTGCATTTGCCTGCATGCGTACATGCATGCATATGTTGCTGTGTGTGCCAACGTCTGTGTGTGTGTGTGTGTTTTGGATAGGGCTAGTTCGCAGAGCCTTTTTTATCTTTCAATATTTCTAAATAATACTGTTTGCTTTTTGATACGTGTCTCCAAGTATTAAGTCAGGGAGCCTCTCAACTTTTCTCTTCATCACTCGCTTTCTCTATCTTTCACTATCATTATCTATCTATCTATCTAGTGACTTAGCTAGCTAGCTAGCTAGCTATATATATATATAGATATATATATATATATAAATTTAAAAATATCAGGAAATATTAGCAGCAGACATTATATATATATATATATATATATATATAACATTATATATATATATATAAATATATATATATATATATATATATATATATATATAGCTAAATATATATCGACATTATATACATATATATATAGCTATATATATAGCTAGCTATATATATAGACATTATATATATATATATATATATATATATATATATATATATATATATATATATATATATATCAGCAGACATTATATATATATATATATATATATATATATATATATATATATATATATATATCAGCAGACATTATATATATATATATATATATATATATATATATATATATATATATATATATATATGTATAAAGTTATAAATACTAGGAAATATTTGCAGCAGACAGTATCAACCAGAAAAAAATGAAAGAAAAAATAAGAAATAAGAAATTTGAAGAGTGACAAGGAAACTAATTGGTAAACAAACTTTGCAGTTGGAACTTAATCAATAGAATGGGTGCCCTGTGCTATCTTCCTCGATAAGATATTATAGACCGGTTCGAAATTTGACAAGACAGGAGCTCAAAAATATTGACCACAAACGAGAAAATTGATGACGATACCCAAGAAATGATATAAAACTACATTATGTTAGTAGAAAAGAAGAAAGAAAATGACTAAAGTTCGTGTGGATAAAGCAACTTAAGGATTTGAAGGATAAAAAAACTGAACAAGGACGGATTAATAACTGTAAGCAATAATAATAAATGCAAAAAAACAATGTCTATCGAAAAATAGGAGATGCAAAACAGAAAATAATAAATTGAAACGAAAAAATCTTTATGTTTATTACCGAAAACAAACTAAGGAAAATGCCCAAGTGATGACCTGAACATGGCAACGCAAACGAGAACTAAAGTTAAACTAAATCTCTATTAGTAACAGAACACAATAACCACATCTGAACTAATAATAAATAAGCTAAAATGGATAAAATGAAAGAGAATTGTAAGTTTTGGTCACCTGGGGAAAGAGAGAGGGAAAGAGGGAGAGTGAGAGAGACAGAGAATCTAGAAAATGAGACGCACACATTTCTTTGTGGTTTAAGATACAAACAGATTATCTAATCCCAGCCAGAAAATCAGGCCTCATGATAATTAGCAAAATAAATAAATAACAAAAAACAACCAAAACGGCTGAATTGGGGATTTGTCTTCCTGACCGACCACAGAGGAAAAATCAAAGAAAGTGAAAAGAGAGACAAGTTCATCGACCTTGCAAGAGAACTTAAAAAGCTATGGAACGCGAAGGAGACGGTGATACCAATTGAAATTAATTCGCTTGGAACGATCCCCTAAGGCATCGTTAGGGGATTGAAAGATTTGGAAATCGTAAGACGAGCCAAGACGATCCAAACTACTGCATTAAGAGTTCTGAGAAGAGTCCTGGAGTCTTGAAGAGATTTGCTGTCACTCAATACCCTATGACGTATCATCAGCTAAATGTGCTAAACTCCCATGAGCACATCATATTATTAGCGACTTTTTAGGCTTTACACGCGAGGCAGAACATCGATAGACTCTTCGAGATAATAATTGTAGGAGGCAAATGACGCCCAACCACAAAAAAACTACTTATATGTAGCAATGCACAGGCACGAAGAATATATGAAAAAATCATTTGAAAAGTGGGAATCATAACAGCTAACAATAATAACATTAATATAAGAGTAGCAAAAATCTTTAAAATCTAGAAAACAATGTTGGTTAAAAAATAACTACATAAATACTTTACATGAGATTGCACAAAAGAAGACCTGGATATGGTTACGAATAGGAAACAATGAAGAAAACTAAGTCTCAAATAATAGCAACGCGAAATAATGCTAAAATGACTAATTATATCGAAGTCAAAGTTGATAATACGGAGAAGAGTAAGTATATGCTATGAGGCGATCGAGATGATGTTTTTAATCCCATATATACTGAAAGCAGCATACTGGCACAAAATAAATCAAGAACTGTTATTAATAGTTAAAGGAAGTGATCCACCGGGAATTGTGCAAAAAACTTAAATTTCACCATTCTAATAAGAAGCTGTCCTTGAAAATGAAATGCATAATATTCTATTGAACATTGAGATACTAGCGGATCGCCCAATATTGGTCAGAAGAAAATAACTAATTTTAATTAACAAGAAAAAAATAAATCGTCATATTGTGGATTTTGTCGTCAGAGCAGATTGAAAGAAATGGGAGATAGAAATCTGTCAAATACCTGGATGTTAGCAAAGAACTGAAAAAACAGTGGAGCATGAAATAGACAGTAATATGACTCAGAGTTTGTGACCTTGTCCGCAAGAACGTGAGAAAAGACTTGATGAACAGGAGAGTAAAGGAAGAATTGAAATCACCCAACCTCATCACTACTAAAATCGATGAGTATACAAGAGTCGACATGAGTAGGATAAGTGTTTCCCTAGGAATTGCGCAAGAAACTAAAATTTGACTGCCCTATTGGCTGGGCAGTAGATTACACCGACTGCTTTTCCGTAGAGGGGGTAAGACCTCCACAACGAGCGTCCTGATATGACACTAAACAATCTGATTAGAGGTTCCATTAATGCTGGAGCTTTGGGGAATGCAGCTTACCATGGTCATCGCTCTCAGGTCCATTTTGGCGCGGAGCGGTAGCAACTGATAGGGTTATATCTATGGGTGAAATAGAACTAAACTGTGTACTTATGCTAAATTGAATTTTTTGAAATAGAACTGTTTATATGTATAAAATGGATTTGGCATGAATAACATACAATGGTTGATGTGCCATAAAACCAAATCAAACCAAACCAAAATATAATTCAAGAATTGTTATGCGCACAAATTAGAATGTCTTAGAAAATGAGACCCATAGAATTCTCTACAACATTGAGATATAGATGGATCACAAAGTCTCGGCCAGAAGACTTGACCTACAATTATGCTTATTGGTAAGAAGAAAAGAATTTGGGATTTAATGGTTTTGTTTGTTCCAGGGAACAAAAGTGTAAATTAAAAAAGACAACAAAAGCAAAAAATATAAATCAATACCTGGCTCTAATCAGATAACAGGAGTAGTGGTGAAACCTGATGATGTTGGTAGTAATTCTATTTAGAGCCCTAATAACTCTCAGACAAATAGTGCCAAACATCGTCCAAGAAAATGAAAGGCATAAAATTCTTTAGGAATTCGGGATAGAAGCGGATCACCCAAACCCCACTGGAAGAATAAAAAGCTGTGTAATATGATATGACAGTTTTATCAATCGTAGTTTTCGCTGTTGCAACCGTCCCCAATAACCTAAAAAATAAATCCCTTAACTGGAGATGAGAGAAAAAACTGACACCATCCAGGCCTCATCGTAATTAAAATCGTCTTGGATACTCAGTAGAGTCTTAGAAACCTGAGGGGACAGACTATGGAGAAAACCAATTTATTAGAACATGTATGAAAACTCAAAGGAGTAAAATAATATGAACAAAATAAGTGTCCGATAAAGTGAGATGCACTAAATTCTATGAGACTTTGAATTGCAAGTGGGTCAGCCGATCCAGGCCAGAAGGCCCCATTTAATTTGATTTAGTTTGATTTAGTTTTGTTTTGTTTTATGGAACATCAAGCATTCTACGTTATTTAATGCCTAATCTTTTTCATACATACATATCAAATATGTGAATAATTTTTTAAAATGAGCTTAAACTCATTTTTTCACAGGTGAATGGTTTCACTTATTTCTATCCAATTCACGGTTAAAAGTAAAAACAGTTCTATTTGAAACAATTCAGATTAGCATAAGTACACACTTTAAATGTCAAACAGTTCTATTTGATCCTATCAGGTACAACTATTCCGGGTCAAAGTGGACCTGGGTTCCATTGCAATGAAGGAGTACTCTGCATTTCCCAAATCTCCGGCATAACTAAACACTGACCATCAGATTGTTTAGTGTCATATCCAGGACACACGTTAGGGATGCCTTACCCCTCTACAGAGTTGCAGTTAGTGTGTTCTGCAGCCCCCGCCGATCGGGGCAATTTAGCGTTGGTTTAAAAAAAAAAGGAAAATAATTTCTCAGTCAGTAGACTTTGCAGTTCCTTCAAATTATAAAGCTCACCGCCTCATTGGCCAAGTGGGTAGAGAGTTCACCAATGGTCTTGGAGACCTGAGTTCAATCCCAGGTAACATCATACCAAAGACTTCAAGAATGGTACTTGATACCTACTTGCTTAACACTCAGCAATATAAGGTGCATATCGAGGGTAAAGTGGAGCAATTCAGGGAAAGGAGTAGCACCCTCCCCAACACCTCGGTGTAGTAGCTTTTGAAAAAGGAGCTTTCTGGTCGCCCTTGACTACGGTCCCTAACTTTACTTAAAACTAGAAAAACAGATTCCTGAATGGATCTTAAAGAGGGTTAAAGCCATTTGAAACATGAAAGGAACAGTCATACCACTAATAGAAAGTGTCCTTGGAACACCCTTTAAAAATATACGAAAGAAACTACGAGTGTTGTATAGCCGTGATACAACTATACGTATACATATACATGCGGAAAAAAATAATAATGACGAAAGAACACACTTCTTAAGAAAAATATACCTCTCACACTTTATTCGAAAGGCTTTTGAAAGACTTGCAAAAGGTATGTGTGTTAGAGGTAAGTTGGAGACTGAACAGACTGCAACATATTGATCTCAAGTTCCTCTGTCTTTAGCAGAACTTCTTTCTCATCCTGCTGGGCTGCACAACCGAGGGTCCTGAGGGCCCAAGCCCTCTACTGGGAGCTGGTTCTCACTGCCTTGAAATGCAACACGAACTTCAACTGCAACTGACTCCAACTAACTCGAAATCTCTGTGGCACCGGATTATATGATTGTTTGACATCCACCTGCATCCTGTGTGAGTCGCCTTTGCATCGAATTCGAAGGTCAATATGTAACACGAGCTGAAAATCCGATGAAGAATTAAGACTGTCCAAACCATGACGCTGTTCAAATCGGATAGAATAATTTGAAGAGGCCTGGAGATCTAAGGACGTTTGCGGTCACTTAGACTTTAGTGAAAACCATCAGTTACTAATGGTGTGAAAAAGTGACAATAATGATTATAAAAATAATAATGAAAGAGACTTTGCAGAATTGTGGACTTCGCTGTCTCAGGGGACCACTGAGGAAAATTGAAAGAAAGAAAGCGAAAAGAAGGATAAGTACCTCGGCCATACAAAAGAATTGAAAAAAAAACCAAAAAAAACAAACAGCAGAACATGAAAGGGACGGTTATATATATTGTAATTAGTGCTCTTGGTACTGTCACAAAAGGACTGGTATAGGAACAGGACGAGTGGAGACTATCCAAACTACAGCATTATTAAGATTGGCCAGAATACTGCGTAGAGTCCTGGAGACTTGAGGAGACTTGCTGTCACTCAAACTCCTGTGAAAGACCATCAGTTAACCATGATGTAAAAAACCTCAAGGAGGAAAAAATAATTATTGACTAATCACGATTGAGTTAGAAATGCGATCCACAGAGAATTTTACAAGAGATTAAAATTTGTCAATACTATCAAATGGTAAATTCAAATCCCAGAATATATCCTAAAAATAATATTCTTTGGGAATTTGAGATACAAATAGAACAGTTAATCTTGGCCAGAATTCCAGATTTAGTGTTAATTAACAAGACAAAAAATTTACCAGAGCACCAAACTGTGAAAATAAAAGAAAGCGTAAGTTTAGACAAGCACTCGGACTTTGACAGAAAACTAAAAGACGTGAGTCACATGAGGATAACGAAAGTACCAATTGTAGCTGGTGTGTTTGGAACGATCCCCAAAGGCTTAAAGAACATTAGCAAAATTGGAAATCAGGTGAACAATTGCGACCATCCAGACCACAACATTTTAAAGATCAGCCAGAATACTGTGAAGAATGCTATAGACCTGAGGAGACATGCTGTCACTCAGAATCTAATGAAAGACCACCAAGAAAATATCTTGTGAAAAACTCTAAGGGAGAGAAATAATAATAAAAATGATTGGAAAGAAAAGAAGAGTAATTAAAAGGGAAAAAACCAGCTGTCGATCTGAAAATTAATATCTGAACGACCACAATGATTGATTCATTTATCAAGGGAAAGGAATTAATTATGCACATAATTTTCTTATCTAATTAATCTTAGTCACTATTATTTTTAGGCAATGAAAATAACAACCACATTGATATATATATATATATATATATATATATATATATATATATATATATCCATACATATATATATGTGTATGTATGTATGTATGTATGTATTAGTCAGTTCATATATACCTCTAATTTTGTCAATATTTATTCATCTGTTGTTGTCAATTCATTGCTATCAATCTACCCGCTATTTCACCCCTTTCTTTTTTTTCCTCTGAGTCTTTTTCCTTTCTCACGTAATCTCTCTCTCTCTTTATATATATATATATATATATATATATATATATATATATATATATATATATATATATATATAAGGCAACAGGGATATCAAGAAGCAGTAAAACAAGTTGAAACAAAAAGAAACAGATTTTTTGAGAAATTATGAGAAATTATGAGAGATGAAAATATGCATTGAAAGTTCAGTAGAGAAGGATCTCTGAATAAAAATAAAAGTTGATTTGGAAGCTAAAGCAGGGTAAAATGAGAGAAATTATATATATATATATATATATATATATATATATATATATATATATACATATATATACGTGGTGCATTCAATATTTTTCAGACTTTTTTTGTACAGGCATTTAAAATTATCGTAGATTCTTGAAAATTCACTACGTTTTTGCTATACATCTTATGAGATGACTGATCAATTTTTATGATTTCAGGTTCAAATGAACTGCTACAGCAGCAATTGGAATAGCCCAACTGAAGCCTGATTGTCATAGTTAGTGAATTACAAAAATGTAATCTGGACGTGAGGACACTTAAGAACAATATGCAATAAAATTCTGTGTTAAACTTGGACAAAATGCCACAGAAACGTATGGAATGCTTCAGACTGCTTTTCGACCATTTTGCATTAATCGAGCATCAGTTTTTGAGTGGCATAAGATTCAAGGAAGGCAGGAAGTTTGTGAGGGATGATGAGAGGTGTGGGAGGAGTAAGGAAGTCAATACACCAGAGTTGATTGGCCAAAGGGTTAGGGTTAGGGTTACTATGTTGAGGTTTTAAGGGAGTTCAGGAAGAGATTTTATCGGAAGAAGCCAATACTCTTCAAATCGGGTCAGTGGCATTTCTGTCACGACTGCATCCTTGTCACAAACTATTTGACCAAGATGGGCATCAAGACAGTTCCTAACCCTCCTTATTGTCCAGACCTTGCTCCCTGTGACTTTTGCTTATTCCCTAAGCTCAGAGGCTGTCTTCATGAGACAATTGAGGATATGAAAGAGGCTGTGACGTAGGTCATTGACACGCTCACTCAAGAAGACTTCCATGGGGCCTACCAAAAGTTGTTGGAACGGTACAACAAGTGCATTGCAGCCGGAAGATATTACTTCGAAGGGGACTAGAGATTCATGTGTGTACTATCAATAAAAGTTCCCATACGAAAAAGTCTGGAAACTAGCAAGCCTACACGAGTGAGTTCGAGTCTCTTGGGTGCCCCTTTCATATGGCCTTGTGCTACATCTAAGCAAAAAGCTTAGTAAATTACTACTTCGATGACACTTGCGTCGATTTCTTTTTCAGTCCTTGCTCTTATGCTGTACAGCATAGTAGGAATGAAGAAGGGAGATTTGCTGCTTGGGAAGCTGCCAGTCATCTATATAATAAAGGACCAGATCAATAATCGAGCTAGTGTAACAGATTCCACCGCCAAACATTCAGACTAAACATGTAAATACAAATCGACTTCAAGTAATTGATAATCTATAAATGCAATGCAATTTCAAACTGTTTGGGTATTAGCATAAGCTTTGTGGGCTCATAATATCAGGAAATTACACATGTGGTTTTCAAGCCATTAATATATGTTATACTGAAGCAAGTCAGCTAGGGCTGTAGAATACGCCAAAAACATCTCTACATCTTTGATATGTCACTAGACAATCTGATGATGTGGCACATTTCCCGAAGTTTTAGGAAAAATTGGTATACCACTTCATTGTCATTATCTCCAAGTCCACTCTGTTAGGGTCCCATCAAAGGGTTGAAATGAATTATTTATCATTTAATCTACTTGAAACCATTTAACGAAGAAATGGAATTGAATTATGAGTGTTTGATAGGAATACTTAAAAACATTTAACTGATCAAACGTCGAAGTAAAATAAAGTTGGCGACCCTAGTCGAAGGCGATCTGAAGGCTCCCTTTTCAATAGCTACTACACCAAGGTGTAGGGGAGGGCGCTACTCCTTTCACTGGATTGCTCCACTTAAACCTTGATACGTACTTTATAATACTGAGTGTTAAGCAAAGCGGTATTAAGTGATATTTTTAAAGTCTTTGGTATGACCCGACCTGGGATTGAACCCAGGTCTCCCGGGCCACTGGCGAACACTCAACCCATTATGCAAATGAGCCGAATTAGCAGTGTTATGGGACTGAATTATTAGTGTTTGATAAGAATACTTGAAATCATTTAACTGTGTGCAAACGAAGAAATGGAATCAAATTATTAGTCTTAGATAGGAATACTTGGAAGCATTTAACTCTGTGCAAACCCATGAACCCAGCCTCGTCAAACAATAATGTTACCAAGAAATTATTCACTAAAAAATTAGACACACACACACACACATATATATATATATATATATATATATATATATATATATATATATATATATATATATGTGTGTGTGTGTGTATAATTTCTGGGTAAGATTATTGTTTGAAGAGGCTGGGTTCATGGGTTTGCACACAGTTAAATGCTTCCCAGTATTCCTATCTAAGACTAATAATTTGATTCCATATATATATATATATATATATATATATATACTGTGATCCACAGACAGACTGTTTCGTAATATCCTAACACTTCAGTGGAGCTAGACACACGAGATTTTTCAAGCTGGGATCGAAACCCGGCTGACTTTAGGTCAGTTGATTATTTTGCCCCAAAGTTATCGTCACTTTCAGCGAAAGCGAAGTGAGTTTTTTACGTATATATCTATTTACATATACCCTTATCGGCTACCGGAGAGTTCAATTCATGAGAAGAGATTTGCATTTACGCGTATTAGCCGGCAACTCTCCACTCGATTGCTCAACCCACGGAGGGGAGGATACGTATTGTAATCCACAGAATGACTGTTTCTTTGTATCAAAACTCTTCAGTGTGGCTCGATACGTGAGATGATTTAAGCTGGGATCAAAACCCGAATGACTTTATGGTTTGGTTTGGTTTTTTGTTTAATCGCATATCAACCTATGTAGATTATTCAATGCCAAAGCTATTCTCCCTGAAGAACAGTAGTGGTACTATTTAACCTGGGAAGATAAGGGGTTCAATAACATTCCCTAGGGTATTTGCCGGAAAGTGAATGCAATAGCGCGACAGGAGTACGAACTCGCTTACTACGATTCTGCAGTCCGTTTGCTTTAACCATTACGCCACGAGGATACTCCCATGACTTTATGTCAGTCTGATGTATAAACTGAGTTTAGCGTTAAATAATCTGCAATGGTTGATGTATCTTAAAATAAAACCAACCAACCAACCAACCAACTATCTTTATTTATATTTACCAACCCCCTCCGCTTGGGGAGGATAGGACACAAGGTCCATTTTTAAGTGGAGTTTAACAGGTTTGAATTCAGAGTTTTCCTTCTCCTAGACTAGTTGTCTCAACCAGGCTGAAGAACCAAGTCTGTCCTACTATTTACCCATAGCTGGAGGGAGAATAATTGTATTCATATCTTTCCCAAGGGTATTAGTGCTATGTGAAATGCAATCAGTCTCGCCCAGGATTTGACCTCTTGTGGTCGTGTCCATTTAATTCGACAATAACCATTACACCACGGGCACCTCCAACTATCTTTATTACGTGAAAGTCGAGGTGGCAAAAATGGATTTGGCAAGAAATCCTCAGTTCTGAATAAGGATATTTCTGTTTTCCTATTTCTCCTATCCTATTTCTGTTTCTATTAGTGTCTTTGTTCACTGATATATCAACGTTTGCGATTTGTTTAATACCAAAGCCACCGTTGCAAAAAAAAAAACTTTGGTGGCACAATTTAATCCATTCTCAAGAAGATAAGGGAGTTCATAGCTTTTGGAAGCGTATTACTGGGGGCGGATGCAAAATATGGAATGGTTTTTAAAACGTTTTCTGTCTGATTTGTCCAATTTTTGAAAAAAAAAAAACGGGTTAAATCTCAATTTTCATGACTTGCTCTATTATTAAAACGCTTTTTTTTAAAATTAAAATTCAGCCCAATACGAGTGAGCAAGAAAAGAAACGACAAAGAATTTATGATTTGCTTAAAGCCGAAAGCCGTACAACATTTCCTTTTTTTTTTTACCGTATTCAAACCAAAGAAAAAACATACAGGAAAAGAGCTTTTTAAGGAAAGGGGATCATAGAGGATTGAACAAAAAGCGAACAGAACACTTTTTAACTGGTCTCGTTACGGTGATTACGAAGGACTCCACAACGTCAATAAGAAAACACGCTAATGAATTAAAAGGCCACGAGAAAAATGTGAGGTCAGTAATTACACCAGTTTTAAGCCCCTTGATTTCGCTATATGGGACGTTTTTGAAAAAACAAATGCTACTTTCCACCAAAATATTGGTTCGCTTAAGATTACTATAGGAGAGAAATAGTATAAAATGTGTGAAGAATTTTAATTGTGAAGGCAGGCAAATCATTTCGAAGGCATTGACACAATAATAGAACCAATGGTAGCCACATTGCATAAATTTACTGCTTTGTGTCTATCTTTTTAGTTTTTTAATGTATGATTCATCTCCTTTTTATAAAAGAGTCATTTATTATTATACTTGAATATTCCTAATTTTGCTACTGCTCCCTGTTATCCGAAAGTGAACCTAATAACGAGACTGGACTTCGAAATTGTTACCGACGTTGCTGCAATCCACCATATTGGTCACAACGCCCGACGAACCCACTCTCTTGTTTAGGGTATAAATTGAAGCCAGGCAGGATTCTTTAGCCTATGTACAGCAACCAATCTACACAATAATTATTTTGATTAAGAATTAGTTAACTCCAATTAAAAAATAACCTGTCTCATTTTTCCCATGGAGTAGAAGTTGGCTAAATGCGCTTACATTTATACGAGGGCAAAATTACTAGCACCGTTACCCGATTAATATTACGCTAAAATCTTTTTATTTTCATGACACTAATGCCACAAACACTATCAGTGTCACTACTACGATTGCAACAGCAATTACTATTGCTACTGCTACAACTTTCCTTCTTGATAATTGCAAATGAACAACAAAAAACTTATTTAACCTAATGAGAATTCCACGAGGTCGGTGTCCTTGACAAAAGAGCACGTGGCTCTTCAGACCGCGAAATGACGACCGGCTCCTCGATCCTCAATCGGCGCTAAGTAATTGGCCAACTGTCAGCGCCTGAAGCCCCCCAGCTAATACACTCCATCGCTCTTCCTGCCACTAGCTGGTCACTCGTCCATCCAGCCATGATATGTCAGTCGAAATGTCATCAACTCGGACACCCATGCAAGCCTCAGGCCTAAACTTGTCTTGTTTTAGAAAAAAAGAAATGGCTACGTTTTATTTTATTCTATTCTATTTTATTTTAGTGACTCCTTTTTTTTTAAGTTTTCTTTTTGTATTCAAATTTTCGTTTGTTTTTATTTTTTATTGTATTTATTTTAGTAATGTTGCCGAATCCATTCTGGGCTTTTTCTTTGTTACTTCCGGTTCGGTAACCATCATATTTTTATGGACGTGCATTTTAGTGTTTAACGCTTTTTTTTTTAAATCTTTCTTTTTTCTTTTTTGGCTTTTCTTTTCATTTCGTCCACTTATAACTTGAGGACTCTCTTCTTTTCTTCTCTAAACTACTTTGGAAAAAATCTTCCATCTTCTTTATAATCATTTTAGTAATACTTTCTTTATTCTTAAAACGAAACTTATAGTTTCGGCTGTGTTTTAATTTTTTAGTAAAAAAAAAAAAGAAAAGGCAGTGCTTTTTTTTCAGTATTTTTACCATTTAATTTTTTAAGATTTTGACCATTTATTCGCATTTTTTTCTGCAATTTCATTTTTCCCTGGTTTTTCTTAAATAAAATAGAGTTGTTTTCAAAATGTGTTCCTTCTTAACATGCGTTATTATAGAATTCTTTATTTATTTATTCATTTATTTATTACCTTTTCATTTTCAAATTTTATTATTCCATGATTTCAGTGGTATCTTTCTTTCTTTCTTTCTTTCTTTCTTTCTCATTTTAGTGCTGCTTTTTACAATATTTGTCGTCATCCATTCATTGTAAATGCCTTTTTTCTTTCTTTCTTTCTTTTACTAATATTGGTCTTGAATTTTACATAATTTGTTTTCATTCATTCATTGTATATATCATTCTTTCTTTTTTTTCTTTCGTTTTTCTTTCTTTTTTCTGTCTTTCTTTCTTTCTCTTGCCAATATTTGTTTTACATGATTTGTCCTCATTCATTCATTTTAAATATCAACATTTCTTTCTTTCTGATTTTGGTCTTGACTTTCACATGATTTGTCTTCATTCATTGTAAATGTTTCATTCATTCTTTCTTTCTTTCTTTCTTTCCATTTTTGATCTTATGCTTGATTTTTTCATGATTTATCTTAATTCATTTATTGTAAATATCGTTCTTTTTTCTTTCTTTTTTTCTCTTTCCGATGTTAGTATTGATTTTTATGATTGATCGTCATTTATACATTCATTGTAAATGTCTTTCTTTCTTTCTTTTTTTACTTTCTTTTACCAATATGGGTCTTGCTTTTTACATAATTTGTCTTCATTCATTGTAAATTCTTTCTTTTTGTTCCCTTTTTTTCTTTCTCTTACCAATATTGGTATTGATTTTTAAATGTCACTTTATTTTTCCTTCTCTTTATTTCAATCTTATTCCAAACGTGCATTACATCCCAATAAGAAAGAAAGAATCAACAAAGGAAAGAAAGAAATGAATCAAAAAAGAAAGTTGCCCAGTCAGCTGGGGCTGTAGAATACACTGACTGCACCTCTGCAGAGGGGTAAGACCCCCCCTAACGAGTGTCCTGGATCTGACACTAAACAATCTGATGGTGAGGTTCCAGCAGTGATGGAGCTTTGGGGAATGTGGAGTACCCCTTCATTTCCATTGCTCCCTGGTCCACTCTGGCCCGGAGTGGTAGCACCTGATACGGCCCTATCTATGTGTTAAATAGAACTAACAGCATACTTATGCTAAAATGAATTGAGTAAACGAATAGCTTGAAATAGAAACGTTTTTGACAATTAAACCGTACTTACACTTAAACTGCGTGCTTATGCTTAACTGAATTATTTCAAATAGAACTGTTTTTTGATATTAAAACTGTATTTACACTTAACTGAATTATTACATGTAACTGCTTGAATAGTTTGAAATGGAAATGTTTTTTGACAATTAAACTGTGTACTTATGCTAAACTGAATTGTTTTAAATAGAACAGATGATTTATATAAAAATGGATTTGGCGTTAAATAACCTACAAATGTTGATATGCCATAAAACCAAACAAACGAAACCAAACAAACCAAAAAAGAAAGAAAGGAAAAATAAAGGAAGAGATAGAAGACATGAAAAGCAAATCAAAAGGGAAGAGAAAGAAGCACAACGGTTTGCAAGACATTAAAGGATAAAAATATTCTTAAGTGAGTGTAGAAAGGAAACAGATAAAAGTACCTATACTCAGGGTACAAAAAGAATCAAAGAAAAAAGAAAGCAAGAAAAAGTGAACAAATCTTTAGAATAAAAGAAAGTAGAAATAAAGGA
>OY757940.1:61626189-61628617 GCA_963585895.1 Sepioteuthis lessoniana
GGATATTATACGTTATTTGAAACCATAAAACTATGTACAAGCAAAGGAAAATTACAAAACAAAAATAATTACTTGGAATGATATAAATATTAGTATTAGATAAGGATATCTGAAATCATAAAATTGAAAGCTAATTATTTCTATTTCATTGGAGTATTTGATATCATATAACTGTGTAAAAACCTCTTTAGAAACAGATGCACAAAAACAATGAACACGATCCTCTAAACTCTTGCCATAAAATAATCATCCATGGGTTGACGTGCCATTAAAATTAATCTATCAACCAAAATTTGATTATTCTATCTCACACTAAGTTTATATTTTATACATTGACCATTGTATGAATGACGAATAAATTCATTAGATTAATTATTTCCGCTGACTGTAGTCGTGTTAATACTACTATATAGTTGCACCATTTGCACTTTCACGAAACGGATGGAGACAAAGCTAAATGAAAACTACCCAACCACCATGCTTTTCTGAACAAATCCTTTTTGTATTAGCCAAAAAAAAAAAAAAACCAGCTGTTATAAAGCAAGTTAATTCTCGTAAACCATTCAATCAAAACGTGTTACGCACAGTTGGTGAAGCGAAGACAGACTTATAAGCGACCTTATCCCGACTCCCTCACACTGATACACAAGTGTTAACCGATCAGCTATAACTTACATTCATCACCTCTGTGCGGACATTCAGTGCCGTTTAGACGACTTGCCTTGACCAATCAGGGATAAGTACAGATGGTGAGAAAGAGACAGAGAGACAGAGAGAGAGACAGAGTAAGAAAGAGTCTAAGGATCTGTGCTGTTGGCACGCCTTGATGTTGATGAAGTTGATGATGATGATGATGGAGATGATAAATTATGAATCCGAATCCTGTCAACAATGACCCAAATTTACCGTCAGCAAATACCGAATAATAATATTTATTTTGTAAAAAAATTGATTAAAAAATGTGCATGCGTGAAATCTTAAAACCATACACACCAACAAAACATATATACATGCCTATAAATATTTATATTTGCCTATTAATATAGTGAACAGTTTTCAGCAAACTCGTGAGAACAGATATTTGAACACTAGTTAGTGCCCATTTCTTTTTGTCAGTTATCTTCGAGTTGCCGTCATTTTAGCCCGGCACTTGTTTCTTCCGCTGATTTTGGCGGGCTTCGTCGGTCAGCCGTCACGCTCATTCCCTCTTTCCACCTGACTGCCAAAAAGCCATTGCTGACTTTCTACTATCAATTATTTAATGGACATCCTTTTCCTTTTTGATATACTTTTCTTCTTTCTTATTCTTCGTTGCCAAATAAAAAAAAAAGAAAAGTCATAATGCCGATCAGTGAAGCGGACATGTCTTCATTGAATAAATAAAGGATACAATGGCGGAAGGAGAAGGTAAAAATGTGATAAAAAAATGGAAAAGGAGAAATTTGTTTTGAAGGCATGAGTTGAATGAGGGAGTAAGCTATTTGATGGAAGACGTGAAGATATTACTTGTCAGCAAAATTAGGAGCCGAGTGATTGATAAATCGATTGATCGATGAACGAAATTGACACAGATACATCGCTGCACAAAAGAGAAATGCGCATGAGCTCACAAACGAACACACACACACACACGCGCGCGCGCATATATATATATATATGTGTGTGTAGGTGCATATACATGCATATATATATATATATATATATATATATATATATGTAGGTGCATATGCATGCATATATATATATATATATGTAGGTGCATATACATATAAGAATTTATGTATGTGTAATGCATGAGTATCTATAGGTGTAAGCACACACGATAATAATTTTATTCAAACACTTGGTCAAAATCGAAGAATAGAGAGGAAATGAAATAGATACAATTAGGTCTTATAAATGAGGATACCTGAATGCAAAATGGAGACACATAAACACAGAGAGAGACTAACACTCCCACATGCTCAGCCCCCATATATATATATATATATATGTAATGAAGTTTCCGATATTTTGAAAGAGAGTTCCATATCAGTAATTGATCACATGCACGTACGCAAGCACATATAGCGAAGACAGATAATCAGTGGTTCTTGGTGACTGTTAGTTTTTGTTCAATGAAATCATTAGACCAAATGTTATATATATATATATATAAAAATATATATAAGGCAGCATGCAATAGATTTCTTAAGATAACGGATTGCTTATTGCACTAAATGTTCAGACAAATAAATTAAATGTATAGAGCCATCAATCTGATTAAATTATCTTGCTTCGAGCGTTCTAACTTTGATGCTTTTCAGATGAGTAGCGCGCGCGCGCGTGTGTGTGTGTGTGTGTGTTTGTGTGTGTGTTTGTGTTTGGAATAACTTTGAATCTTAATTAAATTTGGAACGTCACAGGAATTTAAAGCAAAACACTACCA
>OY757940.1:61631317-61643817 GCA_963585895.1 Sepioteuthis lessoniana
TAAAAGTATGAACTGCCTTATTCCCCAGCAGTGGATTAAATTGTTACACTACAGTTCTTCTACGTGGATAGCTTGAGCATTAAGTTGCCAGCGAATGTTGATATGCCATTAAAATTAATATTTTAACTTATATTTGAGGTAGTTCAATTTTAAAGAAAACTTAAGTTAACGGGTTTAAAACGAAAAAAAAAAAAGATCACATTTGATAAAGTGAATATTGCAGCTGTAAATAATTATTACAAAAGACAATCAACAACACAATCGTTCATTAAAACCAAAACAGATTAATTATAAATGAGACTGAAAAGAAATAATAACACTTATTCATTGAAAATATTTTTCCTGTAAACTGTTTCCTTTTTTAAATAAGTCATTTTTTGAGGGAAAATTACACTTTAGAATTTTCCTATTTTTTTTAACTTACGAACTACCAACATCAGGCGTCTCGTACAGAAAAATTCAAAAGAACCATTGCCCAGTCGGCTGGGGCTGTAGAATATACAGACAGTACCTCCCAACGAGTGTCCTAGATATCAAAATAAACAATCAGATGTTGAGGTTCCAGTAATGCTAGAACTTTGGGGAATGCAGAGTATCCTTTCATTGCCATCCCTCTCTGGTCCATTCTGGCTTAGAGTAGTAGCACCTGATAGGGTTTTATCTATGGGTCAAACAAAATTAATGTGCGTACTTATAGAACTGTTTTTGACATTGAAACTGTACTTACGCTAAATTGAATTATTTGAAAGAGAATTGTTTTGACATTAAATTTTGTGTGGACAAAAACTATACTTATACTGAACTGAATTGTTTGAATTAGAAATGTTTGACTAAACTGAATAGCTTGAAATAGAAATGATTTTGACAATTAAAATGTGTACTCATGAATTGTTTTAAATAGAACTGATTATTTGTGTAAAAATGATTTGGCGTTAAATAACCTACAAAGGCTGATATGTCATGAAACAAAAAAAAGCAAAACAAAAAACAAAAACAACCTCCCAATCAATCAAAAAAAATCATTATGTACGGTGGGAGACGTGTGCCGGCCCCAAAGTAATACGAGGAGGGGTGAGGAAATTCAAAGAGTTATAATGCTAATCTTTAATTCAGTTGATAGGCTGCTTATTTTTTTCACCGTAAATGAATAAAAATATGATAATAATGTACCATACCCAGATACGGATATGTGAAACGTACATAGAATGTTCATTACATATATACATAGAACATAGGAATACCGAAAAATGAAAAACACGACTTCTAAGTTCAGGTACGAAACGTTTTATTACCTTTGAGTTTAAAGGTTCTTCGACATAAGGAAGAGAGATGCACAATCTTTCTATGATGACTTTTCCATCTCCCCCCACCCGCCAACACGTTTGGCACCCGCCACAAGGCCACTGACCTGGCTTCGGTGAGCAAGCGAAAGCCAACCGTCTTCTTCCGTGGCAGAACTCAACTGACTGACTTTTTCAAAATCCCCAAAATCCTCCGCGCTCTTCCGATGCATGACGTCACCCGCACTCTCTAACCCCGTTTCCCATCTGGGCAATTGTGACACCTCTGAGTGACACGTCCGCTCCGCCCCCGCGCTAGAACACCTGCGTTAATGTTGCACCTAAGTAACCCATGCACTGAGCCGAAAGGTTCTCAGCCTAACTAAACCCAAAAGCATAAAACGAAATCCCTCGGCCATTATATTAAAATAAGTGAGAAGACAGGTTTTTCATTTGAAGTTTTACTTTTTGCTTCTTCACTTTTTCCGTTTTTACATTCGAAAAATTTATTCGATTTTAACATATTTATCACATAAATAGCAATAATTTTTGCGGTAATTGTTATCAAACAGAAAACAAAAACGAAATTCATAGTTTTATCGCATTTAAAGAAATAGCAAATATACTTCCTGTTTATTTAACAAATTGTTCTCAAGCATTTTCTATGATTTTTTAGTGATCTCTGTTGTCTGTCATCTCAGGTACACCTTCTCCATGAAATTGTAAGTTGGCATATATATTTCTTCTTACGTTAGGAAACAAAAAACATTTCCTTGTGTTTTTTGTGCTTGATATTCTCCTATTATCTCATGTACCCACTTCACGCCAATTAGTTTTCAGTTCTATCCCTTCTCACGTTAATAAACAAATGATTCCTCATGTTCTTCTGTGGGACTTAATTGTTTTTTATAATTTCAGTTTTTAGTCTAGTGAATATAAGACAATGCATCTTTGAAACACACTGGAGTAGATATTACTTATCTTCTTATTAAAATGTTTTCATAGACGTATATAAAATTGATGGGTTTTATGAATTTTATGATATATCAAACCTTGCAGGTTATTTAATGAAAAATTCTCTTTATATACATATCATTTTTGGTAACATTTTAAACAATCCAGTGCCCATTTGTCAGTGCACAATTAAATAGCTTGCAATCTCACATTAATAGTTTTATTGGCACATTGTTAAATGGTTTCAAGTATTGCTATTTAACACTAGTAATTATTGCCAATATCAGTTATTTGCTTGCACGCAGTTAAATTGTTAAACAGTTCTAATTGACTCATAGTCTAGGCCCTAACAGGTACTACTACTCTGGGTCAGAGTGGATCTGGGAGAAATGTCAATATAGGAGTATTCCCCACTCTCTAGATCTCCAGGACTCGAGCTACACCATCAGATTATTTAGAGCAATATCGAGGATATCCACTGAAACGGGAGTTAACCATCTGCAGAGGTGCATTCAGCATCTTCTTCAGCGCTAGCCGACTGGTCTGGTGTATAGAATTGGATAATTTTATTTTTCAGATTTTAGGAAAATGACTGAAACAATTAAGTACTTTCTACACTTCTATGGAAAGAGACATGATGAGAGACGAGAGACAATTAGCAATTTTTTTAAAAAGTTATTTGTCCAGAAAATAGTTCTGCTGTATGCTAAAGAAAGCAGTTTGAGATCTTTGACCAGCATGAACATGTCAGCACTCGTAGGTTGAGTGAGGGGGTGAATCTGCTTCAGGGTTTCGGTGCTTGAACGAGGGAGTTAGTAAAGAAGACCAGCAGTTGATGTGCAACAGATTGTTATATATTGACCATTGACAGAAGCGTCAGTCAGATGTGCACCTGTGTAAATAAGTGGAAGAAGATGCAAGTGGGCGTTATGAAAGAATATAGGCAGATGCTGGCGGCCGTTGAGTTAGTTGGTGACAGGAAGGCCAGGGTGAGGGCCAGCTTGCAGACTGAAGGCTGTGGCTCTCAGTGACCCCCCTTCCCGGTTGAGCAACTCCAGCCAAGATGTGGAGAGTGCTAAGTGGGTTTTTGAAGAAAAGACAGCGTGCTATGGTCAAGAGAAAAAGTTGGATCACAATAGCAGTATGTCCTTGTCTCCACTCATCTCTCACACACCACAGAAACATCGAGAATAAAGTGTGAGAGATACATATTTTTATAAAGAAGTGTGTTCGTTCGTTCATAGAAGTTCGAAATCATGTTTGATTGTGTTTCCGCTTGTATTTGAATGTGAGTATACAACAAGATATCTTACTTCTATAAAACCAAAAATACACTAGAGATAAAAATGTGCATTGGTGCCGTCACAGAAGTTTGACTGGTCGTATAACAGAGTCTCTGCAGGCTGGTACGCACAGTTTTCACTACGACGTGTTCCCTGGTCTTCGTGGATCAGATAGGAAGACGTTGCGTACTGGTAATAAACACAAAGATTGGGTTTATTGCTACAATAAAGTTTAGACACCCAATATATTTAGCAAGATTCCTGGTTGTTTCAATTTAGCGAGGTCGTCAAACGGTATTTTAGTGGGTGACTGAAATGACCTCGTTGATCCCAGTAATATACCACGGAAAGAGAGACTATGTACTGACACTAACCATGATGCAAAATACTTTTGAAAATTTGTCGAGAGACTTCATTTCATAGTCGAATTCTGAAATGAGTATCTTAGGAGGGTAGCATGGATTTGGACCGGAAAGTGCGACTGGAGTTCGAGCCCAGTTTCTAGCAACATCAACCGAACATTAGGCAAGTTGACGTAAATATTGTAGGAAGTCATAATTTTCATAGTGCAATTCCTTTTGATGACAGATTAATCTAGCACGAAATTAGTCAAGATAAGTCTAATGTTAATATGTACGGCTTCTACAAATTCAACGCATCATAGCTGAATGATAAGAGTTTTCAGAGTGAGGGAGAAGTAACGCTGAACCAGGAACGGACGGAATCTGTACTTAAAAACTGATGGTAAGACAAAGTAAAAAATAAAATCAGGCCCTTTTGCCACTAATTACAGAAGACTCGATCTAGATATATGAGTGGTACAAAGCACGTCATCGTCTTGAATAAAATAGACTTAGAGATGGGATTGATTCATGTCTTCTTAAGGTCATCAAAGTTAAAGGAAAAGCAAACAGAATCAGCATGAACTCGAACTTGGATTATCGAGTCCATTTTCCCCAGAGGATAACCATTACGCTAATTGAACCTTTATACATATATATATATATATATATAAGTTTATAGTACAACATATATTGTATTATATATATATATATATATATATATATATGAAAGTAAACGTTCGCTTACCAGATGAAGGCACGGACTTCATTGACATCGTCACAAATGTGCTGCAGTAGCCCCATACCTGTTATTTGCCTAGACTGCGTGCTTTGTACGTCCGTAGATTTGATGAAAATGGCATTACCCTGGCAAAGGAAAGAAGCAGAAGTTACCCCGCACGAACGATTACGGACGCAAGTCACGCAGATGAGATGGCGTTTCTGGCAAATACATCCGCCTAAGCTCAATCCCTACTACATAGTCAGGAACGGGCAGCAGGTGGTATAGGCCTCTATGTCAACACAGGCGAAACAGAGTCCACATGCTTTAATCAAAGAGGAGACATCTCTACACTAAATGGTAGATCTCTAAAACTTGTGGACATGTTCAACAATCTTGGAAGCAGCTTGTAATCTACTGAAATTGATATACACACCCGTCTAGGTAAGGCTTTGACAGATACCGATTGACTATCGCTCATATAGAAATTAGAGATTGTTTAATAAGTTTCTTTGCGGGGGGTGTATTTTTGCGTATAAAGTATTCCATTATGATACAAGTATCATATAGGATTCCTATGTGATACTTGTATCATATAGGAATTATTATCATAATTGTATCATATTCCTATATGATACAAGTATCATATACCCTTGTATAATTGAGCGTATGTCTTTGTATGTTTTTTTTTATTTTTGTGTGTCTGCCGGACTATTGGACTATGAGTAGAGCGTTCGCCAATGGTCCGGGAGACCAGGGTTCAATTCCAGGTTGAGTCATACCAAAGACTCAAAAAATGGTACTCGATGCTATCTTGCTTAACACTCAGAATTATAATGTAAGGATCAAGGGTAAAGTGGAGCCATCAAGAGAATAGAGTAGCACCCTCCCCTACACCTTAGTGTTGTCGCTATTGAAAAGGGAGCCTTTGGGTCACCCTCGACTAAGGTCGCTAAAATTTATGTTCTTGAGTTTTTGTGCGTATGTGCTCCTCTATGTTTCTTTGTGTCTGCTTTTATTTCCCTATTCGTGTCTAATAAGGCGGAGGGTCCCCGAGGAGGATTAGTGAAAAAAGCTGGACTGTGATAGCTGAGTAAGGGAGTTTGTGCCAAATATTACATCGGTGAAACCCAAAGTAAACTTGATAAAAGGATTTACGAACACAAACGATCCATCATATTAAATGATGACCGAAATGCACTTTTCTCCCACATGTTGGATTTTAAACACACTTTCAATTTTTCCCAGGTCACTTTAATTAAACCAATACATTGCAGAAAATCTCGTCGACTGTTAGAATCTGCAGTCATCTCCAAGTGCAGTTTTTTACAAGCAGCAGTCATATCAATACTGCGGTATCAATGAACCACATGGACGCTGATTATGCGTATGGAGAGAAAGCTTGACGGCAATTGCACAAAATGCTGCGGGCAGTATTGAAAAAGTCCTGCGATGGACGATAGGGATGAGTGGCGGGCGAGGGTCAGGGAAATCCGTACTAGTGGCATGCCATGTTGATTATATATATATATATATATATATATATATATATATATATATATATATATAAAGTACTTTGTGTTAAGCAAGGAAGCTTCAAATAACATTTTTCTTTGGTATGATTCGATCTGGGATTGAACCCCGATCTCCCGGTCCATTGGTGAACTCTCAAACCATTATTTCAATGGGCCGAGGAATATATATATATATATATATATATATATATATACATATATATATATATATATATATACATATATATATATATATATATATATATATATACATATAACAAACCTAACTAAAGAAATTGATCTGGTTAATCTTTCTGAGTGATAATTATCTGTAAGATTTTTATTATATTTTATTATCGTTTATACATTCTATTTTATCGTTTTTTCTTGATTCGTTTTATATTTTCTTTTGTTTTTGATTTTTTGCTTTTGAGCAATTTTTTTCATCATGACCTACAAGAAATAAAACACGGCGGCATCTCATTTTATAAAAATAGATTCACACAAAGGTAGGTTATCACGGATTGCCTCACGTATCCTCTCACAAGGTATCCCGCATGCAAACTATTGCATGCCCAACGCTTCCCTTAAGCATGAACTGTAAAATGGACGCAGCCTGCAGCTCAGTTTTCCAATAATACTCAAATGAATAACGTCTAGAATTTCCCGCCCGATTGCTGCCTGAGACATGGCATCAACATCATGTATTTACTTGATAGAAAACCTAACTTGTTGGGCGGCTAGCTTCGAGACAAAAGACGGTTCAAAAAATAGTCGGGCAGCAACTCCTTTAGCAGCTAGTTTCTTGTTTTATTTTATTTTTAGTAATTTTTTCTTTTCCTCTTTTCTTCAGATTGTTTTATCCACTTCCATTTTTTCTCTATTTACTTTTCTTTTTTTTAAAACTTTTTTTTCCTTTTACTTAGATTTCTTCTCCCAATTTTCTTCTTTTTTACCTCATCTTCCATGATATTCATATTCCTCCGCCATCTTTTCTATCGTTTTTGGTTGTATTCGTTATATCCTCTAACAATTTTTTCCTTTTTTTTCCTTTATTTCTAAGTCCTTGTATTATTTTATTCAGTTTCAATGCTTTTCACTATTTGGCTTTGTTATTTTTCTTTTTTAATTTTTTCTTTTCTTTTTTTGCCATTATCTACGATCTTTTTTTCTATCATTTCTCCTTCATGTACGGTATATCTTCTATAGCCATTTTCCTTTATCTTTTCGTTTCATTCTATTCTCTTATTTCTTTTTCTTTCTTTGTTCTTTTTTTCTAAATTTTTTTCTTCCAGATTCTTTTTCTCCCTCTCCTCATTATCCATGATATTTATATTCCCCGCCATCTTTTCTATCACTTCTCTGTCATATAGAGTATAACTTTTATTTATTTATATTTCTTTTCCAAGGTCTCTTTTTATTCTGTTCTCTTTGTTTTCAGTCTTTACTTTGTTCTTTCTTTTTTAGTTTTCTTATTCAAATACTCTCTTTCTTTTTCTTCCCATCTTTCACGATGTTAAAATATCTCCGCCATCTTTAAAGATAATTTTGATTTATATACGCTCTATTTTATCTATTTTATTTTTCTTTCACTTCATAAGTTTTCGTATTATTTTATTCACTTTTAATATTGTCAGTCTTTTTTACTTTTCTTTTCTTTTCTTGGTTTTGTTCTTTTTTTTCTTTCTTTTTCGATCTTTCACGATGTTTATATTCTACCGCCATCTTTTCTTTCACTTCTCCTTCATATATGGTATATCTTCTATTTCCGTTTTTCTTCCGCCATCTTTTCTCCTACTTCTCCTTTATATACGGTACATCTTCTATTTTGGTTTTTCTTCTTTCATTTTTCCCAAAGTTTTCATTATTTTATTTTTTCCTTTTTTAAATCCTTTCTTAACTTCAATCTTTTTCTCAGGTTTCTTCTTCCGATTTTATCTTTCTTTCCCCCACCATCTTCGCTGATGTTCTTTTCCTACAGCCATCTTTTCTACCATTTTTGGTATGTACATATGCAATATATTTTATCTCTTTTCTTTTTTCCTTTTCTTTTCATTTTTCCATTTCTTTTCTTTTTTTTTTCTTTTCTGTTCTTTCTATGCCCTCCAATTATTGGATTCGCTTTCAATATTTAACTTTTTTTGTTTGCTTAGGTTTCCTTTCCTTATTTTTTCTTATCCCGCTAAAACTTCTTCCATCATCTTTTCTATCATTTTTTAAAATCACTTATACTATATCTTCTATTCGTTTCCATTTCGCTTTTTTCGTAATTTTCTGAGTTTTCGTATGATTTTTTCCTCTTCAAGTTCCTCCAGTATATTTTCTATTATTTTCCCTTAATATAAGGTATATATTCTATTTTCGTTTTTCTCTCTTTTTTGCCCTAAGTCTTCGCATAATTTTATCCAATTCCGATTTTTTCTATTTTTACTCTGTTTTTTTCTTCTTAAATTCCTTCTCAACATTTATTTCTTTTTCTTCTTCTCATTAATTCGACTTTCTGTCTTTTTCTCCATATTTCACTGTCTTTTCTTTTTTTTTTCTATTTATGAACTGTAAATCTTCCTTTTGCTTTTCATTATGCTTTCTTTCTCCTATCTTTTCAATGTTTCTCGTATTATTTTATCCACTTTCATTATTTTTCTTTCTATCTCTCTGCCTCCTTCTCTCTGCCTCTCTACTGTATTTTTGTTCTTAGATTCCTTTTCTTCTTTTTCTTTCATTTTTTAACATTTTTCTTTTTTTTTTTTGCTTCCTTCTACCCATTTCTATTGTGATGTTTATATCCTTCCGATATATTTTCTATCAGTACTCTTCTAAATACTGTATAGCTTCTATCTATTTTGATTTGATTTTCGTTTGTGTGAATTTTCATTTTAGTTCCAGCTTCTCGATATTTCGTAATTTTATTTTAGTTCAACTCTCTCAATTTTCTTTCCCTTCTCTTTTCTCCGCGCATTATTCCCGCCTAGCTTATCGGCGACAAGACAGAGGCAAAATAAAAATGAAGACCGGAAAGGATAAAATACAAAGAATAATCAAATAACGATTTATTTGATTACTGTCAAGTCTCACAGAAAACACCAATGGACAGATTGATTTCAATGGCATTTCTACCCGTCGAGGGTTATATTAAGCCAACTAGTTAGAGAATTACGTTTATTCTACATTCATACTAACATTTTTATAGTCGGTTCAGAGACGATTTTTGTACGCTAATATTTTGGTTTGGTTTGGTTTTATAGCACATCAACCATTGTAGGTTTTTTAATGCCATATCCATTTTTATAGATATGAACAGTTTTATTTCAAACTATTCATTTTAGCAGAAGTATGCTGTTTAAATGTAAAAAAAACATTCAATTTCAAACAATTCAGTAGAAAAGTACACAGTTTGGTTCTAGTTGACCCATAGATTGGACCCTGTCAGGTGCTACCATTCCGGGGCATAGTAGACCTGGGAGCGAAAGTAATAAAGAGGTACTCCGCATTCCCCAAAGCTCCAGCATTAGTGGAGCTTCATCATCAGAATTTTTAGTGTCCTATCTAGGACACTCGTTGGGGGAGACCCACCCCTCTGCAGAGATGCAGTCAGTGTATTCTGCAGCCCCAGCCGACTAGGCTAGCAAATTAATAGGAATAATTCTTCTAGCAGATCTATTCGACCCATATATGAGACCCTAAATGAGGCTACTACGATGGGAGTAGACCTGAAAGTAATCGCTATGAAGGGGTATTCGGCACTCCGCAAATCTCCGGAATAGGAGCTTCACCATCAGATGTAGTTTTCTATCTTATTCAGGAGACCACTTTCTTAAGGTTAGGATTGAACCCGTCTGCGTGGGATACAGTCAACGTATTCTAATCTTCATCCACAGTAATCTGAATACAGTAATCTGATCGAGGAAGTTAAGTAATGTCGAATCAGACCGGCACTTAACTGGGTGGCTGATTATGTATAGACGCTATCTTGGATTATACTCTTGTCGAACTGAAAAGAATGATCTGATTAGCAAAGTTACGAGGTATTGAAACCGATCGGGACTTGCTCGGTAATACCTTATTAGCATGACTTATTGTGAGGCAACTACCTCTTAATAAATAAAAACGGCTCAAATATATGTATTCGTGGATCCCTTCGCAAGTGTAGCATGCGCCACTACGTCAATTTTTTTAAATCAAAGTTTAACAGGTTTGAATTTAGAGTTTTCTTCCACTTAAACAGGTTGCTAAAGTTAAAGAGCTCTTTCTACCCTACTATTTACCCGTAACCGGAGGGTTTAGCGTTATGTGAAATGCAAACAGTTCTCGTCTAGAATTTGAACTCGAGTCGCTGTGTCCATTTCCAAATATAACAATCATTACACCACGAGCACCTGTATACTAGTCAGATATAAGCCGGCGTCGACATTTGAGAAACTATTTTACTTCTTTCTAGACATTTTAAAGTGTTTTTTTTTTTCATTTTTACTTTTGCTCTTCCTCTCTCTTCTCCATATTTGTAATTTTATCTGTTTTAATTATTTCTTTGTTCTCTCTCTCTCTCTCTCTCTCTCTCTCTCTCTCTCTCTCTCTCTTCCTCTCATGCAATCTATCTCTATTACTCTCTCTCTCTCACTCTATATATATATTTCTTTCCCTCTATCTCCCTCCCCCTCCCTCTCGCTCTTGCTCTCCCTCTCCCACTCTTTATCACTGTTTTAACTCCTATTTTTTGCATAATTTTCCTTTTTAGTTGAAGTCAGGTTCTTTTTTCATAATACTGTGCCTGGCTCTCTTTCTCTTATTGCTTTTATTTCTTTGCATTTTCTCTCGTTTATATTTTTCACTTATATTTGAACTTTGATTAGTTCAGTTAAACACCCGATCGACAGGGCTGAGAAGATGCTGAAGGTGACTCCAGAAGAGTTGTAAGACCCCTCCAAAAGTAGGTATCATCAGGATAACACAAAAAGGAATCTGACAGTAAGGGTCCAGTTTTGGAGATATGCATGGTATGGAATACCTATACATCACCATTATTCCCAGGTCCACTCTGACTCAGAGAGAGTACCAGGCAGGATCCTATCTATGGGTCAAATAGATAAGTTCAATAATTGATCATATTCTATAGGACCGAGTGGGGGTTCTTGTGGTGTCATGACAAAAGTGTTAAACTGCAACATCGTAATGAGTTCGATCTTCAGTCACGGTATTATGTTCACTTTCATTCAAAGGTTTGAACACACTTGTCCTACTAACTCTAATACTACGATTCAACGAGGATAGATTTGGTATTGAATAATGCACGAAGGTTGATATGCCATTAACCAAATAAACTACTCTGGTAGGAAAAAGTGCAAAAAAAAAATCCTATAAAAAATGACACTAAGAATTTAACTATAGAACATACAATGAACGTCTAGGCATAAAATAAACCTTGATAGGGTGATATGCCATAAAAATCCACCAATCAAACTGTAACTATTGTTTAGCTATTTTCCGCCGTAATGGTGGGGCTTAGCATAAACTGACTGAATTCTATACAAAGGGGTTACTGAAAGGTTTCCTGTTTATGACACTCGAAAGCACCCGGTGATGAGGGTCTCATTCTGAAGGTCTCGAGAATGTGCAGTAATCTCTTCGTCACCATTACTCACTGGTTCACTCCCACTTGGAATGGTAGTAACTATTAGACTTTCATGTATGTATGCAATAGATCAGTTTGAAACTATTATTAGAAAGGAATATCTAAAAACATATGTAATTTACTAAGCATTTTACTTAGATGTGGCACAAGGCCATATGAAAGGGGCACCCAATGAGACTCGAACTCACTCGTGTAGATTTGCTAGTCGAGCTTGCTAACCATTACACCACCAGAGGCGCCCAATATCTAAAAACATATGACTGCGCAAACTGTATTACTGACAACCAGGAAACTTTCTACAAACAAATAATTACACTGACCAAATAAACTTTAACGTTTTTCTGAGTTAAGTTCAAAAGATGGCTTGACTAATTTTTTGTCGCTAATTCTAAAACAGCATCCGTTTTCTATCTATCTATCTATCTATCTATCTATCTCTCTCTCTATATATATATATATGTGTGTGTGTGTGTGTGTGTGTGTGTGCATCTATCCAACAATATATCCCAACATATATTGGTGTACATGGGTGCATATTTATGTGTATGTGTGTGAGATTATACTTGTACTTAGATACAAAGATATATTCACTATTATGATAATACATTTACACGCTATAATACGTTTAATCACTGTTAAATATGTATTAGATACGATTATATGAAAACCTAAATCGCTTCAAATATGTTGTATTAGAAAAGAAGACTTGAAAGCATACAACTTTTGGCAAGAAATAACTACACTGGCCAAAAAATATTATATTTTACTGTCGAATCTT
>OY757940.1:61648817-61653817 GCA_963585895.1 Sepioteuthis lessoniana
CCTCACTCGAAAATTATAAAAAAAACAAAAACAAAAACAGTGACTTTTACATATTCTCGTCTGAGATAAGAACTTTCTCAAAGGATGAAAGAAACCATCAGATTAATTGATTGATTTTTAACGGGCATGTCAACATATCTATCGCGTTTACATTTTCATTTTCTGAAAGTTTCTCTAAAGATATTTTTGGAACACAATCTTATCGAATTTGCATAATTTTTAACCCGATATGACATAGGACCCTAACAGATACTACCACTCGCAAAATAGAAGCTGTATGACCACCTACCTCCCATCTCAAAAAAACATCCAAATCAAACGAAGAAGACACGTAGGGACACTGCAATAGGAGTAAGGCCGATCTCCTGTTTAACCCATCACACGGACCGAGCAGGTGTTTGAAAACCAGCTGGCATCTATCTACAACAGGTATGTATGGATATGAGATGGAAACTTGAGGACCAACCGAATGCATGGGAAGATAGAATCAAATAGAGAGAGAGAGAGAGAGAGAGAGAGAGAGAGTCAGGGAAATCCGTGCTCGCAGCACTACATGATAATATATATATATATATATATATATATATATACACACTCTCCCCCATGAGGGTTGAGCACTCTGGCGAAGGAATTTTCGGCCGCTGCTCGTATAATGCAAAGCTCTTCAAAAGAACTGAGCACTCTGGTAGCCGACAGGGTATGAAAAATATAAACAAACGGACGCTACTGCGGCTGTTGCTACATAAATACCCTAAAAATTCCCTTAGCCAGTAAGGTACGCTTGTTGGCCGAGCGGTCTGTGACTTAGTCTAACGTAAAGTTGGATGGGTTTCGATCCCGGCTTCTGGCATCCTTCGTGTCTAGCCACACTGAAGAGTTCTGATAGAACGGAACAGTCTGTCTGAGGTTGACAATATATATATATACTATATATATATGTATATATATATATATATATATATGCATCCTGGTAGTTTTATGAGAACATGGAGAAGACGGGACGACTATAATTCTTAAGAATCTTTATATTGGAAATGTCTGACTACTATGACATTCACTTTTGCAATGTAAAGTATAATTATTCAGTTCCATATTGTGTCATCTGTCAAAACATGACATCGGCATTTTTCTCTACCGTTTGATCAAACTATGCTTACAAAACTGCCTGTTTGCCGCATAACATCATAACGCTAACTGTACAGTTATATATGAGTACATAATGAGTTTTACAGGCACGTAAATGCACTGATCGAGCAATAGATAAAAAAAGAAGGCCAAGAAGCAAAACTTAAATTCAACATTTAAACATTGCTTTTTGGAGATTTTGAACCATCATCTCAAATCAGTTGAGGATCCACAGAAATCTCAAATCTATTCTTAAAAATCATTTTGCACCAATCTAATTCTGATTAAATGGAATGTACATTGTTCGTGTTTAAAGTAATTCGTCGGTGCAGTATATTATATTATATTATATAATAATAAGTGCACACACATAAACGCACCAACATACACACATGCACACACACATGATATGTATACACTAAAACACACGCAATAGCGTACAAACACACACGAAATCACACACACGAGCAAATATATAGATATTTATATATATGGAATAAGAGACTTAAATACAGGTAAAGACGTGTATACATATATATATGTATATATATATATATATATATATATATAGAGAGAGAGAGAGAGAGAGAGAGGAGAGAGAGAGAG
This sequence comes from Sepioteuthis lessoniana, assembly GCA_963585895.1. NCBI lineage: Eukaryota > Metazoa > Mollusca > Cephalopoda > Myopsida > Loliginidae > Sepioteuthis > Sepioteuthis lessoniana. Next base: position 61,650,549 of record OY757940.1, read on the forward strand.
ACAGATATGTACTCAAAAATGCATGCTCGTTTAAGAGACGTATATACAAATAAACACACAATATATATATATATATATATATATATATATATATATATATATATATATATATATATATATATATGAAAATGCACAAAAATGAAAAAAAGAATGGCTTCAGTGGATGACTTTATCTATTGAATTATTTGCCAAGGTTTTTTTTTCTGGGCCTTTATCAGAATGTATGACTTGAAAGAAACGAAAGTTTAACATATTCTATTTCCTTTCAAATTTGGTTGACTCATTTAGGGGTTTAATTATTCTTTAAATTCATTATCTATCTATCTATCTATCTATCTATGTTAATATTTAGTTCATATCTACTGATTAAATATATTCAATAACATATCTATCCGTCTTTATATTAGCCAGCTTCTATCTGTCTGTATGTTTGATCTATCTATCTATCTATCTATCTATCTATTCTCTCTCTCTCTCTCTCTCTCTCTCTCTCTCTCTCTCTGAATCCAAATTATTTTGAATAAGGTATTTTATGACACACAGCAATAATCTGATCAGAGAAGAATTCAAACTTTTAAAAGAATAGGGTCAGTTTTGTAGAAATTTTCTGGCGCTTTTTTTTTTCAATAACATTATCTAACATGTAAAAATCTTTGAAATTAAAATAAATTTGCTTCATTGTTTATATATACGTAGAATAATTGAAAGGCAAGCTAATAGATAGATAGATAGATAGATAGATAGATAGATAAAAAAAGGCTGAATGAGAAAGAATCAGGCTAATACTCATGTATACGAATAGATGTGATACAGAATGTTTATGATAGTCCATATGAACTAGATAATATGAATATCAACATTGATAGATAGCTAAATGTGATATGGATTTAAAAAAAAAATTCGTACTCTCATTACATTACACAAAATTGAAAAAGAACTCCAACAACGGATGGTCGAAACGACTGGGACTGCAGAATAAACCAAAGAGTGACTTGGATATGACACGAAATAATTTGATCGTGAGGCTACTGTAATGCTGGAGCTTTGGGGAATACGGAGCACCTCTTTATTGCAATCGCTCCCAAGTCCATTCTGGCTCGGAGTGGTAGCTTCAGATGAGGTCCTACCTATGGGTCAAATAGAACCAAACTGTGTACTTATGTTACACTAAAATTGTTTGAAATAGAGCTGTTTTTAGATTTAACTATGCAAACATAAAACTGAATTGTTTGAAATAGAACTGTTTCTGATATTTAACTTGTATACTTATGCTAAAATAAATAGTTTGAAATAGGACTGTCTTTATTGTGTTAATGTTATATTACGTATAAGTAAAAGTAGTTAGCGACCATAGTCGAGGGTGACCCGAAGGCTCCCTTTTCGATAGCTACTACTCCAAGGTGTAGGGGAGGGCGCTACTCCATTCCCAGGATTGCTCCACTTTACCCTTGAACCGTACCTTATAATGCTGAGTGTTAAGCAAGGTGGTATCAAGTACCATTTTTAAAGTCTTTGGTATGACTCGACCTGGGATTGAACCCAGGTCTCCCGGGCCATTGGCGAACACTCTAACCGCTGGGCCAATGTCCCGGTTCTAAATATTACGTATACTTTATTGTAATCTATGATCGTACGTACCAACCCTCAGAGATTAAAATAATGCATACGTAATATAACATTAACAGCTAATGCAAATTATTATTGCAATGTAAAGTAAGCGACCATAGTCGAGGGTAACCCGAAGGCTCCCTTTTCGATAGCTACTACACCAAGATGTAGGGGAGGGCGCTACTCCTTCCCTGGATGGTTCTACTTTACCCTTGATCTGCACCTTATAATGCTGAGTATTAAGCAAGGAGGCATCAAGTACCATTTTTTGAGTCTTTGGTATGACTCGACCTGAGATTGAACCCAGGTCTCCCGGGCCAATGGCCAACACTCTAACCGCTAGGCCAAACACAGATCATATTCCAACGTATAAATACTGGGATTGCATAATACTCCATAATATATTACAATATAGTATGACTCTTAACACCATAAAATTCTCACCCCACCCATTATTCTTACGTTTTAAATCCACCATCCATTTTCGTCTATTTTACTTACATGTCAAAAAAAAATTTATTATAATGCTAAGATGATGACAACTTTGTCCCCAAGTTAAAATTATCACTACACACAGTTTTCTTTTTTATTCGGCAAAATCTCCGTTTGATTCGCCACTTGCGCAACACATCACTTCAAAAATATATAGTGAACAATCTCAAATCTGCCGTGCGGCGTATGTATTATTATAAGCACACACATACAAACAAATACATATACGACTACACACAATAATACGCAAATATAATCTACACAAAATACACACATACACGTTCATACATACATACATATATACACACACATTCATACATACATACACACATGCATGCAAAGAGTTTTACGCATTCTCATATTTTTCGATTTTTCCGATATCCCCAACATCTCTCTTTCTCTGCCTGAAGATTGTTGTAAAAAGACCGCAAGAAACACTGGATCGCATATAAGCATCCCCAAACTAACATGAATTATTATTATTGTAAAATAGCTCTATCACAGGAATCGAAATCATTCTAAATTATACCGCAATCGGTCAGCAACAAACGCACCAAGTGAGATAATGATAACAACAGAGTGTTGTAAAGTAAAGTTAGCGACCATAGTCGAGGGTGACCCGAATGCTCCCTTTTCGATAGCTACTACACCAAGGTGTAGGGGAGGCCGCTACTCCTTTCCCTGGATTGCTCCACTTTACCCTTGAACCGTACCTTATAATGCTGAGTGTTAAGCAAGGTGGTATCAAGTTCCATTTTTAAAGTCTTTGGTATGACTCGACCTGGGATTGAACCCAGGTCTCCCGGGCCATTGGCGAACACTCTAACCGCTGGGCCAATGTATATATATATATATATATATATATATATATATATATATATATATATATATATATTTTCTTTGGTTAACCCATAAGGTTTTGTTTTATGGCATATTAGTCCAAGGAGGTTATTCCATGCCAATATATATATATATATATATACTATATATATATATATATATATATATATATATACATACAAATGCTTTGTAAAGGGAAATTTTGGAGGTTAAATTTTTAAACGAGCCAGAATTTATTTACTTGAGCATAGTTAAATGTTTTTAGATATAGTAAATGATTGAATATTTCTATTTGACCTATATATGGGACCACATCGGGTCAAAGTTGA